>VZTG01001442.1:340756-451286 GCA_013397845.1 Melanocharis versteri
ATCCAATGGGAGTGATCCAATGGGAGAGATCAAATGGGGGTGATCCAATGGGGGATGATCCATTGGAGGTGATCCATTAGAGGTGATCCAGTGGATGTTCCCACAGCTGGGACACCGTGGTTCAGTTCAGCTGTCAGCACAGCCCAGCTGGGCTTTCCATTGCTTTAGACCTGCAAATGGGAGGAGCAGAAACGGGGTCTTTGTTTGAGACTGGCAGAAAGACAAAACTGGAAACGACGAGGAGGTGTCTTGGCACTGACTGGTGACTGTGTGTCTCCTCTCCCCCCTCCTGCAGCGGGGTATACTTCCAGGGGACAACCATTGGCATGGCTCCCATCATGAGCATGTGCACAGCAGAGCAGTCTGGAGGGGTCGTCATGGTAAGTGGGGCAAGCACAGCACCCAAACTGGCCCAGCTGGGGGGACACCCTATCAGGTTCTGCAGTCCTGCTTCCTAAACCACAGCATCAGCCCCATTTGTCCCATTTTCCATCCCTCTGTTGTTTTTATCCCATTCAGATTGCTTGTAAATGATAGTTTCCATAGTGAAAAAACCCAAAATATTGCATTAAAATATAGCAGGGCCTCTTTGCAAGGAGTTTATTCCTCTAATTGTTATTGAACCAGGTGCTGAGGTGCTGTGAAGGAAGAGAACCAGAAGATGTATTTGTTATACACTTGGGCATACTTGTGTTACAGGCAGCAGCAGTCTATCCTGAATCTTTTATTATATTGATTTTATTCTGTATTTATAGAGTTTCCTGTGTTAGGCCTTATTTTCCATCTTTGCAGCAGTGGTTTTATTGCATTGCCAGACAGCGAGAACAAACAATGGCAGCATTTATTCCACCTGAGTCTCTCCCGGGGTATTGCTGTTGTTGTTAGATACAAGACATGGTGAACACACAAGCAAACATCTTGTCCAATTTCTGGAAGGAGTTCTGAAGTATTTTCTTTCTGATTTTTTTTTAAATTTCAATATTACAGTGTTTTGTGCTGAGACAGAGGGAAGAAGCTTTAAATTAGAACGGTCAAATCACATAATTTGGGAAAAGCTGTATCAAAGTTGTAGAAAAGACAAAGGTTTCAGGCTCTTGGTAGCTTGAGAAGCTGAGTCTGTAATTGCTGTCTGTAACAATTATTCACTGGGTACCTGGGGGAGAGGTACAAGAGGAAAAAGAGGAAAAGAGGATGGAAGAGCTGTAGGAGTCTCCCAGTGCACTCCCAAGCCTTGGGAAAGGCACATATGAGGCAGAGAGCCCCATTTTTCCCATTTGACTCTCAGCCCTGCAGTCACTGCTTTGGCTTTATCTGCAGTCAGAGATGCCCTTAATGATGACTTTTTTGTCCTTTTAATTTTTGGCATAAGATTTAAAACACTCCACAGTGTAATTTACTGCCAAGTCAGTTCTCTTTGCTCTGGAAACTGTCATTTTAAAGAGAAATAATTACAGATAGTTCATTCCAGTAACAAGAAAACAAGAATCAGCATTTCTTTAGAGTGTTCTCGTAGAGAGGGGACTGATTTGTATGCCCAGGAGAAACTCAGGGTCTGTGGATGAATCCTGGGCCAGGCCAAAGCTTCTGTCATGAAAAGGAGCACGATGTCACCCAGAGACTCAGTGAATTTAAGCTTTTGAGGTGCAAATTAACTCAAAGCTTGCACAGAATAACCAGAAACATTCTCCAGCTCTTTAAGCAAATCCTCAAAAAGGAGCCAAATCCAAAGGAAGCAAACACTCACCCCAAAACCCAAAAGCCCAGCTGCCCAACCATTCCCTGAGTTAACAAAGGCTGGTTCAGGCATAGACAAAACATACTTTTATATGTTGGTACCTGGACCCTGGCACAGCTGCCCAGGGAAGAAGTGGAGTCCTCACTCCTGGAGGGATTTAAAAGCTGTGTGGATGTGGCACTTGGGGACAGGGGGCAATGGTGGCCTTGGCAGTGCTGGGGAATGGTTGGACTCCATGATCTTAAAAGTCTTTTCCAACCTGAAATATTCTGCAATTCTATGAAAGAACGAATTGCTCTTAGCCTGAGAAGGTGAGGGGCTCAGGTGTCTCAACATTGCACAAATGAACATTTGGCCAACCTCATAATTCAGCCAATTTCTTACCCATCCCACCCCCAAAGCTCAACACCAAAAGCTTCCACCCTCTAAAACCTGTTCTGGAGCAAAAGACAATGAGAGACTACGTAAGAAATGACATTTGAATGCAAAATCTGGAGTGACTCTTGTCTGATGTGACTTTCCTAGTTCTTTTTGCAGTTAGTCAGCTCTGCTTTATGATCTAAATTCCTCTGTCATGCCTCCCTGGGAGCCTGCCTGTCTCTTTTCTATAGGGCTGAGCTCTCTCAGTGGGTGACACCCTGTCTCCCATTAATTTGCAGAGAAACTCAAAGCGGGGAGAGCAGCCATGTGAGTGTGAGAAGCTTTAACAAGACCTTTATCATTTCATTTTCCTGTGAAGCTTCTGTAGTGTCATAGAAAAACCAAAGAGAAGCTGACATTAAAGCAAGTCTTTGACGTGATTCAGTCTTCATTCTTCTGTTTCCAAAGGTTGCCCACTGAATTCACGGATTTAAAAGTAAAATATTTCTGACAAAACACGAAAGTGACTTTTTGTATGGGCAAGCAAGAAAGGTTTTAAACTAACAGAGGAGAGATTTAGATTAGATATTAGGAGGAAATTGTTCCCTGGGAGGGTGGGGAGGCCCTGGCACAGGGTGCCCAGAGAAGCTGTGGCTGCCCCTGGATCCCTGGAAGTGTCCAAGGCCAGGTTGGACACTGGGGCTGGGAGCAGCCTGGGACAGTGGAAAGTGGGGTGGGACTGGATGATTTTTGAGGTCCCTTCCAATTCAAACCATTCTGTGACTCTGAACTGAGTGAACAGGCACTGAAAGTACCAGGAGCAGGGCATTTGGAGCTGTAGGTGACAACATTTAATTGTTAGGATTTGATTTAAATCCCAGTGGAACGAAGCAGAATTCAGCTGAAAGCAGCTGCATGTTTTGTGCAACAGCTTATAATGTCTCAACAGTAGATGGTTGCTTATTCAGTGGTTGTGAAATGTGTTTGGTAATGACTTTTACTGCTCAAGTTAACTTTGAAAGACCCTGGTGGAATAAATCAAAGTCACATTGCTATTCATTTCTTTAGTCCTTGTGATACTTAAACGGTCTCGGTATCAAATGGAACATGTCACCGTTTGTTTTGATAATCTTCATTTATGCTGTCTTCAAATAACCTCTTTTGCTGAGGCATCACATTCCTTCTTTTCAAAACCCTCTCTAGAAGCTGATAAAATTGCATTCCAAGTGGGTCTGAGCGAGTAATGAGAACCGCATGGGCTGGAATAATTGTTTGCCTATTCAAGTCCCAAATTACATTTCACATCATTTATTGCTCTGCTTCTGGAGTGGACTGTGTGAATCCTTGTTTTTAGTTTTAGTTGACAGCTTCAGAGTATTCAGAGAAATATAATCACTGCTCAGTAAGTAGAGGAGATACTGGAAAAAACAAGGAAAGTCTGAGCTCAATTTGCTGTGTGTCTGGGTAGCTCAGTGAGGAGTTTCTGTCTTGACCAGATAGCCCAGATTTCAAGGCATCATCCAATGAGTCAGTGGTGAATCTTATGGAATTATTTTGTGGTTTTCTTAATCTTCAGCGCTGCGTTTTTTCCACTTGAGTGAGAGGTTGTGCTCTTTTTATGACATCAGGTTCAATTACACTGAATTCTCTAACTATTCCATAAATTACTGTGTGCACAAAAATAAATCCATCTGTATCTGACCAGTATCTAGATAAGACATCTCATTATGTAGGTGTTGTGCAGGACAATCTGCACACAAACTGTCTGTCAGAAGATTTTTATATGAAGATTTTAAAATTCAGGGGAAAAAAAAGTTAAAAAGAGAAATTTTGTTAAAAGATAAAATTCTTTTGAGTTGGTTCCAGTTGCAGAAGGAGCAGTTTGGTGTGTTCAGAATGACTGTATTATCTTCTTGATTTTGTTTGCTGTTTGAGAAATGATTTGCTAAAAATATTAGCCCAGACAGATGAAAGAAGAAACTCTTAAATCTACCCCAAGTCATGTATTAAGGCCTCCATTAGTACCTAGAAAATGTTTTATTAGACACTTTTACCTTTCACTTCTTTTCAGTCTGAAGTTTGGCTTAGATGATGCTGAAAGAGTTATTTAAAGTGAAAATATTCATGCACGCTTCTGGAGCAGGCAGCTGTACACAGTAATTCCATTCACTGACTGATAAATTGTGGATCATGCATTTATATTACATGTTTATGCCTTCAGGGAAAGCCTTCTTACAAGTGTAGTGGATTTTTTTTCCCTCAAGGAAAATGATCAGTGTGGCAAGGTCTCTTAGTTGTGGTTAAGCCAAAATATCATTACGATCATGCAGTGAATTTCTCAGAAATGATTGTCCCAGAAATCAGCATTTAGACAAAGATTAATCTTAAAATTTCAAACTGACACTTTGAACATTTAGAGTGCTCATAGGTTAATAAGAGGCCATGGAAGATTTTGGCTTGCTTTGGCCTTTCATTTTAAAAAGGAGATTTTTAAAGGCTCCTGGCTTTTCTTACAAGGTTTGTGAAATCTTGGACATTCTGATACTAAAGAAACAGTCTGAAGGAAATTAAACAGACTGAGTGAAATCTCTTGCTGCATTTTTAATTTACCTCCTGACATGAAGGATCTTCTCACTTCTCCCTCATCACACTCATCCTCACCCATAAATCACTGCCCTTTCCAATATTCCACGTCTGGTGACCTCTCTCTGCCACTGCTGGGACTTGGGAGTTTGGGGGATTTCTTGAACAGCAGAATTTTAAGCCCCAATAAAGAGATGCTCACAGCTGCTCAATGGTTTCAAATGTCTGCTGGGGAAACTGGGTGGCCAGACAGACTGTCCTGAAATTCCCACTCTGCACTTATACATGGATGAATGTAAAATTGAGTTTATTTAACAAGTCAGCAACTACAGCTGCTAAACTTATAAAACATTTCAAAGGACAGGCAATAGGACCTTAGAGGGGGAATGTGTGCCTTGAGTTGGGTTTATATGCTGAATTGACTGTTCTCCTGTGGATTTTTCTTTGAAGGATCACTCAGAAAACCCTCTGGGTGCAGCAGTGACGCTGGCTCATGAGCTGGGGCACAATTTCGGGATGAATCATGACACACTGGAGAGGGGCTGCAACTGCAAGGCATCCACTGATAAAGGGGGCTGCATCATGAACCCCTCCACTGGGTAAGTGCCAGGCAGAGACTGGCAAGCTACAGCTACGCTGGGACGTCTGTGGTTTCATTTTGTGCCTCAGGAACATTGAAAGGTAAAAAAAAAGAGAAGATTTGTCAACACTTGTTCAATCTTCTCAAGCTGAAAGAATTAAACGTGTTATCAGAGCACAACATGTACCATTGCACCTTTCTGGTTCCAGGTTAACAATGTGAGAGAAAAAAAATGCTGTAAGCAACTGGCTGATTTAAAAAAAAACCAATCCACAACCAAACAAACTGCATTGCAAGTGTTAAATCAGAATTTCACCTTCTCTCCTCTTGCCAGCTGAGCATCAATCACAATAGGAAATGAGCCAAGACTGAGATGAGTGTGCAGGAAATCCAGTAATGCAGGAAATGCACTGTTAGAGTCTGCAAGCTCTTTGTCTCACGCAGAGCAGGTTTTTAGTTTTGCACAAACTTCTGTTGTAAGTGTGGAGCAGTTTTAGCATGTGAGAAAATTGACTCTGTAAGGTCAGTGGGATTAAGGCTGTTCTGTGTCCAGAGGGAGATCTTCCAAGAGAAGAGATTAGAAATGTGGGAAATAAAACCAGTGAAGCCGTGGTCAGTTCTGTGAGTGCAGGGCCAGGAGCTGGGCTCGATGATCCTGGTGGCTCCCTTCCAGCTCAGGATATTCCCTGGGTCCTGTGTTGGTACTGAAGGGTGGCTCTGCTGATGGCAAAGCACCCTGCCCAGGGACAAGAGTGTTTTGTAGACACTGAAATTCCAGGCGCCCTGGGCAGAGTGAGCTGTCACTGCTCGCTGGGATGTATTTTAAATTCCTGTTGAAACTGAAGGATACGAGGAATGAGTTCTCCATGTCCATGTTCAAACAAGGACTGAGAGGATTAAACTGAAGTGAGGTTTGCCAAAGCTCTCTGATGGTAAATCATGTGTTAGACCGGACCAGCTGCAGGAATTTGACTGCTTGTGACTGGAATCCAGTAAGAACCAGTGAGGCAAAGATGTGCCAGCAGTGTAGGTACAGCTGGATGTGCCTTAGGACAGGAGGATGGTCTGGATGTTCTCTGATGTCCCTTCCAGCTCCAGCGTTCACTCTGTGCCTAAAGTTCATCTGTTGCTTAAAAACCTCTTCTGGGAATTGTGATCAGCTCTCCCTCTGCCTTTTCCAAGACTGCAAGTTTCTGGGAAGGAAGGGGAGCAATCTGGGAGAGGCCAGGGAGTGTTGGGCAGGGTTGCTCCCTGCTGGTCAGCCCCACAGCAGCCTTGGAATTCCTTCAAAGGCAAAGCTGTCACCCTCCATCAGGGCAGAAATCAGGATCGTGGCCAGAAGCCCAGCACAGCAAGTTGAGGGACAAACAAAAGAGAGTTGAGAGAGTGGAGGAGAACGAGAGGGATTTCTACAGTCTGGGAAAGACAAATAACTCGGCTCTTCTGAGGCGATGGGTGGTAATTATCCCCACGGAATTGCATCCCGCACAGGCCAGGGCTCTGTGCACGCTGTGGGGACAGAGGGGAGTGGGACAGGGCTCTGAGCTGAGGGGACAGACAGAGGGGAGTGGGACAGGGCTCTGAGCTGAGGGGACAGACAGAGGGCAGTGGGACAGGGCTCTGAGCTGAGGGGATTGCTGGTGAGCAGGGCAGGCAGGGCTGGGCTCCGAGCTCCTGAAGGAAGCATTGCAGCTTCTGCCAGCTCAGCTGAGGGACTGGCTCTGCATCCAGCTGCTGCACTGGGGGAGAAACGCAGGGATGCTCTCAGGACAGAAATTTCTGGACGCTTTCTGACCTCATCTGGGGAGAGGGACATTAAACAGCTCCTTCTTCATTCTGCCTTCACGCTGGAGTCCTTTGGGTGTATCTGTCGCAATGACGGACACGGCCCGGGGAGGAAGGAGAGAACCGAACTCAGGAGTGACTAGAGAGAAATGCCTTTATTTATTTATATACAGAAGAGTTTTATACTCTAAGTTATAGAAAAGCCATTGGATCTTAGCTGACCACACCACCAGGGCTATTGGCTAGATCCTAAAAGCACACATTTCCTAAACAGACCTTCAGTCCTCAATAACAACGTCCAAAAACATCTCACAGGTGCAAGATAGACGAATTATTTACAAAAGCTCGCTAGCTGTTTTGCAGCTAGTTCCGTGACAAAGTGAGAATGCTCACGGACACAGGCAGATACTGAAAAATCTCTCTGCCACCAAGCTTTCAGCGTCCACATGTATCTGATCCTGTCCTGGGTGCTGGATGTGCCAGTCCAGATGCTGGGCTGGGGTTGGCTCAAGACAAGGTCAGAGAATGTTGTGCCTGCTCAGTGCTCCTCAGGATATGAGGAATTGGATGTTTCATTCCTCATCCCTTGGGGACGACTCCAAGCAGCTCAGCTCGCCCATCAGGGTTTCTGTGGCACCTTCAGGTTAAAGGCTGTGCCCACCTCCAGCACCCCTCAGGTTTGGGGAGGAGGAGTCAGCTCCACCTTGTAGTGTCCTCTGTGGATTTTCACCGAACTCTGCACTCAGCTTGTGCCTGAGGAGGATCCGTGGCCTTCACAGCCCTGGGCAGGCTGATTGTTTGCGCTGATTATTGATTTAGAAGTGGGAACTTTAACTTTGAGTTTGTAGCCTCAGGCTTTATCTCCACACCGTGCTGTCAATCCGTGATAAATATTCCTGGGGAACACTTCATGCCTTGAGCCAAGCTGCATCTCACCAATTTCAAATTAACACTTTCAATATTTAATTACCCGACGTGTCTCACCAATAGCCATATTCCCTTGAGCACCATTATTGAAGGAACATTGAAAAGTTTTCCTCTCTGGAAGTGTGTGTTTGTTAAGGGATGGCCAAATGAATGCTCCTTGTCCCAAATGCACTCTGGAAATAGCCAAAAAATCAAAACTAAAGCATCCCACATCAATTTAGAGACAGCCTGCTCTCAGTGTACTCTCTGCACTCACTCTGTGCTCTTCTAATTGGTTTAAGGCAGATTTAATGAGTGGAATAAAAAAAATCTAGCTGAAGGTAGTGTAAAAAACACTGGGAAGTCCTTACATGATGTCTACAAAAAATAGGAAATATCCAAGTTATACCAGAAAGGCCTCTGTGAATTTAACTTTGGAGTCGTTGGTGTGGTCGTGCACAAAAGGAAATGTTTTAAGGCTTTTGACTTGAGAGGGATTTTGTCAATTATTGTAATTTCTTTCAGTTCTTCTGTTTCAGTCTTTGAAGAGGTCTTGGAAATTATGTCTTGGTGGGAAAAAACCTCCAGGGGTCAGGGTGGAATTTAAACTCTCTTGGATCTATGCTTTAATCAGCTTCCTATAGTTTTTATTCTTAAAAGATACCAGCAAGATGACCACCAGTTGTGTGTGAGCTACAAATGTCTAAAGACCTACTACTTTAGCAAAATGTATTTTTATAACATGAAATTGAGCACAAAACCCCACAAATTTATGTCAATCCAGGACTTTGAGAGATTCAAATATCTGCTATGAAAATCACATAAATCCTTGTATAGAAACAGGGGTGGTTCCTATAAAAATACCATCAACAAGGAATATATAGTACTAAAATTAATATTTAGTACTAAAATTAATAGTTAGTACTAAGGAATATTAATATTTAAATATATTTAATAGAGATACTAATAATATCAGTAAGGAATATTTAATACACATTGTCCTCTTTTTTATGCATCTGTTGTAACGATATTCCTCTAGTTTTTTGAATTGTTTTGTACATGGACTGTTCCAAGTGAAAAAGAAAGCATATTAGATAGATTTGTGAATATTTTTACTGAGATCTCTGGAAACTAAGGGACTAGGCTGAGCCACTGAGGCCACTTCAGTATTTCACTTGTTTTCTAAATATCTCCCTAAATTTTCCCCTCTTAGGAGGGAAAATATTCCTCCTGCCAGGTAGATAAATACCAAAGAGTTCTGGTGCAGCCCAAGGCATTGGGCTGGATTTACACCCTTGCAAATGTGAGCAGAATTTAGCACTGCAGAGCAAAATGCTGCCAATTAGCAGCGCTTCTTTATCTAATAATTTTAGAAGTGCACTTTTTACACAACCCTCTTCATCAAAATTGAGCCCAGGGGCCTCCATGGGGTTCAAAGCCAGGTGAGTTCCCTCTACGAAGTCGAAATATTGAGTTCAGATAAGTCTGAGATTTTTCGCCAGCCTTAAGGGAATTTGATGTGAAAATTTGGATAGTTAGTGTTCTCCCCTCCTGTAAAGCCAAGGGTTGAACCTCCCCTCACCCACTCTCCTGTGCCCTTGGGTGCTGTGCTCTCTTAGTTTCCATGCAGGTGATCCACACAGGGAACTTGTCTGCAGGGAGGGCAACACACTGGAAATTCATTCTTCCTTCCATCTCCTCGGTGCCTTTCCATTTTCTCCTCCTGGGTGAGGTTAATGAGAGCAGGAATCCCTGCCCATTCAGATGCTGACCCCACAGCTGGCTTTTTCCCTTTGGGGTGCCCATACCTGCAATAACAAAATCCTCTTTCGCTGGCCCCTGGCAGAAGCGTTTTCTCTTCCCAGGATCATTTCTTGTAGCTGGACCATCCCAGCCAGGGCTCATGGAAATGGCTCCCAGGACAGAGTATTTTGTTCCATCTCTCTTTGCCTTCCCATGGACACAAGCTGATGGGAAATGAGGCAAGGGCTACTTTGTGGTGTCCCCTCCATTCCCTGGAAATGGGAATGCTGGAGACTTTTCTCAGGTCTGTCCTACTGCCCATACCCCATTGCTTTCTCTATACATTTATTATGGAGTGGAACATCTCACATTGGTCTGGAAGGCTCTCCTCAAAGCCCACGATGGAGGAAAGATTAAATAAAGGCAAAATAATTTAGATACTGAGGAAAATATAAATGCTGTATGAACTATTGTTTCAAGACATGAAACAAGTGTTAAATATTCGAAAAGTGGAAAATCTGATGTGTGAGAGAGCATGGCTATTGATATTTGCTTAACAACCTTCTGAATGAAAGAATATCTCTTGGGAAACTTTTCATTTAGGTCTTTAGGTCTTTGGTTTTCCTCTTTTCCAAGAGCTCCAAGGCATACTCTGATTTACATCCCTTGATGATGCACAGGAAGCTCTGGGCCAGGCACAGGAAGGAGGAAGCAGCTTCTTTAGGATACTTCCCCACAAAACAACTGCCCTTTGTCCTGGTCCTTCTGTGTGATGTTCCTTTTGTAAAGTCAAGAATGAACTGAACCCTTCTGCCTGCCTTTTTTCCACCCCTGTTCTTATCTTGGGTCTTGTGTTCCCATTTCCAATTTTCACAGCCAGAATTTAAAGACACTCCGTGCTTCTCACTCAGATTTTAAATGGAATTTACTCACATAAATAGGACTGCAAGTGTTACAGGGAAGTGGGGCTTGGGCTGTGACACTGCTGGTGGAAATTCCTGGTTTGTGTGGTGATGTACATGAGTGAAAAAAAAGGAGAAATGAGATCAGTTTAACCTCTCAGCTATAGATTATTGTTTTAGAGGATTTTTATGGAACGGTGCCTCACGGGAAAAGAAAAAGAACAGCTAATTTTGAGTAATTGCCTTTAAGTGCACAATTTCACTTTAATTATTGAGTTTTTGGAGGCAGGGTCTGGGGGAGGAGACCAATTAGGAACACAGAAAAAGCACAGAGAAGAAATCATACATAGGAATATACGGGTTCATTTACTATTGTAATTTGGAGAAGACATTTTTCTAACCAATCTCCAAAAAACTCCCCTGCTGTTATCAGTAGGTTTTAAAGTAAAATTAAAACCTTTATGTTAGAATTAAAGCAGGGAGCCAATGGGAAGCTGCCTATTTGTGAATGAGGGTGAGGGCAAAAGTGATCTGTTAAGACTCAGCTGAGTGACAGTCCCAAATTAAACTAATTGCCTTGAATTAAGCACTGCTGAGGAGAAATGGGGGAAAATGAACCATGGGAAAGCCCATCAGGTGGGTTTCTTCCAGGTACCACTGAAAAAGAGCCTTGGTACTTACTGGATTTTAATTCCCTCCAGGAGCAATTGGATATTCTGCACTGAACACTGAGTACATCAGTAGTAATTAAGGTGAGATAAAATATTTAAGTGGGAACAGAGTGGTTTTTTCCTGAGCAGTAGCACCAGATGTCTGTGAGGAGCTCAAAGTGGCACTGAGCAAGAGCAGGAGTTGCACAGGAGCTACAGCAAATGTGAACATTCCTGTTTGCCTCAGTGGGGATGAGTTGGTTCATGGATCTGTTGTGAAAGTGGTCCAGGCATCCCTGGATGAGCTTAGGAAACATTTTTTCTTCACAGGCCAATTCCCAAGATATTCTTGAAAGGCAGCTCTCCTGCAGGTGAGGAGCAGCTCATTTGATGCTTTGCTTTCATGTGGTCAGTGGCCAAGGAGAGGAGCATCACAGTTTATTTTATGTTTATTTATAAATAAGCACCCATTTCTGCTGGCAAGGAAAAGCTGCTTTTATTGGCTCCCCTCTATTGAGGGCCTCTGTGGCAGCAAATACATTATCAGAGACATCTCAAATAGCTGTTTATTTGTCTTCTCTTCCTGCCCTCATTCCCATTTCATGCTTGTTCCATACTCTGGAAGCTCCTGCTGATTTTCCTGGTGTGAGGGCTCGGATTCAATCTCTGCTGTGCTCAGGCTTTGAAGGTTTCCCTGGCGTTGGTGCTCAGTGCAAGGGCAGGGTTGGCAGGAGCTGTGGCATTCACGTGCAGCTGTTATTGCAGGAGCCCAGCATCTCCTCCCCAAATTTCTGGGGTCCAAGGATGCATCTGGAACGTTCCCCAGATCCACTGAGGCGTCACAACTTGGATCAGTGAAAATTCCTTAATCGTTAGGTGCCAGGTGTGTGGATTGTATCTGTCTACAGGGTCTCTATCCAGCAGAGACCAGCTGTGATATTTCTGGTGGAAATATGGGTTTGGGCAGAGAAATTGGCCTGTGCACCCAAACCCAAACCTGCTTTGCTCCTGTGCTGCAGTTTGCTCCCAACTCTGGTGAAATGGAGCAGCATTTTCGGGGGGCTGTGTGAAAATCCAGATGGTGGGAGCCACCCAAATGCAAAGCAAGGCTTGAGGAGGCAGGAGGATGAACGTTAGTGAGGATTCCTCAGGGATCTGTCTGGCTGTCCAGGAGTGCAGTTATCCTGCAGGGACTGGGGAAGATGGGCAGCAGGGCTGGGTCAGGCTGGGGGGATTCAGCAGCTCCTTCCTTTCCCCAGGCAGTGTCTGGGGGAACAGCACCCCGTAATTAAAGCGTTCCAAACTGCTGTCCTTTGATGGTGCTGGAGGTCTCTGCTTCCCCCGTGGGCCCCTCATTACCATTAATGAGGTTTAGGGCTGCACATCAAACGCAGGCCAGTGGCAGCAGAGCTGATTTTGCACTGCACAAGTGAATATTTGCATCTTAGGCGGGTGGCTGAGGGCTCCTGGAGAGCTGCTGGGCTCGGTGGGTTTGGGTCTCAAAGGGTTTTCTGAGGAGCCTTCTTATTTTGTCATCTGCTTCTGTTTGATTTTTGAACCGCCGCAGAAAAAAATATTTATTTAACTACCTTATAAACATGTAGTTAAATAAATAAAACACGGTGAAAATCTCTTAAGGACAAGTTGGGAAAATACTAATCGCTCGTGTCATTTCTTGTGTAAAGTATTAGTTGGAATAATTTTCTCCTTCTTGAAAAATGATCTCAAAGAAGCAGAACATAAGGTCACCCTTATTTTGGTCATTCAAAGGCTGAACTGGAGTCTCCAGATGTGAAAAAATACACCCTCCAGAGATTTTCAGGACACAGCCAGGTATGCCATGAAAACAGCAGCAGCTTGAAGGGAAAAACACTTTTTCCAGCATCTCTCTAGTTAAAAAAAAAAAAATTTAAGCTTAAAAAAAGACCAAAGGTCAGGGTGAAATGGGAAAGAAATCAGAAATAGAGTGTGGGAAAGGACACTTTAGTTTACTGAGTGGTTCTCTCTTTTTTTCTTGCAGACATCTTGCAGCATCTTGTAGCTGCAGAGCTGTTAAATGTTAGATAATCAAACCATTAGTAGTTAGCACAGAATCCCTGACCCCTCTCAGTCAGTTTTCAGCTGTTCAGACCTCACTTTGCATTTTTCAGCCTGGCAGCTTAGAGCCATTAAACTCTGGAGTCAGCAGAACTATCTGGAATTACCTCTGTTACAATCTGAGGAAAATGAAATTATCTTTCAGTTGTAAACAGTGTCTAATTAAACTCTGAAGCTGGTTATGTTTCCAAACCGGTCTGAGCTGAGCTCGGCACAAAGACAGACTTCTTTGTTGTCTTTCTCTTTTTTTAATAAAGTTGATATACTGATGTAATAAATTACTTGTGACAGAGCTAGGTCTGTTGTGCCAGCGGTGCAACTGCTTTTTTTTTAAAAAAAAAACCTTAAGCAACATATCCCTCTGCCCCAGTAATTTAGCACATTGCATTCTGGTCCTTCCTTTAGTAGGAAACAGCCACGAGATTACAGAACAGATTTATGTCAGTCTTTCCCTTCACTCCAAGTAGCCCCACGTCTGCAGTGCATTTGGCCTTCTTTTTTTGTTAATAATTTCCGTGCCTGGCAGATATTTTTAATTTTTGTGATAAATAAGATCTGCATTGAGGAATTAGTAGCGTTGGTTGAAATCCATTTAATTTTTCCCAGCCCTGTGCGGGAGTGGGTCACTGTTACCAATTAGCACGCAGAGCTACGGGGCAAAAAAAAAAGAAAAGAAAAAGATAATTGCTTTTTACTTAGTTTAGTCTTTCCCATTTCAGTAAATGTGCTGTTAGAAGGGAAAATATTTGGCTTTGCTGGTGTAGTCTCAAGGAGAACTCGCACAGATTGACAACATGACTTTGCTGTAAGTGAAGCTGACAAGGAGAGAGGTGACTTCTCAAATGAAAACACATTTTACTCCTGGTGTGGTTATTTATAGCAGATACTTGAGGACAAGCAGGGGTTTCTGCCATGAGATGTATCCACTTTTCCTGGCCTGGATGCTGGGATGAGGTAGCTCAGCTGCCTTTTGTCTGGTTGCTGTAATATCCATAGGAAATATAGCTCTGAGAGGGACATTTTTCACCTGCAGTGCTGCTATTGCCACGACCCATGAGAACAAATCACATGAGGACGTTTCCCTTTATCTTGGCTTTCTGTTTCATCAAAACAAAAAAAAAAAGAAAAAGAAAACATACCCCAAACTTTTCAACCTGCAGGGATAAATCTGCAGTGCAGCACATGGAGAATTAAGCACCCAGTGTCCAGTTTTAATTGGTGTTAATGAATTCCAAATTCCTGGCTTAAAAATGGAAACGTACCTTGAAGGGCAAATCCTTAAGGTCACATGAAAGCTTCTTTTTGAACGTGTGTTGTGTGCCCAGGAGCACTTGAAGGAGTTGCTGTGGACTTGGAAGGCTGAATCCCTGCAATTAACTGATGCCCACAGCTGCCTTTGCCACAGTTGTCATGGGAATCGCAGAGCCCTTTTGTGCCTGGCAGAGACGTGCAAAAAGTTTGGAAATTTTACCCTGACAATTCCTCCCTGCAAAGTCATTCTTGATCTTTTCTGATGTCAAAGCCAAAGTGCTGGGCACATTTACTGAGGGGTTCTGGTGGCAGCAATGCAGGGAGGCTCCGTTTCAGCATTTGCAGATGAAGGATGCAGCCCCAGCGATGAATTAAGATAAGAAACCACCTATTGTAGAGTAAAGGCACTGAAAATGCAGAGCTGAAATAACTTTGGTGTCCTAGAGAGCCTTTCTGTCTGCCTCTTCCAGCATGGGAATTGTGTTCATCTCCACCCCTGATGCTCTCCTGGCAGCCAACCACCACCAGGTGAGAAATCCAGAGTGGGCAGGAAAACTCCCATGGACTTCAAAAAGGCCAGGATTTCACCGTTACCCATATGAGGTTTTTGGGGTTTTTTTAGATTTATCAAAAGCCTTTCATTCCTGTGAGTGAAAGTTTCAATTTGCTCATTAAGGATCCCTAAGTCTTAGATCGTGGCTGGATCCATCCTGTCCTCATGGCTTGAAGTAAGGAAATAAATACAGTGTGGCTGCTGATTTTTCTTTGCTCCAGCTCTGTGAAAAAGAAAGGGGAATGTAGAAAAAGTGATTCCTTGTTATCGCATATTTAGGATTTTTTTAATAGTTCCACTCATCTGAGGTGATTTAGGTGATATGGGATAAAGAGCTTTTGTCTCGTAATAGAAGCAGGGAAAGTGGGAATGCTGGGGAAATTCAGACTGATTTCTGGCGTTGTTTTTCCTTACTTATCTTTCTTTTGGATCTTCCCAAAGAACAAAAAAATTGAGCCATGATCCTGCTGTCTTGGAGTCCTGATTTATTAAGAGCCTGGCTGGTACAGATGTTAAGTGAAATCAATATGAGCCTGTCCCCAGGTATTTATTATTCCCAGCTTTTTGCAGGGCTCAGATTCTTTTCTGCAGCACCCACATCTCCCCAAGTGACATTTCCATGCACTCCATTCTCTGCTCCTGCTCTTCCCAGTGGAACAGCTTCTCCACGTGCTCCATCCAGAGGGCTGATCCTTGGGGTTTGTCTGTGCCAGGAGCTGGACTTGAGGGTCCCTTCCCACCCAGGATATTCTGTGAAATCCCTTCTCCCTGGCCTGGGTTTCTCCTGGTTGGGTTTAGCCCTGTTTGGGGTCCACTTCCCTTAACTCGGTGTCATTTGATCTGCTCACCTGATTTCCCAGTTCATCCTCACCCAAATCCATCTCCAGAGCTCAAGTACCCCCTTTATGACAGGTCTTTCAATCAATCTGATTCCCAAAGTCAGATTTTTTTCTTTTTTTTATCCCTGTCTGCTCCTGGCCCATTTAAGGAAATCAATTCCAAGGTTTTTCAAGGGAGAAAAATCAGAATGTAACTGCCTGGAACACAAGCAGATTGTAAAATCACGTTGGGCACGAACCAAAGCACCTTTTCCCTAATCAGAAATCAGCAGGAAGCTGATCTTCAGCAATGGTTTGGACCATTTGCCTTTGTTTGCTCGTCACGTGCTGAGGATGTTGTGTTTTGTGTGACAAATTGAAGCTCAGGGCATTCAGGTTGTGCTCCTTATCCAGATTTCCCTTCACTGCCGGGAGCTGCTGGCAGGCACAGGGTGTCTGCATCCCGCTTTTCCTTAGCCTGGGACCAGACCTGACCCGGCCTTTTCATCCCTCCCTCTGCTCTGTCTTGCTTTTTGACTTTTCCTGTAGTCAGCATTGGATCAGCCTCAAATTCTTAGCAGTAGATTGTGAAACCTGAACTCTCAGCAATCCAGCAAATTTTTATTAATGAGGTAGTGGTCTAAAAGGAAACAGAGCAAAAGATGAGCCAGAGGCAAATTCAAACTGATTAGAGCTCCTTCCCTTGGCTGTCTGGTTTCCAACAGGAAGAACAGTTGTCTGAGTTCAATTCCCATGGAGCTTTTGCAATGCAGATAACTCCAGCACAGAGTCAGGATCCTGTCAGGGGTGATAAATTGGTTTGGTATTGCTTCACCCCCAGAACACAAAGGAAAGTCACAACAGGCCTCTCCTCCAAGAAAAAACTTCTCTGGCCATCCATTTGTCAAAGGGAAAGTAACTGCTAATAATGTTTTATTTGGCAGTTTTGTGAGTGCCACGACAGTCTATACTGTATAAAGCCATTAAGTGTTGTTCCCTTGCAGAATGGATTTTTGGGAACCATCCAGGCATTTGTTCTGTCGCTGCTTTCTGCCCCGAAGTCCCCCATCCAGCGTTATAAATCTGCCTTTTTGAATATTCCAGGTAGTTAAAACTTCACCTTCCGTGTAATGGGAGAGGTCAAGGCTCAGCTGGGGCTGAGTCAATCCAATCCGGGCACCTGAAGGGAGATTGCTGGAATTCATTCTGGGAATCTGCACTATCCCCAGGGAAAAATTAAAACAAACTTAAAGCATTTGTGTGCAAAGTTTAAACATTTACTTGGAAAGGCTTTCTTTCCAATAAGCCTGGAAATTCCACTGTAGCACAACAAGCCATCCAAGCAGACATCAATTAAATTAACCACCAGTGTGAGATATTCCCAGTTATTTACTGGGGGAGTTAGAAGCCACCACGAAGTGAACGTGAAAAAAGCTGTAGGAGAAATCTGGGCTTGTTTTGAAGTCACTGACCATGAACTCAGACAGAAGAGCTTTGATGTCATCTCTAACTGCATGGCCCAGTTCCGTGCTCTACTTTATCGATGCTCTAGGGATTAAAGCTCTAAAAGAGGAGCAAGGGAGTGAAAAATAGGCTAGAAAAATAAGTAGGGGTTGTCAGACATCCTCTACCTTTTGAAGGAAACTTCCCGTTTAAATACTTTATCTGTAGATGAAACCACTCTACATTTTTAGCTAAATCCTTCCAAATCATGTGGAAAAGATGTGCCCCGTCAGCTCTGGGACTGATGTCTTGGGCAAAGCTCTGTCATGTGCTGCTTCCAAGAGCCCAAAGGGACCTCCAGCTTCTCCCCTCCTCCTAATTTTCCCAATGTGCTGTTTTTGAAAAGCTTCAGGTGTGAAACAATCTGCAGACCCCTTTAAGCTCCCCCTTTGTTGCGCTGGTGGGGTCAAAAATTGCATTTATGTCTTTCTCCCTCAAAAGTACTTAGAAATGAAGACATTGTTTAAATAATGGATTAAAAAGTCCTCCCATATTATGGCACTTGTCTAATTAGTAGATTAAAAAGTCCTTCCACATTATGGCACTTGTCTAATTTTAAACAATTGCTACTAAAACGTGAGGTGTAGGAAATAACGTGTAGTGACAGAACTTGATACATGAAGGGATCTGTAGTATTTGAACACCTATTTCAATATCAAAGAAAACTGGATTTTATCTCCTGCTTGACACCTAACTCTGTGAAGTTCTTCATGCTTACTAATTCATTAACATACTTGCTGTACAGAAAAGCTGGAGTGTCAAAAATGTCATCTAATAGCAAATTCACTTTTATTCTGGTAGGCTCATCTCTCTTAGGAGCCCATAAAAAGTTGTTTTCAAAAGCTGGAGAGCAGTAATAATGTCTAGAAGGTTAAAACCAAGGGGGATGCTTTTGAGTGCAAAAGAATTACGTCAATTAGATCAGGAGTTAGAGGAGGTTGGAAAATTGTCACAGTTCCTTGCAATCAACATCTCCCTGGGTCTAGAAACATTCATGCTGCTTGAGTTTCTACCTTCTAGAGCTTTATTCTTGGGTTAATCTCTCTGGTGCTGCCATATTTTCCGTGGAAAAATTATTTATACCCATATTAACAAAGGCAACCCTATCCCTATTCTTCAATTTAATTTTATTTTTATGTTCTTATGTAAAACTGGGATATGCAACAGAAAACTTAACGTGTTTTTGTCTTAGATATCTGCAGAGTCTGAACAAGTTCAAACTCACTTCTCCATCCCCCAGTAAAAGGTTCTGCATTGCTCTTCTCCCCTCCAGTTGTGAACAAAAATCAGGAATTTTGGGGGTTAAAGAGAGTAAATATTCATATTTTTGAATCTCAAAGGGTCCTCAGGTCGAGACAGACAAAGTCATTGTGGTGGTCAGTTCAGACGAGGCATTGTCATGGAAAGTGTTGGAAATTCAGGTGTTGGACATGGGAAACTTCTGATTCAGCACCCCTCTCGTCTTTGAGCACCTTCATGCTCCTAAAAAGCACAGCTGATGCCAGAGCTATTTCCAGATAAGGCCCCTCAGGTTTGGGTTTTCCAGAATTCTGGGCAAAGTTCAGTCCCAGTTTTCTGCACCTTTGGAAATTAGCTAGCCAACAGTTGTTTCCCTAAGTATGCTCCAAAAAAAAAAAAAAATTAAAAATGTCCCTTTTAAAATTAATATAATCTCCAATTATCATATTACCTCAGGGAGGGAGGTCTGGTGGTACTTAACAGAGCTCTTTGGGGCTCTTGTGCATTTTAATTGAGTGAATAATTGTAAAACACTTCAGGGTCTTTTGGTAAAAGGCTCTGTATAAACATTGCCATAATGCTGAATAATCAGGTTGTGATGTGAACTGGAAGAAAGGAACCCTATAAATAGATGTGTATATACATATTTTGTCTGTGTGTGTGTGTATATACCAACATTTGGGACAGAAAATGGCAATTCCTTCAGAAAAGTCCTGCAGCTCTTGAATAAGGAATTAAAAGCGAGATTGGGTAGTGGTAATCAGGATAATCAAAAGGTTTTCAAGAAATGGTGAGGCTGTAGTTTATCCTCCTGTGCAATGCACAGGGAACTCCCAGAATCACTGTGTTACTCCTCAGTGATGCTTGGTGAGAAACAGCAAAATCCGTGGTGTTTTATGGTGGGGGAACTCAGAGGAGGTGGATCCGAGGTGCTGAGATGCAGACAGACAGGATCTGGAGGAACCAAAGGAGTTCCACCTTTCCTGAGGTGTGGCTGCAGTGCAGCTGGAGGGGTTTGTGTCTCCTGCAGCTCCAGGCAGTGCCCCTCCAGGCATCTTCCAGATGGAGCAGTGGGAAGGACAGCGATGGGGACATGCCACCAGCCTCAGCTGTGGCACCAGTGCTGGATGTGCTGCTGATCTGCCAGGACCCTGCAGCCTCTGCACCTCTCCTCAGTGCTTTGGCTGTCTCAGCTCCTCAGCCTGCAATCTTCTGGGGCCATGGCTCTGTTCCTGTGCTTGTACTCCCCTGTCATTCAGCCCCTTAGGAAGGGGAATTCCTCTGAAATGGAGATGACGGAGATGAGCTTTTATATTTCTTGGAAAAAAAAAAAATAGAAGAGAAAAGAAGCCTGTGCTGGGCAACGACGTGTTGGTAGAAAGAATCCTCTCTTCTTAAATGGGACTTGACAGAGTGCTGATGCCACTTCACTTAGTTAATGGAAGGAGCTATCTAATACAGGCTAAATGCAGAACTGCCTGAAGGAACCTGGCATTTGGAGGGCTGGAGTGCTTGAAATATAAATGAATGGGACAA
The DNA here is from genome assembly GCA_013397845.1 of Melanocharis versteri. Lineage (NCBI taxonomy): Eukaryota > Metazoa > Chordata > Aves > Passeriformes > Melanocharitidae > Melanocharis > Melanocharis versteri. The sequence continues at coordinate 360,998 of VZTG01001442.1, forward strand.
GCCCAGGCTCTGTTTCCCAAGGAATTGATTACCAGGGATCCTCTGATGAATGTGAAGGTCTTATTTGCAGGAGCAGGCAAAGCTATTTTTGTTGGAACCTGGGATATTTGTTGCCGGGGATTAAACACATCTTTTAAGCACCAAGGAGACACCGAGGAATGCTGTGGATTCAAGAGGGGTAGAAATGATTTTCCTTGCTGTAAAGCCACTGAAGAGACTGATGGTAGTGCTGGGAACAATTTGAGTTCTGTAGAGTTGTACCCACAGCCAGGAAGGTCTGACAAAATGATCCATTGTGTATTAAATCTACAGATTCAGACAGTGTAAAAAATGTATGGGACACAGCGTTTTAGAATAAGAGTTAGGCTGGAGTAAAGTTTCCTTTCTCTTTCCGACTGTAAAAAAAATAAGGATCTGTAACAGAAAATGTCTGGAGTGAAGATGAATGGAGTATAAAGGTTGCTGATGAATTTTTTACCTCTGGAAGGTTCTCCTATGGCATTTATGAGCTGGTTTCCCAACAGAAAAGTGTCTGAGCTACCACAGGAAACACAACCATCCCGGTTTAGATATCACTGAAATCTTGGAGACAGGTCAAGGACTGACTTTGCTGTGGAGACCCCATTTCCTTCTCCCACCCAAAGATAGCTCCTTCCAGGTGAGATCAGAAGCCTCTTTACAGCCTCTCCTGCATTTGTTCAGAGGATGAATTCCTTTCACATCACCGTTCCTTTGTCATTTTTCACAAGCTCCAGATCTACTCAAACACTGTTTTGAGCGCTCCTGACATCTGATATCTGTGACTTCCCTTCCCATCCCATCTGCCAGGGATTTCATTCTGCTGATGAAACAGCTTTGAAATTGCAAAGACAGTCAAAATACAGCCTAAAATCACAACAATCAAGTGCTGTGCCTGTTACATGGAACTTTATTTGTCAGAAAAATGAAGACTGGTAGCGTATCAGAATATCACATTAAGGATCAATCAAGTTTCCAATGAAATACCAATTGGCAGCAATTGATGTGGGATCTTCTCTTGCACGATGTGGTTACCCTGAAGTTTCTCTGTTTCCACCAGCTGGGTTTATTTCTGGGTTTTTATTGCTTTGTTTGGGGATTACTTGGTAAAGAAGAAGCACTTTCAGGAAATGTCATCATGTGCCATGTGCTGCACTGATGTCAGCCGAGGAAATCGGCATCAGGAGCAGGAAAAGCCAGAAGATGAATGGATCTCTGAGTTCAAAATAGGAAACAGCTTGAAGTTCCTTTGGGGGGAAACATAAAGCTCGTTCATTAGCAATGACACAGTTTCACCTCTGGCACTGAGGGAGGGCTCTGATGATGGACAGACACACCTCACATCCATGCAAACAATCCTGGGAATCCCGGGGTGCAAAGGAACAGCCCTAAAACATTGACAGTTTTGACTGGTGGGCTGTTCTCGTGATCCGTGTGTGGCTGAGAGGTGTCCCATGGAAATCTGCATTAATTGTGTTCCTGCATGGATTTCATTCCCTGTCAGGTGTTAGTGTCTCCTTGTCTCACCCCGGTGGATATCAAAGTAAACCTGTGCCACTGAAGAGCTGGATCTTGCCTGGATGATGCAGTATTCATTTATTCACACTTTGATATGAGGGCTGTGTCTGGTCAAGCCCTCCTCAGGATTTATCAGTCAGATATTTCTGGGTTTCTTTGTTTTTTCCTGCTGTTTGGCAGGAATGTGCACCCATCTACTTGTTCACGGTCACGTACATAGAATTTTGTGAGGTTTCTTCCCAATCACACTGAGGGTGAGACAGAAGTTTGTGGTGTCCTGCTAAGAACATCTCCAATTGCTCAATATAAAATGGTCAGTAGTTTTCCAAGTGCCTTTATTTTCTGTTCCATTACTCCGAGTACCTTCGCTGTCCTCCCTTGAGGCCCAGCTAACAGCCTGGCTCCTACCTCCTGCTATTCTGAAATTTCTTTATTTATCTTAGACTCCGTCATTTTGCTGAAACATTGATATTTTCCAGCAATCAGCTTATTACATGGAGATGCCTATTAGCTTTCTGAAGTCATATGTCAGTGAAACTCAAAACTGTTTAGTTTGACTTGACAAGCCCTATAGTGATATTGGAAAATTATTTTCTTCTTCAGACTCATGTTTATGTTCTTTTCCAATGAGCTGGCTGTTTTATTGCAAAAGAAACTGTAAAAGAGGTAATTTTAACTAGGCACAAAATATATTCTGTTCTGTAATGTATCCATAACCTTCTAGAGGATCCTAATTAACTTCCTTATGTCAGCATAGGAAGTTCTATTGCATTTGTAGTTGCCAAACATTTCTTCCTTTTTAATAGAAATTATCCCTTTCTAAGACCTACGGGCATCATCCTTCCCAAAACAAGCTTTTCATTTCAGGATATCAGAAACACCAGGAGATTAATGGAAGTCTGAAGTTCAGCAGTGCAGAAATTCTATCTGTTATCTCGCTTGTCTGCAAAGATAACAATCCTAATAACACGTGGGTGACACAAAGCACTCCGTGAGTAAAGTGAAATTGCCAGGTTGGCTCCTGAGCTGCTGAAATGTTGAGTTACTGCTGGACATGGGAGTGGTGGAGACAAACGAACCAAGTCCGAGGGAAGAAGCTGTTTTACGACGTGTTTGTGACACAGATTCAATGTAATTCAATGTGGACATGAGATATTGGGGATAACTGTTCCCTGTGAGGGTGGGGCCCCCCTGGCACAGGGTGCCCAGAGAAGCTGTGGCCGTTCCATCCCTGGCAGTGTCCAAGGCCAGGCTGGATGGGGCTTGGAGCAGCCTGGGACAGTGGGAGGTGTCCCTGGAGGTGGAATGAAATGGTCTTCCAGCCCTTTTCCAACGCAAACCCTTCCATGACATGTTGATATTTGTACCGCACGAGGTCGTTTTGTTCGTGCTGCCTGGGTGTTCTGCAAAAGGGGTGGGAGCTGCTGTGTGCCTGCACAACCACTCAGCAGTGGGAATTCCAAACTGGGGTATTTTCAGCACAGTGTCCTTACAGTCCTGCTGATTTAAAATAAGAACCGTCTTTGCTTTAATCATGCAGTTCCCAAGCTCTGCTTTGACAAATTGCAGAAGCAGGCTCTTATCAAGTAACAGTGAGTTTTTTTCTTTCATTCTTCTTTTTTTTTTCCTGAAAAGAGCAGGAAGTTTGCCATTCTGCGGAGCAAGATGAATGAATTTGCCATTTGAGGCTGAATTTTCAAAGAAGGATTAGGATGTTTTACAGTCCTGCAAATGGTCTGCAAACCCTACTTGCAAACCCAGCATTTCTTTAGGCTCACAATCCTAATTTGCATTATAACTCCATATGCAAAAGAGGGAGAAGGAATTTCAAATGTGAACACTTCCAATCCTTAACAGCAGCTACAAATTGAAGTGAAAAAGATGGAAATTCCCTTACTTATAGTCAGAGATTATTATTAATGGGTTGGGCTCAGTTTCACAGTGAATTGCTGTATCTCAATTTTGCGTGATAAAAAGTGGACAGTCTTCAGGTTAAGGCACAGCTATGCTGAAATGTCACCGGTGTGACAGGAGAGAGGGGTTTTCATCTCCTTTAACAACCTTCCTTTTGTCTCTGTGTGTTTTTCTCCCAGCTATCCATTCCCCATGGTCTTCAGTAGCTGCAGTAGGAAGGACCTGGAAAACAGCCTGGAGAAAGGAGTGGGAATGTGTCTCTTTAACCTGCCTGAAGTCAAGGAGTCCTTTGGTGGCCAGAAGTGTGGGAATGGCTATGTGGAAGATGGAGAGGAGTGTGACTGTGGGGAGCCTGAGGTAAGATACCACCTGAGAGTTACTGCTCGCGTCCTGCCTGCAGGTTTTTGACCGTGGAGGCTTGGTTTGGTGTAAAACAGAACCCTCCCTTCTCTGCTTCCATCCCAGCAGCTCAAATCTCAGAGTCTCAGGAGTGCAGGGGGTCTCGAGTGCATTCGAGCTGCTGGAGTTCAGGCAGGGCTTGGGTTAAGAATGTGCTCAGTTCATCCTTAGAGAGCGAACTCTGGCTTGTCCAGCAGACTGGCCATGACCTTGTGTTCCTAGAAGTTCCTTTCAGCATTAGCTAACCAGCTAAACTCCAAAGAAGTTTGTGAACTTGGCTCCAATTTCTCAAGAAAACGTGCGTTAGTTGAAGGGTTTGTTTCCGTCAATGAGAAGCCACTCATATATTTATATTTATATCAACATAACCATAGAAACTGTGCAATCATAGAGTGGTTTGGATTGCATGGGGCCTTAAAGATAATCTCATTCCACCCCTGCCATGGGCAGGGAGACCTTCCACTGTCCCAGGTTGCTCCAAGCCCTGTTCAGCCTGGCCTTGGGCACTTTCAGGGATCCAGGGGCAGCCACAGCTGCTCTGGGCACCCTGTGCCAGGGCCTCACTAGCCACATATATACACTGCAGAAATAGAAATATTAATATTGGCCAGGCATTTTTCATTGCAGCTTCAGTTTTTAGGTACAAGACCTTTCCCTCCTTCACTATGGGGTTTTTCTTTCCCTCCAGCCAATTACCTCCCAACAGAAATAGCCTTCACCGCCTCCCATACAGATTGCTGCTGCTTCAAAGATTGTTCCATTTAGTTGAGAGAATGTGTCAGAGGACTCCTCAGATCAGCAGGAGACAGGCAAAACCTGGGGGTCAAATAATATCCGAGCTGGCATCCTTATCCCTTTGACATCCCGTCCTCATTGGCTTTATTGAACTTCTCTCTGATTATCTGAATTAAAGGCAGCAGCAGATGAGGGATTTGTTTCCTGTGATAAATAGGGACCTACAGACAAAAGAGATGGGGGCAGTTAAAACAGCAAGATATTGCTGCATCCTGCCTCTGGAGTGTATTGGATTTGTCCAAGCCGTGAGGATTTCCTGACAGTTCACTCACTCTTGAGGGTAACAGGGTTGGAGGAAGCAGCCTTATCTTCTTGTTTAAAGTCAATAGAGTGCAAGCAGCTTGCAAATGTCTTTCTAACCCAGTTATCTTTCTTGTTTTCATTTCTGAACATTAGTGATACCTTTTCAAGTCAAAGCCACTTAATGTCAGCAAGCACTGGCTTGATTTGCCTCTTCTTTCTGTCTTTTAGCCTTTTTAGTTGTATTGGAACAACTGCAGCTTGGGTGCAATTCAATTTATTTGGGATTTACTGCTCTAATCGGTGTGGCTCCAGAAAACCTGTGTGATTAGTTACTAATTCACTGCCTGGTCATTTGTATCAGCTGAGTTCTGTCCATGGTGTTGCAGTATCTCAAGAATCAGTGATATTAGGATTAAATTCCTCTATGAGGGTGGGGAGGCCTTGGCCCAGGGTGCCCAGAGAAGCTGTGGCTGCCCCTGGATCCCTGGCAGTGTCCAAGGCCAGGCTGGACACTGGGGCTTGGAGCAGCCTGGGACAGTGGAAGGTGTCCCTGCCCATGGCAGGAGTGGCACTGGATGATTTTTGGTCTCTTCAAACCCAAACAATTCTAGATTATATGACCAAAAATGCCTGATGTGCTGCAGTGTCTGTGGAAGGCGGGTTAATGTAGATTATAGATGGAAAGATAAAAGAATGAAGAGAAGTAAAAATCTTCTGTCCTTGAAAGATGAAAATGTGTCTACTTTTATAACCAGCTGCAGGGGGGAACAGAAAACTACAAATTGCTAACTGAGAAGTCAGACAAATGACTTCCAAATGTAATTAGGAGCGAGTGCCCAAATAGCTGTGACGTGCCAGGGACGAGTCAACACGGCTTTTGTGCCAGGAGCTCTTGTCTTACAAAATCTTGTCTTACAAAATCTTGGCCTACAAAATCTTGGCCTACAAACCCATCACAGTGCTCTGAAGGGCTTAACAAGTGGGTGGAAAGGGACAGGGCTGTCACTGCAGCCTGTGAGGAGTTCAGAGAGGCTTTAGACCAAAGCTTTCACCAAAGGCTCGCTGGGAGATTGAGCAGCTGTAAAGGAGAGAAAACTGCACCGGCAAAACTTGGGTTAAAAGATAAGAAATACAAGCAGGTGTAAATCATCCCTTTCACGCCGTGGGAGGAGATCTGCTGCGTTGTATCCATGAGATGTGTCCTGGGGACTGCACAACTCAGCATTTTCATAAAGAGCCTGGGAAGAGGAATAGTCTTTAATTTGCTGATGATATTAGTTAGGCTGCTAGAGATGAAAACTGGCTGTGAAGGACTGCAGAGAAACCTTCTGAGACAGCTGGAACAGGCATTAAGATGAGGAATGGGACTCACTGAGGAGTGATGCACATTGCAAAATCACAAAGAAGATGATGGACTCTGAGTTTACTCTGGCCATGGAGGAACAAGACTTCATATTGCAATAAATAGTCTCATGAAAATGTCAGCCCAGTGCTCAGGAGTGGTCTAAAAGGTAAATAGGCTGTTAGAAAGTACTAGGGGAGAAATAGGAAAACAAAACAAAGCACCAGCAGACCTCTATAAATCTGCTGCGCCTGAAACTGCTTGTGCAGGTTTTCCCTACCCCTCCCTGATCCCAGGGAGGATAAAGCAGAGTGAAAAAAGATTGAGAGAAAAGCAATAAGGTGGTTCAAAGTTTCGAAAGGGCTCTGGCTGGAAAAGGAGAAAATGAAGGAAAATGCAGCATAAGCTGATAAAATCGTGAGGGGAATGGAAAGAGTGAGTGAGGAGAGATTGTCCCCCGTGAGAAATGAGCAGATGAAGTTAGGAAATGGCAGGTTTCAAACAAGCAGAAGGAGCTGCTCCCCTGACTGTGTTGGTTACCTGTGAGTTCCTTTACTCTGACTCTTACAGGTGCTAAGAATGCCCGTGGAGCCAAGGGAGAGCCAAGGGAAAGGCAGGAGACTGGGAAGGTTCAATGTCCTTACACATCTTCTGCTGGCTGCCCTCACAAGGACAGGAGGGTTATGGGCTGACCTAGCAGGGTCTGTCTTGTGTTCCGAGAAAAGAGAGGGTGGAAACCAGGTGTCCTGTCCACAGGACAGAGCCTGGCATCACACAGGTGGTGCTGGAATTGTTCTGGGGTTGGGCTGCTCTGGTTCCTCTGATGAGCCAGGAGAGCTGAGAAAGCCCCTCTCATCATTGCTGTTGTTATCAATAATTAATAATAATAATAACATTAATAATAATAATAACAAACTCCAGCACAGCAGCAATTTCAGGTGGCAGCCTCCATCCTCCAAAAGCCTGGTGAGCCTTTCCTGTTTGTTTGCTTATTTGTGTTCAAACCATTCCTGACAATTTGATAGCCCAGGCACAAAAACTATTTACCAAGCTCATTCCCTACGATGAGCAGTAAGTGGGATAGCAATTGGAAATTTCAGAGGCTGCTGTAACACCACTCCCAGAGCTGTGTCTTTATCCCAGCCTGCCTGTGGAATGCTGAATGCTGCTGTGGGGCTGGAGGATGGGATGTTGCAGCTGACTGTTTTAGAAGGACTTTAATGGGACTGACACTCCACTCTGCTTATCTCAGATTATTTTGGAGGTGAATTTATAGAACGTGCTTCTGTGCAGAGGAATGTTACTCCTGACATGCAGCAGCTGCTCAGGAATGTTTCCGTAGCCTGCTGCTTTCCGGTGATCAAAAATAGGGGCAGGAAGCTGTTCCTCTGCTGCAGAGCACAGTGAGCTTTGTATATCCAGGAAGATATTACCTAAAAAACAGTGAGATGCTGAGAATCCTTCTGTTTTTTGCTGGTGAGTCGGTGCTAGCCCTGCCTTCCAGTTGGGAAGCTTTCAGAAGCTGGTGAAGTAACAAGAGGCTGTGAACATCACTCTAACCCACTTATTCTTCTTCCTGTGTTCCCTGTGTTGTTAGTGATCCCTTGCTAAGTCAAACAGACTTAACACAGCTGAAGAGCAATTTTATCTGCTGCTATTTCCGTGAGAGAGATGAGATTCCAGCTCAGCTGGTGTAACTTGCAGCTTGTGGGCATTATCTCGGGAAAACAAATCCATTCTTTTCTGAGACTCCTTATGAGCTCGTTCTACTGACAATAAAGTTTGCAGGAGCCCACACACGCCACCATCTAATCCACGAGTGTGAAATTGGGATGTATCAGTGAGTGAGGCTGCAATTCATGCTCATTCCATATCTCAGAGCTCTATTACTGGTGTACTCTGATAAGGGATTACATGGAGTCATGTCGATGTCTTCCTCTGTGGCAGCCCCAGCCTCCATCCAAACAGGAGCCTGGCCAGCAGCTATCACAAAATAGAGCTGTAGTCGTGATGCTCAGCAACAGCAGCACAGCTCCTGGATCCTCTCTGGAGGCCATGGAATCATTCCACTGATTCCTGTGGAAATAAAACACCCCAGTAGCTCTATCAGGATTGGTGTCAGCGCGCTTGAGTTGTTTGTGATAGTTGGGATTAGATCCATAGCTGGAATAAACCAGCCCTCCTCAGCAGCTTCTCTGGTTTTACTACACTTACTGGGCTTGTTGAAGCTGAGGGCAGACAAGGCTGTTTGGATCAAGTTGTCGAATTTCATGCATAATTCATGATTTCATGCCCAGCTTTTCTTGGCAGAGCTATAGGCAGCCTCTTGATTTACGGCTCGTTGTGACTGAACGTGTTCTGCTCTAAATTTGCCCTCCAAATTCATCCAGGAGTGTACAAACCGGTGCTGTAACGCAACCACCTGTGCCTTGAACCCGGGAGCAGTGTGTGCACACGGGCTCTGCTGCGAGGACTGCCAGGTGAACCACGGGAAATGTCTCTTTTCTGGGTTGGGAGGGCAGAATTCTACGTTTTTCCCTGCTTCAGGCCAAAAAGCAAGGACAAGCAAATTGGTATTGATAAGCGTTAAGACATTTGCGTGTCATGTGAGCAATTAAAAAATTCCCAAAATATAAATTATTGAAGGAGCAGATCAACAGATTTTTTAAATTGTCCCTGTGCTTTTTGTGGCCCCTTCAGTTGCTCATGCAAAACTTCTTTTTCATGAACTTTTGTGTGCTTTAATTTTTCCCATTCTCACATGGCAAGCAGTCATTAAATGCTGAACCCTCTTTTTTGGATGAAAGCTCTTAAAATATTAATTCTATCAACAGCGTATGTATTTTTAATAGCAGATCATCAGCTGTTGTGGTCTCCTAACTCTCTACAAAAGTCGACTTGCCACAGGCATTTACCTGCTTGAATTCTCAGGCCATCCCTTGCCTATGGGCTAATAAAGCATCCAGCAAGTTGCCATCGTGTCTGTGGCAACCCATGAGCTTGGAGCAGCAAGGGATCCCCACCGCCAGGAATTGCTTTTTAGCAAAATCAGTCTTCATATCCTTTGCCTTTTACCAAAGGCAATGTGATTAAAATTCAGGGCTGCTTCGAGAGCACACCCATCTTTTTGTGGCTGCTGTTGAGATGTGAATGTTCAGACTGGCACATTCCACCATCAGATCCAAAATAAAATATCATTATCCGTGGAAATCAGCACAGGACAGGAAGAGTTACATGGACTAGTCATGTAATTAAGTTTGAGAGATCTTGATGCCCATCACAGCAACATTTCTGTGAGGAAATATAATTCCATATAGTCATTAAGGTTCCAGATCTATTCAGGATCATTGAATTGAACTTTCCAACCTGGGAATTGCTGGCCATCTGAATCCAGGATCAAGTGGGCTGGTGGCTTCCTGAGCTCTGATGCAGCACAGAGTTCAGTGATCAGCTGCCCTGGATGGAAAGGTCTCTGGTCTGAGCTTTGCCCAGTGCTCCAGATCCTCCTTTCCAGACTTTTTGTGTCCAGACACGATGGAGGAGCCACCTGCAAACACCAGGGCTGGGGTTGCCTTCTGGCTTGAGCCATGTGTGCAGCTTCATGCGACCCTCCTTCCTGCCAAACCCTCCCAGCATGGCTCGAATCAATTTACACAGCATTCCGAGCTGTGTAAGCATCGCCCTGTCCTCTGCAGTCAGCTGGGGCCGGGCCAGTGCAGAAACCTGCTCCTGTGCTGCATGGCTGACCCAGCCACTGACGTTCTGTTTGTTTGGCAGCTCAAACCAGCGGGGATTTCCTGCAGAGAGTCGAGCAATTCCTGTGACCTGCCCGAGTTCTGCACGGGGGCCAGCCCGCAGTGCCCGGCCAACGTTTACCTGCACGACGGGCACGCGTGCCACGGCGTGGATGGCTACTGCTACAACGGCATCTGCCAGACCCACGAGCAGCAGTGCATCACCCTCTGGGGCCCAGGTGAGTGCCAGCATGGGGACAGAGGTGTGGCAGAGGCTTGGGGGCGAAATCAGGGTCTGGAGGGGTTTTAGGGCAGCAGTGCATCACCCTCTGGGGCCTAGGTGGGTTTTAAGGCAGCAGTACATCCCCCTCTGGGGCCCAGGTGAATGCCAGCACAGGGATAGAGGTGTGGCAGAGGTTTAGGGGGGAAATCAGGGTCTGGAGGGGTTTTAGGGCAGCAGTGCATCCCCCTCTGGGGCCCAGGTGAGTGCCAGCACAGGGACAGAGGTTTGACAGAGGTCTGGGGGGGAAATCAGGATCTGGAGGGGTTTTAGGGCAGCAGTGCATCCCCCACTGGGGCCCAGGTGGGTTTTAAGGCAGCAGTACATCCCCCTCTGGGGCCCAGGTGAGTGCCAGCATGGGGACAGAGGTGTGGCAGAGGGTTAGGGGGGAAATCAGGATCTGGAGGGGTTTTAGAGCAGCAGTGCATCACCCTCTGGGGCCTAGGTGGGTTTTAAGGCAGCAGTACATCCCCCTCTGGGGCCCAGGTGAGTGCCAGCATGGGGACAGAGGTGTGGCAGAGGGTTAGGGGGGAAATCAGGATCTGGAGGGGTTTTATGCAGCGCCAATCTGGAGCTATTGTTTGAATAATGAAGGAATCGCTGTGTGATTCATTGCAGCCTTGATTTGCTGTCGTGTTCGTTTCTCGCAGCGGGAGGTAACGAGGCTCGTGCTGCAACACGCTGCAAATGGATAGGTGAACTTAGACAAATCATTTCCTCCTGACTTTGCTATGGCCTGATGTCACCCCACAAAGTGCTGAACGCTCCTGACAGGTTGAAATCCCAGCCCTTTTCAGGCTGCTGTGTGAGCATCCTCCTGTGCTCTAAACAGCTCATCTGCAAAACAGATGTGTCTGCTCCATCCCCAGCCAGGGCTCAGCTTTTGACACTAACATGAGACTCCTGGATCACTGTGTGGATTTTATTAACTGGTGTCACCCGTAAACGGCCTCCTGACAGTGCTTTTAGCAGGGTGTGCACTGAAGCAGAAAGGGATTCTATTCTCCCGTGGGAATTTGCTCCCTTTTTGCAGAAATCTGGTAACATGAGTTCTTGAGTTGTTCTCAGCATCTATCCCAGGAAAGCTGTTCACCTTTCTGTAAAGCCCTGTGACCCTTCCACTGCAATGCGAGTATTAACTCAGCATTTTGGTATGAATCCAGGTCATGGCTCTTTCAGCATCTCTGACCCTCTCTCTCAAATTTGAAAACTATTTACCTCTCCTAAGAAGATGTATCCTTTAGAGATAGGTGTCATTATTTCTTTTAAACAAACTTTTCCAGCTCCCTTAGCCTCTTTCAATTCAGTATCTCTATTTAACCCTGCTCCAAGCCTTCTGTACCAATATAATGGCACACAGATGTTTCCCTTGGTCAAAACCCTCCTCAGAACTCTACTGAAGAATGTATCTGTTTCCTTCCCAGAGAACATGGGCTTTTTGCAATCTCTCTTTTTTTAAAAGAGCATTAAAGCATCTCGAGAACCAGCCCCAGTGGTACAGACAGCAGGTCAGCTTGGCCACGTGGGTGTAAGAACACGTTCAGGAGGAGTTCCAGTTCAGAATTAAACTCCTCACATGGAACAAACCGTGCCTGTGCTCCACTCCCCCAGATCCCACGCGCGTCGTGGAGTTGATATGAGCTCATAGAGCCATGGACGATTACAGCCTCCAGTCTTAGTCAGCCTGGGACTTCTAATCCCTGGATACAGAGACTTTTTCTCTGGTAGAAAGCAAAAAATCTCCTCCTGAACCAGTTTCCCATGCTGTGGAAAGTTACTTGGTCAGGCTGTTCGTGGTTTCAGTGGCTGAGAAAAATTCCTCTAAAGGTCAGGGAGCTGAATTGCTGCAGCTCCTTGCCAGGTCTGCTTCCTAGCACTGCAATTCCACCAAAGCCCTGGGCTCCCCTAATTCTTTCCTGTCCTCCTTCTTGGGACTGTTCCATATGGGCACTGCTGTGTGTGGAGTCTCCAGGGTCCAGGCTGGGGGGATCTGTTTATGAGAAATGTTTTGTTAAGAACAGAGTTCAGACAGACTCTGACTGGAATACCCTTTGGTTTTGTCTTGGGAAGGCCCAAGGATAAGGGTTTTAAAAAGGGAGGATGGGGCATGATCAAACCTGAACTGAAATTTTTAATTCTTGCCACGGTTTTGGAAGTAGAAATTAAAAATAATCACAGAATCCCAGAATGGTTTGGGTTGGAAGGGACATTAGAGATCATCTCATTCTATCCCCTGCCATGAGCAGGGACACCTTGCACTAGACCAGGTTGCTCCAAACCTTGTCCAAATGGCTTTGGAGACTTCAAATAATGCCTATAATCTGGATTTAAAGCCTGGGGATGTGAACATCCACTGCTCTATCACACATCTGTCTGAAGTATGAGCTGGCAGATGTGGGGTGGAATAGGAAGAGAGGTGCGTGGCTCATGCAGTTAAAAAAAATCATGGTACATATAAAAAAAAATACAAACCTTTCCAGTCTTGCTTGCAGCACAAAGAGAGATTTGACATTCTAAGATGTTGTCTCTGGACTTTGTATCAAAAATATACATTGGAACCTTTTTACCAGGTTGTTGTGTCTGATTAGAACTGTTTTTAACAACTGCCTGTGTTGGAGTGAAGTAGTTTTGTGATTTAAAAAAAAAATTCTCCCCTCTAAAGAAAAAACAGATCATAATTCATTTTCGTTCTCTCCTTATTTTCTTCTTCCCAGTAGGAGAAATCCATGCAGAACAAAATACAATAACTTTTCCTAAAATAATATTCGGTATATTGAATTCCTTATTAATGTCTTCCCTTGTACATCTTTCTCTATTCATCAGGTTACAGATGTCCAGAAGCCCAATGATAAATGTCAATCTTGATGTTTTTAGATCTATTTAAAGGAAAATGATGAACGCTGTCAAAGCTTGTTTACATTAGGCTGAGCAGTAGGAACCTGTTTCCAGAAAAGCACTTGCATTTCCTTGGGGTTGTTTTTGTTACTCTCAGCACAGTGATTCAGATAAAATAGAGGAATATTTTTTGCTCTTTCTTATCTGCATGGAAAGAAAGCTTGGTGGGAAGGAGAAGGGAGGAGCTCCTGGGGACAATCTCTGAAAATAGCCATGAATTCCTCTTCGAGCCCACGTTGATTCCAGTCTGCTCTCAGAACACCCAGAGTTCTCCATTCTCTCTCTCTCCATAATTCATGTCATTTTTATCCTTGAGGAGCAGGAACTGCTGGTGACCTCCTTTGTTCCATGTTCAAAAATATCAAATTGCACTGATCTGACCTATTGATAGCAGGGACTGAAAAATACATCAATGGTGATTCTTTGTGTGGGGTCTGTGACTCCAGTGGCATTTGCCAGGAGAAACAGACACACAGGTGGAGCTGCTTAAGACAGAAAAAATCATTGATTACCAAGGAACAGAAGATTCTCAACTTTAGACTCGTGGCTTTTTCTACATTGACAAGAAAATGATTCTTTAGGGAAGTTTGTCAATGTGTTTTCCTGTATTTCCCCAAGTGGGAAAAAAGCAATGATTTTGGGGAGCCAATGGCAGGCATTGATTTAATAATTAGAACACATTTAAATGTGTTGCATGAACATGGCCATTTGTTTAGGCAGGAACATTCTTAATTTAGATGTCGATATTTGTTACCATGCAAGAACTTTGCAGGTTTTGCCAGGTACAGCCCTACAGAGCCAAAATAAATGGGCTGCCCACCTCAGATATCCAACAAAACCATTGCTGACCGGGTCTTGGAAAAAATGATAATTATCCAAGCGCTGCAATGATCTGAATTCAGTGAAATCGACTATTTTGATCACCACAGATTTATGGCCAGGCCTTTTCTTCTGGAGATGGGAAAGATGTTAAATCATATTCTCAGGGGTGGTGACATCATCCCCCTTAAATGCCAAAAAATGCTCAACCCCATCTTGCTCTTGCCCAGGCAGAACAGGGATCACCAGGATGGGGAGAGAGGCCAAGGGCAGCTTGTGGAACGTTTGCTTTGCAGCAAAACAAACTTAATGAGCTGAAACCCAGATCACACGACGGAGATCTGTGGTTTTTATGCTTATATTTATTTGCGCAGTTATTCGTGGTGCTGGCTGGCACAGCCTGAGCAGCAGAGCTCCAGCCTGTTACTCAGAGGTTGTTTTTTCCCCTCTCCACACCCACAGACAGCTGGGAACTGGACTGAAATATCTTCCTTTTCTGCTGTCAGCCTGATAGAGGATGTTTCTCGTGGTCATGGAATCAGCACCATGGTCAGAAATTTCCCTCATTCCTTTCGAGAGACCGTGTTGGTGTTCTCCCACGGCAGCAGGTCTGAAGTGACGCAGCATTTCTGTGCCCTGCAACGTCTCTTTTTTATCATTTTATTTTTTTGCAACTGCACGGGGAAAGAAGTGGGCTCATCAATATACACATTTGGAGAAAAAAACCCAACAGTCTCCAGGCTGCCAACTGCAGTGGTGAGCTTTGACCTTCTGCAGCTTCCAATGGCTGATTTAATCCCTTGAATGAGGCTTGGCGTGGAAAGGCTGACAGGACCTTAATTACAGGGTCATGATACTATAATTACCAACAGCAAAGTGAAATAAACTCTGCTCATCCAGCTCAAGCCACTTAATAACCACCAGAAATCCTTCACAAATTGTTTTGCCTCTGCCTGCAGAGGTAGAAAATAGAGGAAGACAGAGCTTTCTGCTTCAGTTTATGTGGTGCAGTCATGATAAATGGGTTTCCTCCAGAAACACAACATTACAATTCTCTTCCTTAAGCATCCTTTGAAAACCTCCTTTTAACTTGGTGGCTCCATCTGTTCAGTATCTTACACTCTGATATGTTTTCATCCATAAAAAAGTCCAAATATTGTGAGAAGCCAGTGGGGAGAGGGAACAGCCATCTGAATCCCAAGCACCAGCGTGTCTTGGTTGGATACCAAAGGCAGAAATTGAAGCTGGATTTTGGTTTCCAGGCTGCAGATGCTCATTGGGTACCAGGTGTTTTTGCACACAGACTGCTCCGAGCCTGGCAGGGGAGTGGTTTTTTGTGCTCCATGAGATCCTTTTTCTTGTCAAGTGTTATTAGCTGGAGTTAAAGCTCAGTGTCTGAGCCCTGCAAGGACGCTGCAGATGTGTTTTCCTTCCTGCGGGCTGCTTTCCATCATCTCTGCAACACTTCACTTCTGAATGCAAGAACAGAATCAGCCACACAAAAAACTTTCACCAGGTGAAAGAGGAAGAGAAACACCTCAAACTCTCTCAGCATTCAGTGAGTGCTTTCCCTTTTTAACACCATTTTTAGAACCATTTTTAGAATAAGCCTTTGTTAGAGCCCTTGCAGCCAGAGCACAGGACGTGAGCTTTCATTTGGCTTTTGGCAGCTTTGGGAGGGGACACCACTGAGGGGACAGCGTGTCTGGGCTCTGGGCTGCTGTGCCACATCTCTGAGGGAGCATCCAGTCACTGCAATTCCATGGTGTCAGCTGAGCTGGGGCTCGAGGCTCCTGGCCAAAAACAAGACCCAGAGCAGTTGCCTACGACCAGGGCTGCACGAGCTGGTCCTTGCACATGTGGGAGAAAAAGCAGTTCTGGAAAAAGCAGTTTGAGAAAAAGCAGCTTTCCTTGGCCTCTTGCTCCCAGAATGTTTCTTCCCTCCCTTCCCCAGCCCTCCTGAAGCTGCTATAGAATATGCACATGGTAATGTTTGTCTCATGCTGAACAGTGAATGTGCCCACCCTGGAAAGATGAGGAGGGATCCACACGCTGAAAATGGAAATTTAACTTTTGCCTTTTTTGGACAGTGCCTTGTCTGGATGCTTTTGTTGGCATTTTTGATTATTGCTTGAACTTTAATGAAAAAGAATTGAAATAATCCTATGTGAGTCTCTTTTAATAGTTCCAGATTTGAAAAAAATATTCTGAGCTCAGCAAGCTTGATGGTAATCTTCCAAAGAATTTCAAACTCTTGTCCTTCTCTCCAGGGAACCAACAGCTCATATTTTGTTCCCTCTGTGTCTTTCTTTCTGAATTTTCCAGTTTCAGCATGTAAAAATGTTAGAAGGAAAAGAGGGTGCCACCCTAAGCCTCTCCAAGTTTTAATATTTTGTCCTTAATAGCATTAGATTGCTGTTCAGCAGTATATAGTATTAGTCAAGCTTCTGACTATGAAATGCAGATAATTAATTGAAGTTTTAATCTCTGAGTTTTTAGTGAAAAGATCCACACTGGCTGGAAGTTTTATAATCATATTTGTATTTTCTTCTCCAGGAATCCAACCGCCCCCCCCCTTTTTTTTTTTAATGGGAAAAAAAAGAACATTTTCCTCTTTGAAGGCTTTCAAATGACATCTTCAGGCTGGCTTAAATAAATGCTATGTTTTACCCACAGTTAGAGGCATATGCACTTGGAAGTGGCTCAAAACATTTGACAAAATGTAGCATTAGTTGAAATATTCTGTCTCTGGTAAAGATCAGGAGCACTGTAGAAATGGGATACTCTCAGCCTTTGGGCTATCGCATCACTTGCTGCCAAGTTCTTTTTGCTTTAGTTTGGCTGATCTGTCAAAAGCACAGAAGTGCAGCTAGCAGGTCTCTGATCAGGGTTTTAGCCAGAGTTTCTCCTCAGCTCCTTTTCTGCTCAAAGCCAGTCTCCCTGCTGCAGCAGTTGGAACCTTGGTGGTGACTCGATGGTGCTGTTAATTATTTTCGTGGAAAGAAAATACAGAGTAGTAAAGAGCCCTAACAAAGGACCTCTTAATCTTGCAAGGAGCAGCAATTATTGGCTGGGAATGAAAGCCACACTTCACTGTAGAACAAAGGGATTAAATTCCAATACACAGACTAATGAATTGTCGCAGCAGCCAAAGCAGGGAAGCAGATCCTTCACCTCTTCAACATTCCAGATGAACAGATGCATCTTCCCCTAGAAGATATTCTGTAATTGGTTATAGTCTGGGGGGAAATGGGCAGGAGGCTGTGTGTGTAAAACATTAGAAGAGAAGTTGTAACAGTGCCCTTGACCTTCTGAAGTGCAAGGATGAATAATCTGCCTGCACAAGCTTTTCCAGGGAAGTTCCTTTGCCATTAGGAAATGTCTCCATCAGAAAAGACCACAGTAGATAAGAACCAGACGCTGCCTGAACTCCCAGATTCCCACTTCTACCACCGTGGTAGAAATGCCCCTTCTTTCCTGTCAGTCTCTCCTCCCAGGAGCGGGTGTCCTGAGGATTAAGGTGGGATGGGTTCTTTTCCTCTCCCCAGTACCTCAGCCTGGGTTAACAGCAGCACATCTCCCTTTGCCATGTCATGTCCTCATATCTTTACACCCAGTTTACAACTGGATTTTCTCTGTTGTCTTGTTCTCAGTTGCAGTCAAACAGGCCTTTCTTGACAAGAATTTTCTGTGGGGTCTCACTAGAACCACGTGGACTCCTGCAAAAAGAAGGGAGTTAACTTTCCAGCTGGCCTTTGTCTGTCTCCACCAAACAAGATTTGGCATTTGCTAGAAGTTTTTTTGTCCTAAGAGGATTGGCAAGAGGGACATCACCTCGAGAAATCCTGGAGGAGAAGGAGTTCTGCATTGTCTGTTGCTCAGCACTGCCAAGAGAGACAAACAACACTGGCAATCCCACACATCCAAACTCCTCCATTTGCATGCGGATCCCGCACCGCTGTTTTGTTGGGCTTCATCAACATGCAGCTCACATCCCCCCTTTCCCCTAAAGCACCAGCAGAGCTCAAAGGAAATTATTAAACACACCTTGTATGAGATGAAAGTTCTGATTAGGTTTTGTTTCAGGTGCGAAACCCGCTCCTGGGATCTGCTTTGAGAGAGTCAATTCTGCCGGCGATCCTTACGGCAACTGCGGGAAAGACTCCAAGAGCTCCTTTGCCAAATGTGAACCCAGGTAAGGCCTCTCCCTGCAAACACAGCAACAGGTGCTGGGAGAGGGCTTGGAGCATTTGAAATGATTTCCCTAATGCTTGGCTGTGTTTGTTTCCGTCAGGGATGCGAAGTGTGGAAAAATCCAGTGTCAAGGAGGAGCGAACCGCCCCGTGATTGGTACCAACGCTGTTTCCATAGAAACCAACATCCCACTCCAGGAGGGGGGCAAGATCCTGTGCCGAGGCACCCACGTGTATTTGGGGGATGATATGCCCGACCCTGGGCTCGTGCTGGCAGGAACCAAGTGTGAAGATGGAAAAGTAAGATTCTGGAATATTCCCAGACAAGGGGAACATCACTACCCTCATTCTGCCAAGTGTTTTGTATTTCTTTTCTCTTTGGGATTTTTTTTTCCCCCCTCAAAATAATTGCTTCTCGTGCTCAGACTGAGGCACATTTTACTCCCTTCTGGCCACTGTTCTGGATTATAGATTTGCAGATGCAAATCTGAGCAACCTGGTCTGGTGGGAGGTGTCCCTGGCCACAGCAGGGGTTGGAAACAGATGAGCTTTAAGGTCTTTCCAACCCAAACCATCCTGGGATTCTGTGCAGTGCAAGTTGCTTAAGTTTATAACTGATTTTTTGAAGACAGTCCCAAGTTTCTGCTCATGGAGGCTTGAGGTTTTCTGTAAATGAGTACAGCAAAATACAGGCTTATTAATGAATTTCTGAGTTCAATGTATTCCCTTTCCCAGTGTCTCTGGCATTGCAAAATTGTCATTAACTTCACTTTAGGTTTCAAAATGTATTTTATCTTCTGATTATGGCTCCTCATTTCTTTTTTTCCACCCAGGAAAACCTATCTCTGTATGCACTCTTAGAAAACTATAAACCCATTGATGCTCAGCCACCAAAACTGATTTTTGCAATTGTGTTTTGCAAACTTCGTGAATTATCCACTGTGAATGCAGCCCAGATTTCGCATGGCTGTCTCATTCTAAGTTCTTCTTTTGTGAGGAAAGGAACTGAGAAAGATGGGAGGCAGCCATGAGCTTACAGGGGGAGGAGGAATGGAAAGCAGTCCAAGAGCTATTGAAATGAAGGAGGTTTCCATACCCTCAGTGGATTGCTCGCAAAAAGGAGGAAAAACAAGTGCTTTGATAATTTGTGGTAAATTCAAGTAAGCCTCTGAATTTCTGAATGCTTTTGAATTACGTTGGATTATCTCTGTGCTGGGAGCAGGTTTGAAATCCATCCCCAGTGAAACCACAGCTCTGCCACAGGAAAACAACCCTTACAACATTTCTAAGTCAATCTGTTAAAAAAAGTCTTTTCAAAGGCAACTCAGTGCTGAGAAAGCACCCCATTATGTTTTACTAATGAGTATTTAATCTTTCTAATCTATCTAATCATACACATCCACACTATAGAATACACAGGCTAATACTTCTGAAATTGTATGTTTTACTTTGAGGACATTAGTGCATTTGTATTATGGATTAAGAATATGAATTTAAATATTCTTGGGTTTTCTCCACTGGAGATGCACAATTTGAAACGCAGCCATTTTAATGTGATCAGAATTCTGGGAGCTGCTGCACTGTGAATATTTGAATTGTGAATACTGCTGTAATCAGACCATATTCTCTCCATGCCTGCATGTTGATGCCAATTCACTCTAATTTCCTTTCCATTTTTCCTTCTCCCCAGGGGATAAGTGCCCTGATTAAGCATCCCTGTCGCCTCCTTCAACACTATTCCCAGCTTAATGCTAATTATTGTGACTGACTTTTAGTACTACTGAACTGCACTGCAGTTAAACACGAGCAAAAACGTGCAGTGTGGGGCTTTTTGACCTTTTTTGTTGTCAGCATAGCATAGGAACAGTTATTTCAGTCCTAATTTCTTCTTTTTTTCAGTTTGGAGCAGGGCAACTTCTCATTACTGACGTCCTCATCAGTTGTGTGGTTGTTTGATGTTATTATTACTCAGTGCTAATCTTGCTTAACCTCAATTTTCAGCTCCATTGGCAGAGTAAAGTTTATCTGCAATGACTGGAAAAGGAAAAAAAAATTGAATTTTATTCCTGTGCATATGCTATTTGTTTACTTCCATTCCCTATAAATATTAAATGTTAAATAGGGTTGGTTTGTATTTGACACCAAAAAAAATTGTTTAATTTGGAAAAACTCAGAAAGCTCTTGGTTTTCCTGGAAAACAATGATGAGCCCATAAAAATCAGTGACTATATATTTGTATTCACCTGCCCTGGGTCCAGGTTCTGTACTGGAATGAAAAATATTTCACTTTTGATATAAACAGAACTCTGATAATTTACACCAGAGGATCTAAATCTTTCCTCGAGGAATCATCTGCTGATGTGAAGACATGAAGGCAGACAGGGCAGGAACCTGAAGGAATCCTGCTCAGTTCATCCCTAGCCGCAAAAAAAATGCAAATTACTGATTTTTAAATTGGCTTAAAAACCTCCCAAACCCCAGGGTCTCTCCACTAGTTCCACTTGAGTGCAGCTGTGAGGGTTTGCTTGCACAAGCTCAGCTTTTCAACACCGTGAACTGTGTGAAACCATGGCTGGCCAGGAGAGCAGAACTCAACTTGCTCAGATTTGGATTTCAAAGACTTAAAAAGGGCTGAGGAAAAGAAGAAGAAGCCACCCAATCCTGGTGTCCTTTATGCCCAATTTTATATATATATATATATCTATATATTTGTGTGTTGGGAAATATTTAACTGCTAAAAGAAGGGATATGATGCCCTGGGAGCCCCAACAGTTCTGTCCCATTAAAACTCTTTTTTTTTAATATTTTGCAGATTTGCCTGAACCGCCGTTGCCAGAACACCAGTGTTTTTGGAGTCCATAAATGTGCCACCAAGTGCCATGGACGTGGGGTAAGCATCCTAGGAAAACATTCTTTTACAATCACTCAATAACCATGGACAAGAAATCGCTTCCTGTAATGGCTTTGGGATCTATAATTGCCTGCAACAGATCACAGTCACTGCAATACATTTTTATGATGTATTTCCATTTTCACTGTCCCTTATATGAAATTGTTTTTATTTGACAAAGAAATGTTTATCAGGCAGTAATTATCTTGTTCTTAATTGACAGCCTGTGATACAAAGGAATCTTGTAATCCTCAAAGCAATTTGAAGTCTAACCCTCCATCATGAAGGATTCCCATTAAAAATCAAAAATACAGTTTCTCCATAGATACAAAGAAGTTAAAATTTTCGAGTTGAGCATTTGAAGCATTTGGATTGAGAGGCAAATGAAACAGCGTTTCCAAAACTATTAAAATAAAGTTAAACCATATTGATGAGTTTTGTGGCATGAAAGCGGCAGAGAATGAAAAATGTGATGATATCATTTAATAATATCAGTGGTTTGAAACCCAGTTTATATTATGATAATGTTAATTATGTCAAGCTTTGCCTTATTAACCTTGAGTTCCCGATGAGCTGTTTGTTTCTGTGAAAAGCTGTGGCAGCCACATTGAAAGAGCCATAGAAATTCACTGTCCTCTCTGAGGAAGGATTTTAATTTGCTTTAACTTATTTTATCACCCCAAATTTGCAAAACTGAGCAGTGTTGATGGTGCTGCCTCTGATCATTGAGCTGGAACGAGCAGAGGCTTGGACTGGCATTTTTTTATGTCTGTACAAAAGAGAACCTCTGGTGACTCCTCAGTGGCAAAATTGACCTCGTGGAATTGTAAATGGGCATTCCTGCAGTGCTTTAATTTAAAAAATAATGCTTAACAAAGTATATTTTTAATTATCTTGCTGCCTTTGAAAAGTTGGGGTTTTTTTTTAATTTTACATGACCACAGCCAGTCTGAGCCCTGTGAATATTTTAGTGCTCTGCAGACACAGGCAGCACAGTGTTTCTGAAAGCCTGCCAAGCTGACCTGGCCGGAATATTGCACGTTCAGAATAACCCAAACTCCTGCGGACTGATTTGTGTCTTACTGAAAACTCATTCATTAATCTGTGCTGTGGGTTCTCCACGGTGATGGCAGATCAGTGATTGTCGCTGTGAGTGGCAGTAAGGAGAGTAGAACCCACACTAAGCCGTAGAAAGCAGAAGTGTGACAGACTTTATTTTGATTCTAACTTTTATACAGAGATATCTACATAATAGTGATTGGACAGTGTCATCCCACCCTTCAGGGGGATTGGCTGAAGCCTCACAGCTTCAGTTAGCAAAACATAAGATTAGAAAGAGAGTAAAATGTCCCAGTTTATTTTGTTTTCCTACAGAGTTCGTGAGAAGGAGAAAATTCTTAGGACTGCACGTCCACAAGTGATGGCTGGGGTTAGCACAGAATTAAGGCCCTTATTGACAAAGAGGCTCAAAATCTTTATTTACAAATTGATTTGAGCACCTNCAGGAGGAGAGGGAACGGCCTCAGCCTGGGCCAGGGGAGGTTTAGATTGGATATTGGGAAAATTCCTTCATGGAAAGGTTTGTCCAGCCCTGGCACAGCTGCTCGGCACAGAGGTGGTGTCCCCATCTCTGGAGGGATTCAAAATCCATGTGGATGTGGCACCTGGGGACAGGGGCGGCCTTGTCAGTTCTGGGGAATGCTTGAAGATCTTAGAGAGCTTTTCCAGCCTGAACAGTTCTGTGATTCCATGGATCCTGTCAATCCAGCAGGGAACTTTAAGCTCTGTAGTCACCGCACAGTAACTACTTGAGGAGTAGCAAAAGGTAATAACGAGCGTTTGGGCTGTGGGACCTCCTGAGGGAAGAGCCCTGGATCTCCTGGCTCCTTCCCCTCGGTGCAGCAGGAACAGGCAGTGTTAGTGATGGACTCCAGTCCTTTGGAGCTCTCTGATCCCACAGGGGGCACTGGATAGATCAGGCCTCGGAGCTGTTCCCTCCCTCAGACTAAACCCCACAGCACGGAGCACTGTATCTCTACACACAGTGCCGGTGTGATATCAAAGCTCCCCGAGGGCTCCCTCAGCCCTGATCCCAGTTTCACAGGTTTCTGCAGCAACCAGTTCACCTGAGAGGTGTGGAAAAATCTGTACTGGGCGGGTGCAAGCTCTGGGTGGAGAGGAGAGGAGAGCTGACAGAGCTCTGCAGCCTGCACAGCACAGAGACACTCCTGCTCCTGTGCAGGCACGAGGAACAGAAGTTAACAGATAATGCTGCTGCTGGAAGCAAAGAGAGAACAAGACTTCAGAGGTGTCTGATTATCCTCGTATTATTGACGTTGTCAGCTGGGGCAACTCCAACGGTTACCTGCCAAAGAAATAATGGTTTTTAGGATCCCTCTTGCTCCGTGGCGAGTTGCTCTTTGCCACCTCAGTGTGCAACAGGCCGCTATCAGCACATCTCCTTTCTTCTCTAAGTTTTATTCCTCTCTGATGTGTCACTGTCTGATTAGAAGCCCTTATCAGCCAGGGCTGCTCTCGGATGTTTTTTATGTGAAGCCATTTGTCTTGTTTTGCAGGTCTGCAACAACAGGAAGAACTGTCACTGCGAGGCTGACTGGGCCCCCCCGTTCTGTGACAAGCCAGGCTTCGGTGGCAGCGTGGACAGTGGGCCCATCAGACAGGCAGGTCAGTGGGAATTCAGGCTCCACCTGTTGTTTCCAGGATGAAGAGTGGAAATTGGCCAACCTCAGAAGGAGTTGTTTCTACACATTGTTCATTTTACAAGGTTTGATTATTCCACGCCAATTTTTTCCCCGGAGTGCTGGAGCTTTAGTGACCTCGAAGAGATGTTTCTGGTTTATGTCTGAGGACATGACAGGACGAGCTGTCTCTTCACAAGTACACGTATAAACTGAATCTTGATGGGAAATGATGTCTGTTTTCATATGAACAATGCTATTCTAACCCAAAATGGATTCACTTCTGTGCATGCCCGATGCTGCCGTGAGTGGCAGTACTGAATTGATGGCATCGTGGTTATTTCTGTGACAAAGCTTCCCATCATGATTTCACTACTGAAAGATCTTTTTTTTTTTTAAGATAGCAAAGAAACCCTGGTCAGGCACTGAGCAGGCCCTTGGAAGGAGTTAACTCTGTGTGATTTTTTGCAGACAACAAGAGTTTGACCATAGGAGTGTTGATAACCATCCTGTGCCTTATCTTTGCTGGATCAATCATGTACCTCAAAAGGAAGACTTTCATGAGGTGGTTGTTTACAAGCAAGAAGACAACAATAGAGAAATTAAGGTATGATCATATTCCCTAATTATATTCCAATAGATATTAAGGAAAGGAAGCAGTAAACACAGCAATTCTCATCACTGAGAAAGAGCCAGCCTTGACACAAATATTCACCAAATATTAACAGCAGTGTTTTCCCTGGGTTAGTTTAGTTTGCTTGATAGTAAATAATGCAAGTATTGGTTTGAATATACCCCTCTTTCCTTTTGGGATGAAAAATTAAGCAGCGATGGAAGCATTGCCTTTATTTTCATTTGCCTGAAACAGTTTCATTACATTGCTTGGCCTTTTATCTAAACCCAGTTGAGTGAGCTGAAACTTTCCTATTTGAGGTCATTACTGTTTAAATGTTAGATTCATTAGAATAGTCTCCTGGGTGTTACCAAGCTGCATTTCCACAGATTGCAGAAGCTAATTTAACAGACTACTGATTTCTAAAAAATCAATATTTATTTTTATTCTTGCAGGAGTGCTAGACAATTTTTACTTTCCTTGTTTACTATAACCAGGCAGAAAGTCTTGCAAAATCCCGTTCTGAAAAGAGGCTCCTGTTTAAGAAAATGTTATAAAGCAGAATGTTGTGTTCAACAATTAAATGTTTGTATTGCAGGTCTGTGAGTCCAGCAAGACCTTCCAGTTCATCTGAGCCAAATCATGTTCATGCCACATCTACTAGTAAAAACCTCATCGTGAAGCCACAAAATACAGCCATACAAAAAGTGAGTCCCTAAATAGTTGAAAAAGAAAAAAGTAGGGGAAAACCGAAAAACCGTATAATATATTTTGGATCTCAATTAAGTGATTTATTGTGATACAATAATTACATGAACTTAATATCATGTAGGACTAACATTAAGTAAAATGGGAGAGGATGTAGGCTTCAAAATTCATTTCTGGCTTCCAAATTGAAGACAGATGGAGATGTCCAGTGCAGGAAAGAAATGGTTTTGTCTCTAGGAGAGAAGAGCAAGGGACTAACATGGATTTTAAAGTAGCAATAGGCCAGGTTTGATGAGGCTTGGAGCAACCTGGTCTGGTGGGGAGGTGTCCTTACCCAGGGCAGGGGGTTAGAACAAAGGGCTCTTTAAGGTCCCTTCCAACCTTCCAACTGTGATTCTGTGTCAGCTCTTGAAATTTATAACTTTGGTCGGATGATTTTCCCCAGAGAGACGGCCCAAGGCGGCCACTGCCGTATCAGATCATCGACATCAGCAACCCTGTGAAGACACACGAGGTGCCACCCTTAAAAACACCCCAGCGAGTCCTGCCACCCCTTCCCCAGCTGCCAGGCCACCAAGCTGGGCCTGAGAGGCCCCTGCCAGCTAATCCTTCACTGAGGTTCTCCCAGGTAACCGTTGATTCTCTTCTATTTAATATTTACTCTGTGAGTAACTGGAGAAATGAAGCGTTTTCTCATCTTTCATACTGCCCTTTTCCCACAGTGTTTCCTTTATATTTTGTGTGAGTTTAGAAATGTGCTGTAGAAAAATCGCTCTGTGGCGAGTGGGGCTGTGAGCCTAAAATTTAGAATCCTGAACTCTGCCTTCACCCCTCAAAAGACAGCAGGACAAGCACATTAGAGGCAAACACAGGCTCATCTCTCCAGCTGCCCAGCCAGAGGGGAGCTGCACCGTTTGTTAGTGAGGTGCCAGACACAGAGAGAGGGTTTTGGGAGTCACGTTGCAGATGTGATGTGCAAGAGCAAAAGGTGTTTTAGCTCGATGTGCTTCTGCCCTGCCAAGGGCTGCACGAACCACAGTCTGTTTTTCCAGATCTGAAAAACACTGTTTCATATAGACACACATTTCATTGCAATGTTTGAGTAGAGATGGTAAATATTTTTTATTTTTTATTTTTGAATAAGGTGCATCTCAGGGCGATAGGGAAGATGAAGCTGTCTGTGCAGTTGTCTGTATTAAATAGTGCCTTTTCTTGTCGCTGGCTGCTCCCTTTTGGTGGCATTTTGGAGTGACTCTTTCTAAGCAAAGCACCCAGGCACGCAGCTATTCCTGCTCTGCAGCCCTGGTGCTGTTCTGGGTATGGCACGAGGTTAAAATGAAGTGAATGTTGTCAACACCAGGCTCTCATCTGCAGGAGCCCTGAGAGCTGCTCCGAGACCCCTTCCTGGTGATGGACAGGAGGAAACAGCTCTGAGACAGTGCTGGAGTGCAGGGCTTTGGAAAGGGATTGGAAAAATACCAGAAACAAACAAGGATGAGAGAGGCTGCCCAGAGAAGTTGTCAGGTTGCCCAGAGAAGCTGTGGCTGCCCCTGGATCCCTGGAAATGTCCAAGGCCAGGTTGGATGAGGCTTGGAGCAACCTGGAATAGTGGAAAGTGTCCCTGCCCATTGTGGCAGCAAATAGAGTATCTAGATTTCATTTTTTTAAGTCTGAACATTGTATCACTCAGACCAACTTTTACAAGCGCAGCCAGTGTTTTATTTGCTTTTTCGTCTTCCCTTTTCCATCTTGCCAGTCATTTTCCTTTCCAGGGGAGTAAGAAACGCTGATTCTTTCCGAAATAAATTTTGTAGGGAATCTGAAGCAGTATTGATTCCTGTTGCTTGTCTTTAGCTCCAGTGGTTTCATTGTTCATTTTCTTTCATTCTCTAATGTTCTGCACAATTCACAGTGGTCAAAGGGAAGATTTTTAAGTGCAAGTGCTTTCCTGTTTCTTAAGCAGAATACGGATGGAAAAAAGGCTTCCAAGGAAAAGGGAATGTAACCATTTCTCATTCTGAGGCTGCCTCTGCACCTGCCCCAGCCTCAGTGCACATCACAGCAGCCCAGTGCTCCCCTACAACTCATGTTCCTAAATCCTTGTGCTCCAAATCCCCCCCAAAGTGCCAGGTGGAACACCAGACCTGCAGTACTATCGTTAGCAAAGACTGACAGATCTGAAACTGCCAAAAAGCTTTTCAGCTTGGCAGCACAAATTAGTTGTGACAGATCCTTCATCAAGCAAAATATCACCATTTTCAGTCCCTGCATGAAGTGCAAGTAGGACAAACAGGGGATCAGCTCCAGGCAGCCTAAAGAATGAGCAGTAGTGGATTCTTTCAAAATTATATCATAACCCAAATATTGTCAGGAACAGCCCCTTTTTATATCAGAGGGACACAAAAAATTCTACGTGTGGATAAAGTCATTCTTGAGTTAAATTTTTTTCCCTCAAAGCTTGAAAGTAGTAAATTAGCTGAAGAATAGTTTTGGATAATAAATGTAGATACTACTTCATGTATGGCTTCAGCTCTCTCTTAGAAGCAGGTCAGCAACAGGAAGGACTTTAAAAATCATTGCCACATTCGTTCACCCAGGTGCTCAGTGCTGCAGGATGGTGCTGAGGAGCATTCACCGTAAAATTTCCTTTCAGTTGCAAGTAAAATAGTTAAAAAACAAAGACAACAAGAAAAAACCCCAACCAATCAACCAAACAGAAAATCCTCAGCGAATTAGCTGTTGCCAAGTTTAATATTTAATTATCTTTTGACTGAAAAACAGCTTTTCCTTCTTTCAGATGCTCTTGCAAGGAAAACAGACTTTATTTATGGGCCAGATTCACAGTCAGTATAAATCAGCACAGTCCCATGTGAATCAAGGGAGCAGTGCAGGTTTATCCTAACCATGGGTTCAGTCCAGGTGTTTGGATTTGATCTCTTCCCCTTGATTTTGTTACTTTTAGCATTCAGTTGCTGCCTCTGGCACTCTCATCCTCTTATTACCAAAATATATCTCGTATTTTACAGCTCATCCTAATGTCAGGAAATAGAATTTTTTGGTTTCACTTTTTCCTCAGTAAAACTGAGCTGGGCTCAGCTCCTGCTTCCTCTGCCACAGTTATCCTGGGAATATCTCTCCTGTGAAACCTCAGCCTGGCTGTAGACACCGAGGGCTTTCAGCTGCTTCTTTAAAAATCAGTGGAAAAAACCTGGAATTCCATGCACTTGGTGTCTTTGGAGCTGCTGAGTATGAGAATTCTGTTTCTCATTCCAATATTTAAAACAACCCCAAGCAGAGCCTGAACGCATTAAATGCCAGGCTGTGGATATAAAACCGGACAAGGAAATCCATCCATAAACTCTTTGTGCTGAAGGGATGAAGATTTGTAGGGGAAGAGCTGGAGAAGGGAGGGAGAGGAAGCTCGGTGGTACCGTGAGCTGTGCTGCAGATTCCCAACACATCAAAGGCTCTGCAAGGCCCCACACATGTTAGCACACAGAGTTTGGATTCTCCTGTGGCACAGAAAGAATAGAGAAGGCCCTCCTGTAATCAGTCTGGGGGATGGGATTTATTTCTTCAAAGAGTTTTTCCTCTGCTCCTAAGAATGTGTGTTCTTGGTGGCATGTCCCTTCTATCAAGGGCTGCTCCATTTTGCTTCATCTCAGCCACCATTTATTCTCCATCTCCATTTTAATCAGAATTCCCTCCCTTTTTAATTCTTTTTCTTTCATTTACCCTTTCCTACCAGCTTGCCACATTACACTTTCTGTCAAGTCACTTGGCTGCTTCCTCCTTAAGGATATTTTAACTCGAGGACATTTTGACTGGGAAATGAATGAATAAATAAATCAGGTGTTGGGCCTGGCTACCTGTCAATACTAGTATTTGTTATGCAGAGAATTAAAAGGAGGGTGGACATTGTATGCGACTTTAAAATGTAGTTTGTGGCAAATTTGAACTTACTATATATGAGATTTACTTAAGCTCATGTATTTTCTTCCTTATCAAAATGCCTGTGGATAATCAATCTGCATTTCCTTCTTGAAAGAGCAAATATTTGCCATGAAGAGTAAAAAAACAAAGGGATGCTCAAAGCAAATAATGAAAAGTTGGGCTATATTCAGGAGCAATTCGTGTTCTGATTGCTTGTTTGGATCACATCTTTCAAGGGATCTTTAATCAGATTATGCTTGTAAGCTCTTCTTGTTTCCTTGAATTTTACTAATTATATTTATGGCAAACTAAAAATAAGGGATAAAATTCCTTGGGAAAAACGTAGCTATGCAGCTCCAACAGCAGGAAGATCTGAAGTGAGTTTGGGGATAAACTGGTGAGTTTTTGTGTGCCCTGAGCAGGCCACCTAATGTGTCCCAGCTCTCCATAACGAGGAGCACAAACAGCCAGGTTCCCCTGTTTGCAGGGCTGCAGGGACCACCCAGAGGAGCCACTGGCCCAGCCTGGCAGCAGATGACTTCTGGTCTTTATTAATGGAGCCTTTAATTCCACTGAATGAAAGCACAGCGGCAGCTCTGGAAAAAAATTCCACAGATGCTCCCGATCCAAACCAGACTGGGGCAGTTTGGTTTTGTGGTCATCTGAATTTCCATTTTAAAGTCGTGTTGAGCATTCCCACCTTTCTACAGAACTACTTCTACAAAGTTATGCATTCAATCTTTCCTGTTTTCATTTACCACCAATTAAGCATTGAGTGCAGTAGAGATGCACCCTGTATTTCTAGAGTAAAGAATCGAAAGACATAAAATCGTGAAAATATGTATTAAACCTTTGGTTTAAAATATAAGTGCCAGCTTTTTAAAGAGAAGTTATTTTTACTCATTTAATTTTTAATTGGTTATGACCAGATAAGTTTATCTTCAGTTTAAGTTTAGATTAGGTGTTGGGAAGAAATTGTGCAGGGGGTGAGGCCTCAGTTTTGCCCAGAGAAGCTGTGGCTGCCTCCTGGCAGTGTCCAAGGCCAGGCTGGACAGGACTTGGAGCAAGGGACAGTGGAAGGCATCCCTGTCTATGGCAGGGGTGGCACTGGAAGGGTTTTACGGTCCCTCCCAACCCAACCCAGTCCGTAACTCCGTGATCCTACGAGTTCATCTCAGCTGTGGCTGTGGGAAGGGTTTGACATCCACTCTGAGAACTGACAGCAGCTGGTGTTTGTTCCCTGCAGGAGCCCCCCAAGCCCAGCCCTCCTCAGAAGCCTCTCCCCGCTGACCCCCTGGGCCGAGCGCGCCAGGGCCCCGCCGGACACGCCAGGGCTGTGCCCCACGCCAGGGCTCTGCCCCACGCCAGGGCTCTGCCCCACGCCAGCCCCACCAGGTCAGTGCCCGTCCCCGTGCCTCACCATCTCAGCTTTTCTCTTTTCCTCGCGTATTTGTAACCCTGCGGTTCTTTAGAGTGTCGCTCTAAACTCCTTAAAGAGTTTTAGCTGCAGCTTTCCCGTTTTGGTCAGACAACGATTCCTCATCTGGCCTGGCAATCAAGGATACCTCACTGCCTCAATGTAAACAAAAGTGAGTTGTGGGGCAGCAAACTTGGGGTAAATGACTTCATTACCTGAAGCTGTAATTGGAGGATTAACCCCCAATATGCAAGTGGACCAAACTTATAAAAATATGAAAACCCGTGACCATCATCCATTTTGGGGCGTAGCCCTGGAAGCTTCATCTACCTTTAAGGTACCTGAAGGCCCTTCATTCAATACATCCCCTTTTTATCCTCTTAATTTTTGTCTGGCCTCTGTTTTGAGGTAGTCCCAAAGAGGCCTCAATCCCAACACCTGGATTTTAGCACTTCAGCAGCAATGTGGCCAAAATGGCTCAAGGAACTGCTGCAACAATCATTTCCAATGTGATTTCCATCCCTAATTTTGCTCATCATGCCGCTCCTCCCTGGGAGTGCACCAGCACCACTGCTCTGAGTTCCACTGAATATGAGAATTTATAACGCCTGGGAAGGTTTGGCTGTAAACACCCGATTGCATATTTACGAAAAATAACCGATAAATAATAAATTTTCTCCTCAGACTCCACCATCTGAATTAGGCTAAGGACTGAATGCTGTTAAAATCGGCCACCAATAAAAGTGATTTCCTGATCACATATTTCCCAAGGAAATGCCAGTTTACATCATCTGAAAATAATATCCAAAAGATTCAAAAAGCCTAGAAATTGTACACTTAGAAAGTATAAAGTGTGTTGGAAAAAAAATCATCAGGAAGTGGAATAACTACACCCAATATTAATGGGTTTAGTCAATAATGTTTTCTTACCCAGTATTCCTCAGTTTCCTGTGAATAAAGTGAGCTCCAGGGAAGGTGAAAGTGGTGTTTAAGCTACAAAAATTCTATCAGTAAAGCACTGAAATGCTCAGAAACATTAAAAATAGAATCACAATAGTCTCCTAATATTTTAGCAAAAAGAATGCCAGAAGAAACTTTGATTAAACTCCTGGCTGTCCATTCTAGTCAGATATTCTGAAAGCAACAACATTTCCAGCTGACTCCTACAACTTTTGGAGACCACCTGGAATTCTGCAACATTATTAACATTTTTGATCAGGTACAAAATTGATGAACACCCAAAGAAATAGAGAGGTTAAGTAACAATTTGCTCTTTTCTTACTTTCCAACAGACCTGCTCCCAAACATCCACCCCAGGTATCCAGGTCCAGCAACACTACGGATGTGAAATGAGTAGAAAACCTGACACCTTTGTTTTAAAAAGTGAAGACAGAAGTTTGCACTATCTTTCAACTCCAGCTGGAGTTCATTTCTATGACAATACTTAGAATTTTTAATGTTTAAAACAGCATTATTTTTAAGAATTCTGAGCTACTGCCTTTGGTGCTGTGCTGTGCTATGGTGCTCTGTATACTTGCTCAGGTACTTGTAAATTATTAATTTATGTTGAATATTTATTACAGTGCAGTGCACTGTAGTAGATATTTTTACCATAGCTGAGTTTTCCTAAAAAGGAAGCCTTTTTTTTTTTGTAATATTTCACTGAACTTGAAGAATTCTGCTCTATTGGTCCCGTGTAGATTTCTTAGTTTTGATCTGTCCTTTAAGGAGTGCTGATACAGATCAATCAAATGTGTAAACAACTCCATCTCAGTGGTTCCCAACCAACTTTTGAATAAATATGGCAGGGTGAAAAGACAAAATCTCTCCTGGAACTCGGTGAAATGCCTGATATCTGCACACAAGGTGTAACCTGTATTTAACCAGAGGATCACTCTGTGTTTGCAGCTGTACTGTAACCTCACTTTTCGTGTTACTGTTTGAGATCTTCCAGAAATCTCTGTGCTGAAAGGGGATGCACCCACCTGGGAGAAGTGCTCTCACTGAAGTACTGTATGTCACAAAACTGTGCTGTTTTTAACCTCATTTTCCTCAAACACAGCCTGGTTAGTACATATTAAGGCAGATATCAGGCATCCCTGTGCCATCTCCTTTTTGATGCTTTGCTAATTAAATCCAACATCTCATTGTCGTCCTGATTAGACTGCCAGTGCATTACACCCAGGGCTGGGGTGAAGCCAAAAATTACACTTTAAGAATCAACTTTTATATTATTTCCTTTTGCCTCACCGCTCTGCTTATCACCTGTATTTTGCATATTTACTACTGTTTTGTATTTAACTTCTACAACGTTGCTCCTGGTTTCTTAAATCCCAAATCAAAATGTGTATTTTAATACATAGACTTGGATTGTCCAAAAAAAAAAGCCCAAAGTTCATCTCTGCTCTGTGATTACACCTGATCCCTTCTGCGCCTTCTCAGTAGCACTGCTGAAGTTGTTTCACCTACAAAAGCAACAATTTCCAAATATCAGTTGAAGCAGAGGGAGAAGGGACTGTCACCTTTAATGGTTTCCTCATTGCTTGTGGTTTTTGTTTCCTTAAGCAAAAATAAAAGCATTGATAGAAACTCGCATCTGGCTTCAGGAAGTGTAATTGTGTTTCATTTTCCCAGTTATTCCCCCTCGTAGCAACACAACCCCTGTGTTTATTGATAAACTGAACGAACCAAAATAAACCCCAGCTTAGTTTGGTGCTGAATAGCAAAGGAAAAGCTTCACAGTTGTATTTCAACTTTTAAAGCAGCTCCAATAGCAACAACGGGGCTTTATGTGTGGAGAATCACAACAGAAAGATGCAAACATCCCAGGCTCAGCAATGCTGGGGGAACCAAAATTATGCTTTTTGTGTACTTTACGTATTTTTGATTTAAAACACTATTTTTTTTTGTATCTACAGTAGGGGGTACCTCCATTTGAAGCAGCCACATGATCTCAGTTTGCTTCTTTGAATGCTCCCATTTTATCAGAACTCTTCTGCAAACTGCTGAAAACTGTAAGGTGAAACTGTGAGTAGTGAAAGAAGGTGACATTAAATGACTAAAAGTGTCTGTTATCAGCATCAGGAGTTCTGAATACAGGAGCTGCTTAGGTAATGCTTTGCACGTGTATAAACTTAAACATGACCAACCTAGGCAGGCTTAAAAGTATAGAAAATAGAAATATCCATATAGTTGTGTCACTGTCACTGCAAGCAGCCACCTCACCAACACCATCTGTCAAATTTCTTAATTATTCCCACTAAAACAAGCACAGGAATCCAGTGACATGGAATTTAGTCCTACACTTAAAAAGAACGTGTTATGTACCAGAGTTATCATCTAAGATATGGCTAAACTTTGAGATTTCTAGATGTCTGGGAAAAAAAAAATCCCAATTCTCTATCTGAAACAAAGGTCCTGTAAAAATTAATACCTTTATTTGACACCAAAAAAAGTTCTCACTGAATAATACAGGCTGATTTTTTCATAGCAAATTGTGGGTGCAGTGTAGATAACAGCCACAAAATGTGGAATCCTTCCAGTCAGCAACATTTATATTTATATTATTTATATTTATATATTTATAATTCTATTTAATCAGATGCAAAATTCAACAGGCAGAAAAGGACCTGTATTTTGGGGCTGGGATGGGACAACAAACACAGGACCAGAGATGACACCAAATGATCCATCAAATCCTCCTTTTGTTTTGGGGAACTCTATCAGTAGCAGCTGGCTGTGAGGTGTTTTCACACCTAATTAGTGCCTTCATGATTAGAGATGCAGACGGCATGGCAAATTCCACTGTGGAAAGCAGGTGAGTGGTTTTACATCTGTGAGGGCAGTGTAAGCAGATAAATTCCTGTGGGATGCACCAAGGTATGAAATCCAAGGTGTGCTCCTTGCACAAGAACAAGTCCTGTCGTAATGAATTCGGCCATAATAAATTCAGTCCTGTCATCATAAATTCAGCCCTGTCATAATGAATTCCTCCACCTCCCTGCTCAGCAATCTTTGACTTCTAACTCACCTTTAATAATTAAGGTTACACCAACCTTTAAATCCTCAGGATTTTACGGTTCTCAGTTTATCTTCGTGGGAGAGGATTTTTCTGCTGATTCTTCCTCTCTGTCTCCTCCCACACCCATGTTCCAGCCTCCCACCTCTGGAATGCTGCTCCAGCCAGGCTCCCTTTCCAGAGGGAAGGCAGGAACAGAGTGCTCTCCCCGAAGCAACGCTGCCTTTATGCTAATCAATAGAACAGAAAGTACAAAACACCAAAGAAAATGAATAAATAGGCAGTAAACAAAAGGAAAATTGCATATTTACCATCTTTCTCCCCATCGAGTCCCTTGGGTTTAGTATTCCTGGATCGTTTGTAAAAGCTAGCAATTATCAGGGTAGAAAGATTTATCTTCTTTTAATTTCATGGAATATTTTAAAAGCCTTTTCAAAAGCTCAGAGAAGAAAGAGATACAGAGCTTTTTCCTTTGTTTCAATTCTGGTTTCTTCTGATCATTTGAGTATGCAATATTCTCCTTTATTAACTTCCAATCAAGTAACAGCAGTTTCCAATTTAACTATAAATTACCATGTAGCAGTAAACAAATTCATTCCTTATCTTACAAGCACTCGGCAAAACATCATTTTCTCAACTCAGTGAGGCTGAAACTCGTTCTGCACAGAGACCTTCCTTCCACAGAACGAGGCCACACGTAAATGTGCCCCATAAATTACAGGCAGCTGCCCTTTTCACACAACACTTATCAGAGAAATTAAAAACCTCCAGCATATTGAACATTTGGAACTCTTGGAATTCAGTTCATTCACAGGAATTTAGTATCCAACATCATCATCATGACAAAAGATACTTTTCATGACCCTCTTTTATTTTTTAAGCAGTGTGCAAGACCACGTGTATCTGTAGAGGTGAGCAGTACATTTTTATGCTTTACTACATGTCTTAATTCTTACATAATTAAGTTTATGGATTTTTATGTATTTATGAATAATTGGGGAAGGGCCTGGAGCCCCAGGAGAGGCTGAGGGAGCTGGAAAGGGGCTCAGCCTGGAGAAAAAGAGCTCAGGGGGACCTTGTGGCTCTGCACAACTCCCTGACAGGAGCTCACAAGGAACAAGGGACAGGAGGAGAGGAAGTGACCTCAAGTTGCACCAGAGGATGTTTAAATTGGATATTGGGAAAAAATTCTTCCCTTGAAGAAGGGATGTAAGAGATAAGGGTGTCTTTCTGCCTGTGTGTTCTCGCTGCTCCAAGAAGCCGTAGCAAAAGTTAAAAGTTCTTTCCAACAGATTGCCTTTTGTAAGTGCCACGTATTAGATTGTGCTGGATTTGGAGCAAAGGGATGTGTTGTTTATAATTTTTTTTTTAAAGCAACTTGAATTTTGTGTTTCTCTGTGCTTGACTTTGCAATCTTGGTGTTACTTGATATAAAGACCTCTAAAACTACTTTTTAAACCCCCAAACCACCACTTTCAGGAACAGATCTGAAAAGACCTCAGATCATTTATATGGTTATCGTATATAATTTGCTTTTATTTAGCAAATATATCAGATTATTCTACTGTTAAAACTGTAAATTACTACTTAATTCCAAAAACCAAAAGTTAAAACATATCAATATATATTTTTACAAAGATTTGTTAATTTAGGCTGATTTTCTGTAAGAATTTTAGATGCCTTAACAACCTGAACATACTTTTCACTTCTAGAGCTGAAGCTAAATTTGCTGCACAAGCAGCTCATGATTTGAAGTAAAGAAGCATCTCCTTGGAAAACCTAAAGATGAGTATTAACAAGGTTGGGTAAGAAATGCTAATTTTTTTGTTTACTAAAGGGACAGTCATGAAAGCAAAAGAGGTCTTGAAGAAGAAAAGGAAGCAGTAGAGAAGAAAAAAAAAATCAATATTTAATTTCCAGCAGCTTGGTAATATCCTCAGGGGAATGCCAAAAAGTATTTTTTTTATTTGAATTTCTTGCTTTACATCTAACTCTGCGTGCAAGAGGGTTCTGGGTTTGTTCTAAGAAAACAGTGCCTGTAAATCCCATGGAGGCACTTAAATACAGGAGGAGATGCTGAAGAGGAGGCTGAGCTCCACGATTGAGAGTGCCAGAGACCCAGAAATCTGAATAATAGAGGTGAAACAGGCAAGTTACAGCATTTGGGGCCAAACATTCACATTTTCACTTTCTTGATAGGAAAAATCAAAGTTAGCTGAGGCATCATCTCCAAACTGGGAAATAGCAGTTTTTCCCTTAGTTTTTCCTTCTTGGCTTCTAGCAAATTGACCAAGCTCCAAACAAGCAAAAATCACAACAAATGCAGGAGGAAATACATTTGAAAAATAAACCCAGAGCCAGAAAACCTCTATCTAGAGATTATTTATATCTGCCTGTGAAAACTTCTGCTCTTCTATAACACTGAAAGGCAAAGAGGAAGGAATATTCCTTTTCACAAGAGAAAAAAAAACCTGAACAAAACAAGTCTCCCACTGGCTGATGCAGCTGCAGGTCTGGGTACCTCCTCCTGCAGCCCCAGGAGCACAGAGTGGAAAAAATCACCCTAAATCCTGTTTGAAAGGTGGAATCTCCATCCCACACCCATCTAATCCGGGGTGCTGCTGCCTGGAATTAAACTATCAAGTTGAGGTTTTAACAAAGCACCGAGTACCAAAGTGCTTTAATGCCCCTGCTGCTCCTTCCAGCCCACACAAGGATGCAAAGTAGAGACATTAAACTGGCACAGGACCCATTAATTTGATTTTAGCACTTAGTAAAGCAGTGAGTAAAGCCCAGTAACTTGGAAATTGCAACAAGTAGGTGGTTTGGGAGAATTTTTAGGCAGTCTGCATGAGACATACATATTTATATTAAAATATAGGTCAGGGACAGCTGAGAAAATTAGTCCAACTCCTTGTTTATCATGAGCATAATTTTGGAGTGCATTAGGAATGTATGAAAATATATTTATTCAATGAATACATTCAGTTTGTAGAGTTTTTTTCCCTAAAAATGTGGTTTGGACATATTTTGGACCATCCAGTCCTTTCCAGTTACCTTCAAGCTGTCACCTGTAATTACTTACCTAAATTAAACCAAAATAACAGCTCTGAAGACAGAAAATTGTGTGGATTTAAGACAACAGGGAGATTTTATAGAATTCCATCATTCCCAAGGATTCATTAAGACATAACAAACTACAGGGGAATTGCTTTAATATGATTTCTATGTTTTAAACCTTCTGGAGCTGGAATTTCCAGGGTCAAGCAGGGCTGTCCTTCCCCACAGCCCAAGGGGAAAGTGGCTGGGTTTGGGGGTCTCTCTTTTAGCACTACCCCCAGAGCAGTCTGGCCCTCAAAAAAGCACATTTCCTATTCAGTTCCCTTCAAGAAACTCTCTACAACCTTGGCCCCTTCTACATCCAGCAAACCTTCTCTTCACATATTCCCTCTTTATCATTTTTGGGTTGTTTTCTTGCCATTCCTTCCTTTGTTTTGTCATATCCCCTCTGTGCTCTTGGGTCTTTGTGGCTCCCCCAGTCAGTTTTATCTAAATCCCAAACCTAAAGGTGTTTACAGAGGAAGATTTTATAAAAACCTCTCCAGGGAATCTCTTTTTTTTTTTTTTTTTTTTTTTTTCCCTTTATTTTCTCCCCCTCTTTTGTGTCTGGTTTCTGTGATGAAGCTTTGCAATCTCAGACGAGCACTATAAATCTCCAGGAGCAGCACCATAAATAACAGCAAAGCCAGTTAAATGGATTGATTGGAACAGATGAATTACACTGGCTGGATGTTCCCAATTTGGATTTCTCTTCTCCTACAGCTTTGACTTTTCTCCACTATTGAAACACGGTGAGATTTTCTCCATCCTGTGAGGTGGCACCTGAGCATCACCTCAGCACTGGCTGTTTACATTCACCTCTCTCCACGAGGTAACCTCTGTTTTTTCCTTCAGGAGCATGGGGAAGACATGAGGAAGTGGGATGGAAATCCCACATTTTCAGGTGGTTTCACGGGTAAGTGAACTGAAAAGAGGAGCATCCACCACAAGAAGCTCATCTGGAGTGAGCGCTGCTCCGGTGTCTCGTGCACAGAACTCCGGACAGCACAGGAACAGTAATATGACCGATCCAGGTATATTTGCAGGAGGAGAGCAACGTGTGGCATGACCAGGAATAGAGGGGCTCTGCCTCGAGCCGGGCAGAGGAAGGGACAATCAGACCCATTGGACTGTGTGGATCCCTTGGCCTGGCACGTCTGACCCACAGAGACACCCGGCTTTGGTTGGCACTGACACCCAGTGTGCCCCGATGCCATCAAGGTGTGTGGGAGTGGAATCCACCTCTGTTTCTGGGGTGACAGTGATGCCTTTTCTTGGCCTTAGAAAATGAATGTTAGACATGGTTAAGGGGTTAGAGGGGGGTTGTTTACTTCGGTATTTTTAATAGGATCCCATGGATGCATCACTTGGCCGAGGTGGAACGCGTCGCAATGCACCCCACCGTAAATCACATATTCAATTTATAGACCTTACACAATGACATATCTAACAAGGTACCCAATAACGGGGCTTGGGTGGATGGTGCAGTATTTTTCCTCATCTGTGGAATCCTCCCCCTGGCCTGGGTGGGCTAATCTCTAGTTTACAGTATATGTTCTAGAAGGGGAGCTTGGTTCTCCAAAATAGTAGAATGTTCGGTCTCCTGGCCTTTACGTCTTTTGGGGTGTTTGGTCTCCTGGCCCTACAGAACACTAGAACTATGCTAAGTTAGCAGGCTTAAAGAATGACAAGTAGGCATGCTAACACTTGTGGATACACAGAACTGTGTAAAAGGTACATGAAAGAAAAAGCAGAAATCATCTTGGCATCTACAGGAGGATCCCAGCAGCTGGAGTGAGTTAAACTGGGAACGAGGGGCAGGAACAGCCCAGTGTGACTGTCCTGGAGGCCCCACGCATCCTCAGCACAGACCAGCTCAGAATTGAGTGTTTCAGAGAGCCAAAAGGACATTGCTGGGATTTTGGGATAGCTGTTGCAGAGGCAGAGGACATCAGACAGCTGAACACCCTGCCTGCTCTCTCAGCCCAGCCCTCTGCTGAGAGCTGGAGAACAGCAGCTGCCAATCACCACACAACAGAGCGCCGTCAGCAGTTCCTCATCACAATATAAATGTGCTCTAGAATATCTCAACGAGGACAAAGTGCCTTTTTTTTTTTTTCCCCTGAATTAAAACAAAATAAAAACCCGAATAAGACTTGTCTCAGCTTGTCTCTGTGATTCCCACCCGTGAGATGATTCGGGAGCTGGAGAGCCAAGGGGTGACCAGCAAGGCTCTCCCAGTGTCTGAGCCCAGTGGAGAATGGAGACAGACTCTAGATTACCATGGCCCGAGTGAGGTCACACCACCACTGGGTGCTGCTGTGCCAGACATTTGGGATTATTTTCAAACTAGTGCTGGTTACTTGAGGTCACAGGGGTTACTTCAGGTCATTTGAGGCCCTGATCGGGGTTACTTGAGGTCATAGGGGTTACTTGAGGTCATTGGAGTATTTTTAAATTGATCTAGGGGTTACTTGAGGTCATTTGAGGCCCTGACTGGGGTTACTTAAGGTCATTTGGGGTTACTGGAGGTCATTTGAGGCCCTGATTGGGGTTACTTGAGGTCATTTTGGGTTACTTGAGGTCATTTGAGACCCTGACCGAGGTTACTTGAGGTCACAGAGGTTATTTGAGGTCATTTGAGGCCCTGATCGGGGTTACTTGAGGTCATCAGAGCGTTTTTTGATTGATCTGGGGTTACTTGAGGTCATTTGAGGCCCTGATCGGGGTTACTTGAGGTCATCAGAGCGTTTTTTGATTGATCTGGGGTTACTTGAGGTCATTTGAGGCCCTGATCGGGGTTACTTGAGGTCATCAGAGCGTTTTTTGATTGATCTGGGGTTACTTGAGGTCATTTGAGGCCCTGATCGGGGTTACTTGAGGTCATCAGAGCGTTTTTTGATTGATCTGGGGTTACTTGAGGTCATTTGAGGCCCTGATCGGGGTTACTTGAGGTCATCAGAGCGTTTTTTGATTGATCTGGGGTTACTTGAGGTCATTTGAGGCCCTGATCGGGGTTACTTGAGGTCATCAGAGCGTTTTTTGATTGATCTGGGGTTACTTGAGGTCATTTGAGGCCCTGATCGGGGTTACTTGAGGTCATCAGAGCGTTTTTTGATTGATCTGGGGTTACTTGAGGTCATTTGAGGCCCTGATCGGGGTTACTTGAGGTCATCAGAGCGTTTTTTGATTGATCTGGGGTTACTTGAGGTCATTTGAGGCCCTGATCGGGGTTACTTGAGGTCATCAGAGCGTTTTTTGATTGATCTGGGGTTACTTGAGGTCATTTGAGGCCCTGATCGGGGTTACTTGAGGTCACAGGGGTTACTTGAGGTCACTGGAGTACTTTGAAATTGATCTAGGGGTTACTTGAGGTCACAGAGGTTATTTGAGGTCATTTGAGGCCCTGACCGGGGTTACTTGAGGTCACAGAGGTTATTTGAGGTCATTTGAGGCCCTGACCGGGGTTACTTGAGGTCACAGAGGTTATTTGAGGTCATTTGAGGCCCTGACCGGGGTTACTTGAGGTCACAGGGGTTACTTGAGGTCACAGGGGTTACTTGAGGTCATTTGTGTCTTTTAGAATTGATCTGAGGTTACTTGAGGTCATTTAAGTATTTTTGAGTAGACTCAGGGGTTGCTTGAGGTCATTTGAGGCCCTGGCTGGGGTTACTTGAGGTCATGGGGGTTACTTGAGTTCATTTGCACCTCTGACTGGGGTTTTTCAAATGTTCCAGGTTGTTCAAAAGGGTTAAGTTAATAATAACTAGGGTTTGTAAAATCAAATCGAGAAATAAGAAGAGGAGTCCTTAATTTAATCTCTCTCCCTTTATTCGAATAAAGTTGCAGGACTCCTCTGTCTCCTCCTGGCATTTGTGGATTTTCCTGACACACTCTGGAAACAGCATGAAAAAAGTCAAGAGGAAAGTCAGCAGCGAGTGCTGAACAGGAATTTTTCCAAACTTCACCTCTCAGGACGTGTTTCCTTCCAGCAACACCTCCCAGAGAACTGCAGGTCCCAGGAAATAACTTTTCTGGTTTTTTCTCCTCTAAAGTCGTCAACCCATAAGCATGGACAGCAGGCTGTACTGTACAGCAATGCACATGTATTAAATATTAAATAATTAATAATAAATAAAATAAATGTAATTTCAACCACCTTAGCTGTAGAATTCCTGGAGTAACAAATATCCAGCAGAATTGATTTATTAAGACAGAAGCTCTGGAACCTCCTGCTGGCTGGGGCAGTAACACCCAGTAAATGAGAATAATTGTGCTCCATCCTGCTCCCCAGAGCTGAGTCTTTGCTACCAAACCTCCATTCCGTGGTTTTCCTCCTCCTTCCCTCTTCCAAAGCAGCATTTCTCCCTCACCCCAGGGAGCTGCCAGA
The DNA here is from genome assembly GCA_013397845.1 of Melanocharis versteri. Taxonomy (NCBI): domain Eukaryota; kingdom Metazoa; phylum Chordata; class Aves; order Passeriformes; family Melanocharitidae; genus Melanocharis; species Melanocharis versteri. Next base: position 402,915 of record VZTG01001442.1, read on the forward strand.
ACCAATTCACCATAAGCTCAGGTTGAAGCTGGGAGCAGAGGGATGGGAGCTCAGGGACAGAGAATTTCGTCACAACTCCCAACTCTCAAACAAGGCAGCACTGGGAAGAGGGGATCCGTGAGGGGAGAGGAAAAGCCACCCTCAGTTCCATAAAATAAATGCAAACCTAAATTCTATCCCACGAGTTTTGAGTGACTCCCATACTCTTATTACACATTATCCTGACCATCTGTAGGAAAAAACATTAGAAAAACTTCAGCTTATCCAACACATGCCCAGCCCTCTCTGGCCCCTCACACTCCTGCAGGAGCCTCCATCAAGCTGATTTATTTTTTTTTTTAATCTCAGCTTGTTTTACAGGTCATCAATTTCATTCCTCAGTGCTTTAGGTGCTCCCCTCTTCTCAATTAGGATAACATTTCATCCATCAGTTCTTATCTCTGAATCTCCAGCTTCTCATTCAGCCACCCAGCAGTCTTGATCAAAGCTTGCCAGCACCTTATCAGCTGCAACCACGCTGATTTAATTACACCATCCATTTGCTAATATTTACTCAGCCATTACTAAATATCTCCAATTTTGTTTGCTAACACACACCCGTGCCTGTTGTGAAACCAGATCCAGGCAATCCTGCCTATCTCCCGTTTCATGGAAACCTGCAAATAAAACAGAATCTTGTAGTTTGATTAAAAACGTGGATTATGAGCAAGGAAGGCTCCCTATTATATCCTGTATCAACTCTTATTTTCTGCCACCCTGTTCCCTATGAAGGAAAGGTAAAGAGAGGAGGTCTCATTACAGAACCACTACAGTGGAAGCTTGAATGAATGAGGTCATGAATGAACGCCCTAAAGACTTAGAGGTTATTCCAGTTATTGCTGTGATATTAGCAGGGCTTTATCCACTGCTCCATTTCCCAGTCATTCACACAATTCTCCCCTTTTCTGAACCCGTGCCACTGCCAGCATTCTTTTGGGCAAATGAGTTTCCATTAAGCAGCAGCCCTCCTCTGCCCGAAGGATTCAGGAATGTATCAGGGCAGGATTAACACCAGGATAAAAATTAACCTCCTCGCTTTGGGGACAGTGCTGCCTTCTCTGCAAACTGTGGAGATGAAACGCTTCCATTTCAGCACCATCAATCAGCAGAGTTAACAGGACCTTGTCCTCCACCTGCAGCCAGGTGAAAAGCTGTGTGACCTCCCAGATCTCTGCCTTCCAGGAGGCACCCGGTGAGCTCAGGCATTCAACCATATCCATGTGACCAGCAAAAGTAGCCAACATCGTTAGTAAAAGTACAGGAGAAAAGGAAATTAACCTGCTGCAAAATCAGGACATCGTTATCACTGTTAAAAAAAAATTCAAAAAAATGTGTTCAATGCCACGTCAAATGCTGAGCAAGAATGTGCCAACAGTAACCCAGCTCTAACATGGGAGAAATCTCAAAATACTTGACCTCTTGGAGGCAAGAAATAACACCATAAATACATTTTAAAGGTCGATGCACTCCTAAGAGCTTTCTGAAACCTCTGCCTCACTTCAGAAGAGGGTAAGAGACAGACAGGCACAGAAACAAACACTGAGAAATCCACATCCAAATTCCAATTCTCCTGCTGCCATCACTATCCATTAGCCCATAAAAAGGATGTCATTACACCCATCTTTTACACCAAATACTCTTCTTCTTCCTACTGAATTCCTAATTCCCACTCTGGCACGAGGGTGTGACCTTTATATTTCCGGACATCAGCGGGGAATTATTGAAATCTAAAGGACCTGGCCTTATGTCTCTGTTCCAAAACAGAGAACGTGTGGCTCTGAAAATAGGTTTCTTTCCCCTTGGGTAAGTCCTTAAAACACCCTTTTCGTATTTAAAATCCAAAGGTATTCAAGACGGTTTTGTTCTCCAGAGATTTGTCACCTGTTGCTGAAGTCCAGTGTCTTCCTGAGAGTTCTTCACGTGCTGTGACTCCGCCGAGTTGTGCCCTGAAGAGCTTCCAGCAGCTGTTTAATGCCTCCAGCAGCTCTCTAATTACCCATTATCCGCAGCACAAATGGCAGATCCTGGTCTCTGCACCTTTTCTTCCCTGAATGTCTGCACCTGCCTCAATCACAGCATCATGAAAGCAGCAGGGTCAGCTCTGCAGCCACCTCAGGGATTGCTCAGGGATTTACCCAGCTCAGATTTGGAAAATGCAGGGAGAGAGAGGAGGCACAACCGCTCTGTGCTCCCTGTTCTGCTGCTTGGGTGAGCAGCCCTCCTGGGGAAGGGATTTCTCTCACACCCAGCCAGAAACCTCTCCTACTCGAGTTCATGTCTGCTGTCAACTTGTCAGGGGGATTTCAGCATCTGTAGGGACAGACAGAGGCAAGTTTAAAACTTTAACAAGTGTGTGCTTTGCATTCTCATCCTTCCTCCCTTGTTATTGAATCCTGAGCCTCAGATGCTCCATCCACAGCAGTGGTTCCTGGCTGATCCACTTCCTCCTTTGGTTTAAAATCCCTCTGGTTCTCCAAACCTTGACCAGAAATGGGAAATAAAAACAGATACAAGGATTTGGTAATTGATAAGTTTAAAAAAAAATACTGGGAAAGAGCCCTATAATATTTTTAGCCCTCCACCTAAAGAAACAGCTGATCAGGATAATTCTTTTACTTTTTTTCTTAAATGACTAAAAGATCAGCTCATTGTGCTGATTTTCAGCTGACATCCTCTGTCAGTATGACTCTCCTGTCCCTCAGGATGGTACCACAGCATCTGTCACGTAATATTGCATTTTACATATTTTATATTTAGTAACATACATATATATCAGAATCCCAGAATGGTTTGGGTTGGAAGGGACCTTAAAAATCATCCACTGCCATGGCCAGGGACACCTTCCACCAGTATCTTAAAATTTATGGATGCAGGACTTAAAAAATCTTCCAGGTTATCGAGTCCAGCCTCCTGCTGTTGCAACCAACCATATTATTTTATGCCTTTCAAAAATTTAGCACAGAGAGTCCTCAGTGTAATGAGACTTTTGGCCCTGCTAGCTGGATAGCTACTCCAAAAATCTCCCTGTGCTGATGTAGAAAACCTATTTTTACTGAGACAGGTCTATTTTTTTAGTTCTTTGCATTACAGTCAGACCCAAATCTGAGAGGTGATTTATTATCTGTATTTATCTCTCTGAGGTTATAATTAACAAAACTGTAGGAGTATCTCAATTAATGAGTCTTCAATGCAATGCTTGGTCAAATAACGTTCAATCACATCAAAACCAAGTTCCAGCTATGTTTGTTTTTTCACTTCTAAACGAAAAATCATTTATATTTATCACAGTGCTTTCCCAAATACTGGGATGTATTTGATCCCACCAGCAAGCAGAACAACCCCCACGGAAATGTGTCAGTGACTCTCTGGTTAAACTCACATTAAAACCTTGTTATCCTGGAAATGGCAAAGTGTAATGTCATTCAAAACACAGCATTTTACTGCCTTACCCAGTCACTGAGGTAATAATTCAATACCACATCAGTACATCTACAAAATGTGTAGTAAAATTGTAAATGAAGCAAATTCAGCTCAAGGCAGGGTTTCAAACCCTGGCTCCTTGATTGCAAGTATCTACTTCGACAGAGATGAAAACACAACATGAAACCTGGGTTTTTCCAAGCCAAGACTGACAATCATAACATCCACTTCTCCAAGAAGTCAAGAAGAAATCTCACAAACTTTGAGACAATGTAATGCAAGAAAATGTTCACCAGTGACCCCCACCAGTTCTTCGAATCCATCCAGCAGCCCAAGAGTGATGGACAGGTCATGAAAGAAAGCAGGACACACCATTCCCTCAGGTATAATTCAATTTACCAAATTTCCAGGCAGGACAGCACAGCTGCGTGTGGGGCTTCAAACTGCCCGGTAAAACCAGCACTGGCTACCAAAATACTGGGAAAATCAGCAGAAGGCATTTGTTAAACATGTGGATCTCCGAGGGGAAGAGCTACCGAGGCTGTCCCAGCAAACAGGACGAAATTCCAATGCTAAAATTCCAAGCGACAGCTAGGAAAAATAACTTCTGGGGGTGACCAGAGCCCGGGGAAGAAAGAGCCAAGAGAGTTCACGCCAACCTTCAGAGGAATTCAGGTGTTCAGCACGGGGTTGCTGGAGGCCAACAACGATTTCATGCAGCTCTCCTCCATCCTGAGCTCGGTGAGCGCCAACCCCCGGGGCCGAACGGGTGTCAGACAATGCCGCAATCAGCGCTCGGGGATTTTCATGGATTTACAGCTCCGGGGAGAAACAGCTGCTGCATCCCTAAAAAAAAGGCCTTTGTGCTGAGGTTCTGTGGTTCCCGGGCTGCCCTGGCTGAGCCCCTCTAATTTCAGGGTGGAGGTTGGGTGACAGCCTGGAAATTAAAGACGTAATTACGCACTGGAGAACTCTGGGACTAAAGCGAGATTATTTGGATGGTCTGCAGAAAATTCCCTAAATTCTGTAAAGGAAAAGCAGGGCCTAATGCAGATTGATTTAATTCAGAGCCTCTCTTCCTTCAGCATTCTGCCTTTTAGCTACTGAACTCACCTGCCAGAGCTACTGAACTGCAGCTCTTTAATCCTTCAGCAAAAGGGACTTAAAACCTGACCTCCAACAAACAGAGGCTGGCATCTGACTGCAGTGTGGATTTTCAGTGAAAAGGGCACAGTTCCACTTCCAGCTCCAAGGGGAAATGATCAGTAGGATGCAGAGCAGAGTGTACGGTGAGGTGCAGTGAGTCTTTGCTTTTGAATACAGAGAAATAGGTTTTCTTCACAAAATTCACATGAAGGGGAGAGGTCTGACACGAGAAATGTACCTGCTAATTACCTGGCACTCAAGGGGAAGTCTGAAAGAGTTTAGCTCGGGACAGACAGCTTTAAATAAAGATAGTAATTCCATCTGATTTCTTTCTTTGCAAATCTAAGAATACACGTGTGGATTAGTGAAGGGAAAAAATATCATTACTGGTTAGAGCCAAGTCCCTGCAGACCTTCAGAAGGACATAACACCCAGAGCAGGAGTCTCCTCTCTTTAGATGAGTTTGTATGGTCTCTCTATATCACATACAAAATAAATTCTCAGCATACCTGTCTTTTCCACTTCCTTGATTCTCTCCCTTTTAGCCTCGCTATGGATGCCTGCAGAGTGAGTTTTATCTAAAATTTGCAAACACAACAGTTAAGCCTGATATAGAAGAAGATACACTGATAATTGAATTTTGGAAGCACAATAGCGTCTCATTGATGGTATTTTAACATTGTAATAGCAATTATAATGTAAATGAAATTTACAGAACATTGTGTAACACCATTATTAAAACATTTAAACAACATAACAAAGCTATTTAGCACTTCTAAATCTGTTCTTTCGGACCAGAGCATTTTCTTACCCTCCTTGAATTATTTTTAAAAAATGCCTCTGCGTTGTAACAGCCAATGGAATTCTCCATTCATTGCTTCTCCTATGGAAAGCAAAGCACAAAGCAATTTTTTTCCAAAAAATAGTTGGAACATCTGTTTTATTTACACAGCATTAAACCACTGCTGTAGAAGATTAATCTTCATGTTTAATAACACAATGCTCTGATATTTAGTTTTACTTTATTACTTCAACAACAGCACCCCAATTCTCAGTTTGCTGGTTCATGTGACAGATTATTCAAAGTTCTATAAGATCTGATATCATTATTCTGATCAAATATTTCAGCTGTGGCCTTCTTCAGAGACTTAGATATGGCTGCAGAGCCTGTCTTAAAAACACCTTTTAAAGGACACAAACCAGGATCAAATTAAGTGTTTGTATCCTTTTACTTGCCAATAAATTTTAACTTCTTTTTCCTGAAAAATACCCCCAGAGCTTATGTTTAGATTTTACATTTTTATGGTAAAATCTAAGCATAAATCAGCCAGATAAAGGAAATATTAACCCAATATCAACCCAAAGGAAATATTTTTCAGGTAAATACCCAACACTGGAATAGTCCCAGGATCATGTGGAGGCCCCAGACAGCCACACCATGGATGGAGAGGAGAAACGAGGACAAGGAAGGCTCGAAGAAAAAACTGCAAACCCAAAATATGAAGAACAAACCCAGAGGCAAGGGCAAAACAAAAGATAAGAACAGAACAACTGAGCACAGCTGCTGCAAAAATTGCTTGCAAGGAGGATGAAAAGAAAAGGGGATACAGGAGGGAACAAGACTGGAGAGAAAAGGAAGGAAAGGAGAATAAATCACTCCAGCTTTTGTCAAGTTGAAGTTTTGTGTTTCACTCTTATCTTTCCCTGGAAAAGTTTGCAACTCCACTGCAAATGAGCAGCCAGAAAGAGGGAGAGGGGCAAAATCCCAACCCAAAAGTGGAGCTGTAAATGAAGTAACAGAGAGGCTGTGGAAAATACGTAGAAATAACGAGGAGCCACGGCGAAGAGGAAGTAAAGATGATGGAGAGACTCTTCCCCCAGGCGCACAGTGGAAGGACAGGAGGAAATCACCCTGGATGGTGGGAAATTCTGGCTTGATGTAAGGAAACCAGGAAGAGGCAAAAAACTGAAACTGGAACACAGAGAGGCTTCAGAACCCAACTGAACAAGACCTGGAGCTGAATCCAATCTGAGCCAAAGGCTGGACCCAGCGACCTCTGAGGGAACCTTGCAGCCCACAGGAATCTGTGGTTCCACCCCAGAACCCTCTGTCAGAGTGGGGAAATCTCCACAGTTTGGTACAATTTCTAACGAGAAATGAATCTTTTAGCTGGAGGGATTAAATGTGTTTTTCCCTGGGTTTCACACAAGAGATCTGACCTTTCGCAGGAAATGTGATTATCAGATGAAAACAATGAAGCTGCGAGGGTGAAGGTCACATCTTTGTCTCTCGAAATAAATTCCTCATGTACCATCTGAGCTGCTCAGTTGCAAACGTGCAGGCAGTCCTCCTGCAGGGTGCTAACACCTTTATTTTCAGCATGGAAGGCAGTGAATAAATGATGAGTCCATTGGTGGAGACATTCACCAATTAACCAGCAGCAGCTGTTTGTCTTCTTTTCTTAGGGTACAATTGATTAAAAGTGCATGCTTCATTTAAACAGAATTCTCTTGTACTGCACCAACGGGGGAGAGCAAACTTCTCTTCTGATTTATAGAACGTTTTTCCAGCTGAATACAAATTAGAAACCAATTCTGCTTTGTTGTCTATAATGTGCAGACATGATTTGAAAAACCTGAGGTAAAATACTTTGAGTGTTCATCAGACATAAACTGTAACAAAGCCCAGTTGGTGCAAGAAGTTATTCCAGGCTTAACCCATCCTTCTTTTCCTACTTATTCCAGGTGTGGATTTACCCAGATCCACACACCATATATATGGGATATATGGATATATGAGATATCTACAGCCCAACTATTAAAGAGATTTCTGCTTTGTGCTGGTGTGAGGTATAAAAGCTCAAATGCTGTTAAAAATTGTCCAAAGAGGGGGGAAAAACTAGTACTGACACTTCAGCCCTTCAATGTAAGGCAAATGCAGAGATGCATTGACTGAGGGCTGAAATAATGAACCACGGCAGAAACAAGGTGTAACCTTCAGAACAGGGGTGATTAATCTCTGCAATAATTTACCTTCTGCAATAATTTACCCACTGCAGTGGGTTCTCCACAGCTGTTCCACTGCAGCCATGAGCAAGAATTTGAAAAAAAAAAAATCCTGTTTTAGGTTATGGCAGAGATAAGATGCTGCCTGGGATGGTCTGAGCAACTTGGCCAGTACTTCTCAACTAAAAAAATAATTTTAACCAAACTCAGATTCCTTGGAAAGCTGAAAGTTTGTAACAAATGCATGAAGAAATAAATGTGAACTTTGCAAGCTCTGCTTCTAAACAAATGAATCAACTTAAGCTTTCTTTATTGCACCTAAGTCTCAAGTATTCTATTCAACACTATCAGTTTAAAGCATCTGTAAAAAGATATACTCACATTTTAGGAGAGCTCTCCTTCACTGTGGGAAAAAACCTGCAATCCCAACTTGGAGATTTAATGAAACAGCTCCTGGTAAAAATGTAATTCCTGAAGTCATTGCAGGTGTTATCCAAAAACATGCAAAATTCCTGAAAATCTAGAGAATGAGTTGGCTGGTTCTAAGTAGATGTTATTCAAACCTAAGAATGTCTTTTTGGGGAAAAAAAGGCATTTATAATTTTCATTGTCAATGATTTTCATATCCTTCTCCTGGTTGCTGAACATCCCCCACTGCCAGAAGTTGCTCTGGATGCTGAACTCTTCCTGTAATTGATCTCACCCCACTGGGCACCTTCAGCACCCATTTTTCACAACTTCCAAAGCTGCTGAAAACATATTCAAGGCAAAATATTCACTGACCTGTGGCTCAGACACCTGGAAAGAAATGCAAATATATTCTCACTGAGAATTCTGAGAACGTGCACATCTTGATTTCCATTGATAGAAAGCTGGGATCATGATCATGTTCTTCCTCAATCCAGAAGGCCTGGGATAATCCACATAAAAGCTCACAGATGCTCCTCCACCTGCTTACCTTGGGCAGCTAGTACTTGGCTGAGGAAAAAAAAGAGTTTTTAAAAATAGTTGAAAAAAAAAAGTAATTCAAACAACTTTTTTTCACCATTTTAAAAATTATATCAGGAAGCACTCTACGGAATTGTATAACTATAATTTAATCCACATTATAACTTTCGTCCGTATTAGTTAACCTAAGTATTAAAGTAAAATTCTATTATTTCCCTCATGCCTGCTCAGAAAACACATTTCTGGAGCATTTTTTTGAAATTTAAACCTATGTAAGGAGGCCTTGAATTAGTAACTTCATTATAATTTAAAATCTGTGCTGTTTTCTGGTAGGGAGCACAGGGATAACTGGGCTGTAGTGAGGGATCCTTCAGGGCTGGTGACCTTTAATCCGTGTCTGTAGGACACTCTTGGCTCACAACCTGCAGCACATCCCTGAAAATGAAATTTAAATTGTCCCTTCCAGTATCCCAGAGATTTCAGCTCATAGCAAGAGACCAGAGATATCCCTCCAATGTTTCCCAAATATTTGCTTTATCCCTCAAAAGAAAATCTCCTCGGGTTCTGCGGGGCTGCTCCATCTGTCCAATCCAGGCATCAAAATATTCCAGCCTCCATTGGAACAGCAGGATTGTTTCTGATGGAATAAATGGGGAGCAGAATGCAATGCCACCATCACTGCTTTGCCAATTCCAGCAGAGCTTTTCCAGTCTTACCCCAATCCCCAACCAGAGAGATTTAAAATTGGCTCACTCAGGAAAAATCGGATTTCTAACACCTTTAACCGGGCTGGGAATTGAGGGTTCTCAAAGGAAAAATGGCATTTAGGGACAAAAAAAAAGCCATTTTCACAATAAATACCTCACCTGCACGTGTGGGTAAAGCAATATCTGAATGTTAGACACTTTTGGAAAACCAACATGTCTTTATTTACACATCATTAAAAATTTGAATACTAAACTACTTCTAACACTCTGTCAAAAATGAGCAGCTTTTATCTCAAAGGGAAAATCAATGAAATATTTACAGCGATTCTGGAGTCCAGCATGGTACACCTGCTATTAAAAGAGAAAAAAAAACCTCATTAAAAAGCATTGCATTTATTAGAATCGATTGTAACATTTCGATGGTTGTGAGTGCTGGGTATGACCAAAGGGAAATTTAGGGAACAGCAAGAAATAAATAAGGATAAATCCTCAGGAATGCTGGCACTAACACAGTCTGATCCTGCCACCTAGTGACAGACTTTCCTGGGCAAATTACTGCATTTCCCTAAAAAAATGCATTTTTCTGCATGAAAACAACCAAAATGTGGAGCCTTTATAACCAAACTCTGAATTTTACCACCACTTCACGTTTAATTCAAAGGAAAGGGAAAGAGACTCAGGAATTATTTGGGACAGTAGCTAAAAAGTGAATTATTTAAGCACATAGAAAATACTGATTTGGTACAAGTGGCTCTGGAGCTGTCGAGAGCTTATTGAGGAGAACAGATTTTATCTAATTTTATATTTTACTTTTGAAATATACATTTACAGCAAATATTCAGCGTTTTGGTCCCTCCCAGGTTTAAAGTGCTTTACAAACCTGAAGACAGCTCCACATAAACTTTGCAATTCCATAATATTTGGTTCCACTAGGATGCAACATTGGATCTCCTGGAATATCTCAATTATCATCCTTATCAGTCTCTTTATCTGCTGCCTCTTTGGAGCCCAAAGCAGCTGAATGTGGTGGGACAACAATTCTGAAACTAAAAATTAATATTTTTTAAAATATTAATTTTATCACATATTTTATGTAAATATTTTCGTATATGAGAAGATGGATTTTGGACATTCAATAAATTATGTTATTGTTTAATTTAGCACTTGGAGAACAAAACACACAGAAATTATTTTGCAACTGTATCTAAGTTACAGAATCAACTTTGAAATTCCCTGTTTCATGGAGGAATTATATCTAAAGTTATTTTATTGAAGGGTTTTATGGTTTCCATACTGAACAGTCAGTTCTAGTGCAGCCTCTATTTTTCACTGTAAATCTTTCTATGCACAGTAGGAAAAGACGTATAGGGAAAGGAAATTCAGTGAAATCTGAAATTTCTTTTCATCAGATCTGAGATGCTACAGGCAGGCTTTGGGCTGCTGTAGAGATATAAATATAAATATAAATATAAATATAAATATAAATATAAATATAAATATAAATATAAATATAAATATAAATATAAATATAAATATAAATATATAGCTCGAGTCACAAAGCAAGCAAATCTAGGAAACAATAAAAAACAAGAAAAACAAAGAAAAAGATACCAAAAATATGAAATAACACTTCAGAAGCTCCCTTCTATTCTTCTATTTTCTTTAAAAATATGTTTCTCTATAAAATAAATATAATAAAATAATATATAAATAACTATATATATATTTAAAATCGGGACAAAAGAAACATATTGGGATTATAATATATATTCTAAATTGCTGCCTAATTAACCAATAAGTGCTCAACCTCAAAAACTGAATTTCCAGCCAGTATAAAAGGAAAATTCCTATAATAAATAAAATATAACTCACGGCTCTATAAACAAACAGCGAAAGTGAGGACAGAAAAAATCCATATGGAGGCATTTAATTAGGCAAGAAATATTCAGTGAAGTGATTTTAGAACCCAAGCAGCACTTTTGTTTCTGGTTAATTTACTTCCAATAAATCTGGATATAAGAACGATATAAAAAGAAAACAAAATGTGACTCTTGATAAGCATTAATATAATGAGAAAAATACATCAGTGAGGAAAAAAACCTGTGTGAAATGTGAAAAGGGAAGAAAATTTGGCTTTGGAGATCTTGAGGGAAGAAAAGATTTCATAAAACTGAGAGAAGAGTGGAAGATGCAATTCCAGTGATAAGATGGGGAAAACCATTGATTTTGTACATTTTTAGGGTGTCTGAGAGGCTGGCAAGGAAATATTCCCAATACCAGTGGGTGAAAGGGCCAAACTGGGAAAACACCCCACACCCTGCAGGAGCTGGGATACCCGAGGATACCAACTCATGCTGCTCTTCAAAATGTCATTCTGACAGAAATTTCCTTCCATAAAGAATCAAAAAACCCAAACTCTGCAGGTGTCAGTATCACAAATATTACCTGAATTGCATTAAAACGTTTCTAGGTCTCCTTGTGAAGTTTCTATTTACAAAGGCTGTGAAGGGAGTAACCACAAAAAAAATCAAATTGTTCTTCAGTTGTGTTTTAAAACATTGCAGGATGTACTTACTTTGAAACCATTGTAAGAAATCCAGGAGTGTTTGCTGCGAGCTGAACTGCTCTGAACCAAAACAGAGCAACACTGAATTTTTTTAAGTCAGTGAGCAACAAAAATCCTCTTGCATCCAACAAAACCCACTCATTATCTATTCTCCCTGACTCGCTCTACTCTGCATCCATTCCCTTTAAGCTAAAAGGTAACTCAGCCACTTCTCTCATGACAAAAATACCTTTCAAAGATATTCTTAATGTGTTATTAGTTAATCATAACCCTTGGCTGTAGAATTCCATCCCTCCTGCACACGGTGACAGCCAAAGGTGCTGGGGTCACCTGGAAATAACGAGGCTCAGCAGCACCCACAGGGCACTAATTAACCAATTTCATGTTCTCCACCCAGGTGGTACCAACGCTTCCAGCAGGTTTTACATCCTCTCTGTGTAAAACATTCCTCTTTCAGGGCACATTTGAGAGAACAGCTTCATTTCCCTGGTGAGAATTTCCTTGCAAAGCCACGAAGCAGCATTTAGTGCATGGAAAGGTTTGGGTGGGAAGGGACCTAAAAGCTCAGCCTCTTCCACACATCCAGCCTGGCCTTGGACACTTCCATCACTGCCAGCCTCTCTGGGGAACCAGATCCTACCTAAAAAACCTGAAAATTCAACCATTTCCTGAAGGATTTTCAAATCCATATTTGTATGACATTCCCTGGGTTGCCCATCCAGAAAACCAAAGCTTATCTGCACTCAAATTTCTAGGAGTGCGATTTTATTGCTTTAACTATTATTTCTTAAAAGCTTTTCCCCATCGCCCCTTGACTTGCATCCCATTTGTCTCCCTTCACTGGTGTTTCATCAAACATTGCTGCTCTTCATTAAGCAGGAAAGCACAACAGAGTGCTTATTAATTGATGTATTTTACCTACAGAGAAAGAACCAAACAAATCCCCCTCCTTTATAACTCCCTAGAACCAAACTGTGATTTATGCTCCCACTTGTTCAAGATTGTTCTTAATGATTTATTCAATAAAGGCCATGACTGGAAGTAACTGAAAATAAAAGTGTAGAAATAATGAGTAGGTGAATTTGAATATTCAACACCTCATCCAAAGCTCATGAAAACCTGTGTAGTCCTTAAAAAGAAACAATATCATTTATCCCATCCAATTATAATCTGATGTATAAACCAAAATACACCTACAAAAGGTAAAGATTTTATCTTCCCTCCAGCCCCCATTTCAGAAACCCTAAATTTTTTTAAATCACCCTATTTATTATTAAAAGGTTTCAGGTTTCGTTCATAACCAGGTTTTGTTCCCATGACCATGAAGCTCTTCCTAACACTTTACAAAAGGTTCTAGTGCTGCAGTTTGCTTTAGCATTAAAAAAGGAAAATCAAAGTTATCTTTCAGGAAACTTTCAAAGTGAAGATGAAATAAAAGGTGAAATGGTCTCAGAAGAAACAACACAATTACTGAGAATGAAGACAAAAATAACAAAACAGGATTTTTTCTTAATCAACATGTAAAATTAGTTTTGCTTTCTTTTAGAGGCGAACAGAAATTTAAGGTCAAGAGATCCCTCATTATCTAACATTTACTTTTTTGCTTGCAGCTCAAAGCTCTTACAAAGTTTGACCCCACATCAAGGGTTACTCTACCTCGATAAAATAAGCTGCATTTCCATAATTCTTTTAACCACACACGACACAGACTTATTAACAACACTTCTGAAAGAAAATCTGGCTTGATTTCTATCAATGCAAAAATTCCCGTTAAATTCAAAGGCCAAACATTTCTTCCTGGATCTGTACTGGAGCAGGTATTTGTCCTAACCATTATCTGCACACTCCACAGCAGGCAGGGCTGGAACTGGCCCAGCACAGCCCTGCCAGCTCACACTGGCTCCCCTGATTTTTGGCTTGAATTATGACTGGAGGGTAAAAGCCAAAAAATGGAGACTGACTTCACCTCTGTCTGCAACAAAACTCCCACTGACCCGGCCAGGGTTGGAATATTGTAATTAAAAAAAGGTGTTCAAAGCCTCAGCATGGGGTTTTCTGGGCCTTGGGTTGATGGTGACATTGTGACAACAGGTCTGTGATGGAACCCAAAGGTGACAGCACCCAAATGCACAGAGGGACCCTGAGCCAGGGCAGAGTCACATGAAACAACCTCTGATGGCCAAACAAACCAAAATGTTATTTCAGAGCACATTGATCTGTGCCAGCTCCCTGTGACAGACCACAGCAGCCCTGGCATCAGCAGCTCAGTACAAACAGTAAAGACAAAAACTGTCCAAGCCCAGCAGGCAAAGTCCATCCTTCCTAAAGGCAGAGTTCCCATCCTTCCTAAAGGCAAAGTCCATCCTTCCTAAACGCAAAGTTCTCATCCTTCCTAAAGGCAAAGTTCTCATCCCTCCTAAAGGCAGAGTTTCCATCCTTCCTAAAGGCAAAGTTCTCATCCCTCCTAAAGGCAAAGTTCTCATCCCTCCTAAAGGCAAAGTCCATCCTTCCTGAAGTCAAAGTTCCCATCCCTCCTAAAGGCAAAGTTCCCATCCTTCCTAAAGGCAAAGTTCCCATCCCTCCTAAATGCAATGTTCCCATCCCTCCTAAAGGCAAAGTCCATCCTTCCTAAAGGCAAAGTCCATCCTTCCTAAAGGCAAAGTCCCCATCCCTCCTAAAGGCAAAGTCCATCCCTCCTAAAGGCAAAGTCCATCCTTCCTGAACACAAAGATCCCATCCCTCCTAAAGGCAGAGTTTCCATCCTTCCTAAAGGCAAAGTTCTCATCCTTCCTGAATGCAAAGTTCTCCTCCTTCCAAAAGGCAAAGTTCTCACTCTTTTCCCCCTGTTTTTATTTGCAGCCCTGTGTTGCGCAGGATTTGTTTATCAGAAACATCCGTCATGTGCAACATTTTCACATCTCATGCTCCATTAAATGAGTTATTAAGTTACAAGTTCTTTAAAAGTTAGCATGGATAAACAACCACTGCTCAATGAACCTTGTGGGCCCCTTCCAGCTCAGCATATTTTGTGATTCTGTAAGAAATAAAAATCTTTAGAACGAGAGAGAAATCAATAGAATTTGTACTTACAATAAAGTAGCCACAAAATTCTTTTTTTAATATAATATGAAATAAACTAAATTACCTTTATGTATGTTTTTCCATTCTGCAGGATCTCAAGCATCAGGAATCCATCCCCACAGAGAAAGGAATAAACCTCAGTGCGGAGAAAGGCAGACACCTGTGCCATAAAAACACTTGGGGGTGTGTGTGTAATATATTTTATTGGGCAGATATAAAAAAGCAGCCGCATCAATCAAACCCTAAAGAGGCATTTGGAAGACGTTAGAATACAGAAAATTAATTCTGGAGTACAGAGGCTTCTCACTCCACCATCCATCAGAGCAGCAATGAACACTCTCAAAGTTTCACGGCTGCTGCCAAAAGTTGTAAAGAAAACCAAAGCCATGAATTCCCCAAATGAGAGCTGAGCCCCTGCTGCTGACACAGCAGCTCTGCCAGTCCCTGCAGCCACCTCTGCTGCTGGAAACATCTCCTCGTTTGGGCTGGGCCATTTGAATAACCCAATAATTGCTTCTCAAAATCTCTGGGTTCAATCAAGGCTCCTTTTCATGCCCTGCCGCAGCCTTTGGGTGACCAAAGCTTTGCCTTCCCCTTGCTGCCTTGTCAACTGCCCATAAATTTTGTCACATCTGTATTTTCTGTGATGCTTCCACCTGGTTCCTTTTCCTTTGTGTTGAGCACCATCCTCTTTCACTGCCCAACATCCCTTTATTTCCTCAAAATCCACAAAATCCTATCCCGGGCCATGAAAATATTTCTGCCTTCGCAGTAAAGCATCCCCACATCACCAGTACTTTCACAGAGACAGTTCCTAACTCGTGCCAGGAAACTTGCAGAGAATATTCCTCACCAGTTTTTAAAGCAGCTCTCTCAAACAGCCCAATGTCTCTCTATTCCCTGCACTGCCACAACTCCAGGTTTTGGTGCTGCCCCTTCAGATATTTTGGCCCTCACCCAAACTCTTTGTCCCTCGTTGCTGTCATCTGGAAAAAACTGTACTAATACTGTCTTAGCTGACTCTTCATCTCATTTTAATCCAAATTCAAAATATTCTTTTTTCTCTTCCCTATGAATTATCTTTATTTCTCCCTCCTCCTGCAGCTCTGGAAAGTGTTAAGTCTATAGCAGACATGAACATTGTACTAATGAACTGAAAACACAAAGCTGGTCTTGCTTTTCTAAATGACAGAAAGAGAATAGAAAACAGATTAAGATATCCCATTACATTAAAAAAAGCCCCAAACAACTTAATAAATTAGAATAAAATTCCATTTAGACCTCCTATCATCTGTCTTGTCTTGGTGTTTAAATTGTCCTTAAAGCCATTCTCTGAAACAGCTCAGGGAAAAATTGCAAGAGGCACACAGAGCGACAAGTTTGCTTTTGATGTTATCATTCAAACGAAGAATAAAAACACGGATCTGATGTGGGGCTGACAGTTCTGTGGAGTGTCCTAACCCAGCTTTACTGCAGATCGTGAGATAACCAATGGTTTTGTTAAGCAAATGTTGGTGGTGAATATGGTAATACTCAAAGAAAACTCGGTTTGATCTGTCTTTTTTTCTAATTGTGAACACTAAGGGCATTCAGACACTGCTCCATGCTAAACCAGTCCATCCCAGTCCTTTCCTGGAGCTGACCTGGGATTGAAGGTCCTGGAGTTACATCCCAGCTGAGTACATTGCATAACATGCACAATTTCAGCTCGATTCCCACAACATTTCCATCCAATACTGGGCAAGCAGCGAGTTAAAGTTAGATTTTTTTAATATCCTGAGTTGAAACTCTTTGTTCTACACCAATCCATCACTGGCTGTCAGAACTTTTAAGAGCAGTAATGCAAAAGTAATATTTTACCAGACAGCAGGACCTTAAATGGGAATTAAAACACAATAAAAGGGTGACACATCTGTGCTGCTGCAACCTCTGTCACTGGTGAAAATTCTCTGCTTTAGTTTTACACTTTGCCCAATAAACTGTAATTTAGCTACAGTATAAGCAAGGTTAAATGCTGCTGTCTGTAGGCCAGGAGAGAAGTAACAGAGTCTTCAAACGAGAGGGGTTTTTTCAGATTTATCTGCTGTCTCTTGGCCAGGCACCAAGCTTTCATATTCATAGCAGCATAAAAAGCAACCAAAACAACAACAAAAGCTCCTGCTGAGACTATTAAAGTGTCATTTTCAGCAGCAGGACTCCATAAATCACAGAGACATTCCCACCTCAGGTTCTGTCCCTGCAGCCTCTGCAGCTGCTTTGTTCACACAGGTGGCTGGATCAGGTTTGTTATGCACAAGGAGAGCCCCGTCCCGTTCCCTGCCCTACTTTTAGCTCAGGAAACATCTTCCATGAGGATTTAATGTGCCAAAATGTAGCTCTCACCCAGATTTCCTCCTTGGATCCCCTGCCTTGGGCTGTGGATGATGAGCTGCAGGTCCAGCTCCAGCCTGGGCTCCTCCTGACCCTGGATACACTCACACTCTGGGAGCCCAGCAGCCCCAGACCATGGAAAAACATAATCCAGTCCCAGGGAATAAACTCAGGTGTCTGGGCAGGTAAAACACAGCCCTTGGTTGGCCTCATTAGGAAAAACAAAGTTCAAATTGAATCCCAGCTCCTGACCTGAAGTGCAGGGGAGACATCGGGTCATGGACGAGCCACACAGACTGAAAGAGGAAATATCAAAATTTACCAGCACACGTCTTGTGGGGGTTTTTGTGTTAAAAGGGAAAATTAGCGAAGCCTTCAGGACTAAATTCAAGGTTAGGAGCAGCCCCTTCACTTCCAGCTGCAAAGATGCTGCTCCACATCCAACCGGAGGGATTTGGCCTCAAAGAGTCTGTGCTGGAAAATAGGATGGAAAGAGGAACTGCTCTTGACAGCATCTGCTGCTTCTCATTTAACAACAATAAACTGTAATTCTGCTTTTAAAAGGCGGGATGTTTTACCTTCACATTTCACGGGCTTTATCCACTACATTATAAAGTAAATTTAATCTAAACCCCTCTATTTAAGCAACATTCTTGGGGTAAAAAAAAAAAAAAAGAAGCGACACCCTTAAATTCCCATTGCTATTGCAAAATATTTCTGCTGAAATGGGGGAGGAAAAATGGGGAAGAAAGATCTCTGTAATGCCACTGATAGCACAGATCAAATTCTTTTACATTACACACAGAAAATCCTCCTCCCCTGACAGATTTAATAGCAAAGCTGCAAAGAGTACCTACATATTAAGAAGTCTTTACTAAATATCCAGAGTGTGTCATGTGGTATTTATTCTTTTGCTAGAGTGCATTATCATCAGCACTTGCACAACAATATATAATTTAAATCAATAGCAAAGTTCTCATTGATATCTTTGAAAGCAGCTTATGCCCTAATTTACTAAAAGCACTCATCTGCAGAGAGTGCTTCTGTTATTTATTAGAATTAATTAAATCCTTCTGTACCATGTTAAAATGCACACCTTATAAGTCCTTGAGGGCCTGGATGAAAAGGAAAATAACATTTTACAGGACCCATTTTAGCAGAGATAAATAATGTCAATCAGCCAACAACCTGGTCTGTTAAAACATTATCGTGAAATGAATATTAGTTTCAAAATATTTCATTTTCAAAGGGTAAAATGTTCTTCTTGATTTGGTAACATTTTAATCTGCTTTCCTGTATTGCACATACCAGAAAGGGAAAACAAAAAAAGTTGCTGTGGTGTGACAATTCAAATTTGTTCAGTGAACCAGGAGATATTGCTGTCCAGTTCTCAGTGTTTAGGAGATGAGCCTGTGCTGCAAATGGGGAAATCAGAGAGCTACTGCTGCTAAATATGGGAAAAACAAGGAAAATGCAGGATAATAGCAATTCCCATGTTGCTTCATGACGTTTTAAGGCTAATTTTACAATTAAAAAAACCCTTCATGTCATTTTAAGATGAATTCTACCAAAAAAACCCCATTGTGGGATTGAACTTCCAATCCCCTCCTGACATTTATGCCTTATTGAGTAACCTGGGGCCCATTTGGGAGAGGCAGAGATCTCAGGGGCAGGGAGTTTGCAACAACAACAGGGAGGGAAGTAACACAAAATCAGGCAAACCAGAGGGTGGATTAGAGGGATCCACGAAGGCCAGAGGAAAACTGGAATCCAAATCCAGCTGAACGACCTGAGCATGAAAACTGGACATTATCAGCATCCTGGTGATAACTTCCCTCTGGAGCCAAAATAAAAAGTGTTATTTAATATTTGTCTTACAGTAGAGCTCAGCCAAGATCAGGAAACTGTTTTGCTACTTTTGAGTCCTCAGAGTTGGAGTTACTTCACATCAGTAATGTTTTTCTTCTGCCATCCTCCAAGGCCGCTTCTGGTGCCCTTGAAGGATTAGAACTGGCATCACCCTGGGAGTTTTTAAAGTATTCAGTGTATTTTAACTGTGGCAAAAAGCTCTTAAAGCCTCCCAAGACCTCCGGGCTCATCCACAGAGTGCACAAAAAGAGCCTTTGCTGCTCTGACCCGCTAAAGCCCTGCAGAGAGCACAAAGGCAGAGCTGCTGCAGCACCCAGGGGTGCAGGCTTTGTGCAGGGATTAGCTCCCACATGCCAGCCCTGCAATCACAGCCAGAGCTCCAGAGCCTCCCACGGCAGCCACAAAGCTCGGGCTCAGCTGCTCTTCCCAATTATTCCCCAGCCTGGACAAGAGCAGACACTGGGACTCGTGGGCTGGACTCAACGCCGAAGTGCAAAATCTGCTCAGCTTCTCTTTTTGGTTTCATCGCTGCCGTTTGGAAGATTTTGGGTGATTTTTTTTTTTTTAAATATATTTTCTCGAGGCTCGCTGGGGTTGTCAAACCGCCCAGAGCGGGACGAGCAGACCACAAAGGCAGCTGGACACCGAGCCTGAACTTTGAAACCCAAGAGCTGTGAAACACTAATCCTGGAGTGAGGAGAAATGGATTTGCTCAGGTTTAGGGGACCAGAATGATCAATCAGCACACAAAGGACTCCTTCCATCACTAATGTGCTTTTGCTGGGAATAATATATGTAAGAAAAATGGAGTTTTTAACCTTTTCTCCAGAGAACCACTGCTTTTCAGAACTGCTCGATGGCAGCGATGGGGATGAAGAGGAAATACTTGTCTGTGGAGAAGATTTAGAACTTAATCCTTTTGATGGCTTGCCTTACTCCTCCCGTTATTATAGACTGATGAAAGAGAGAGAAGAGCTTCCAATATGGAAAGAAAAATGTACTTTCATGGAAAGTTTGCTTCGTAATCAAATTGTGATTGTGTCAGGAGATGCTAAGACTGGCAAGAGCTCCCAGGTCAGTACAACACGCTGAGGTTGGGGGGTTTTTAAAGTATTTTTAGGAGATTTAATGAGGTATGAATTTCAGAGTTACTGAACTATTGCAATCCAAGTATTAAGGCCAGAAAGGGAAAGTGAAAAACAGAAGCTGAATAAAGATTAATGCAGTCAAATGCAGATTTAAAATATATTAAACATTTGAATAACTTTCTTCAAGCACCCAAAAAAATTTGCCGTTGCTTTGTGCTTTGGTTCTGATTAGTGCTTTATCAGGAAAGAATACAGGGTATTTGTCATAAGAGAAGGTGAAAAAAGTTCTCAGGGAGTGAAGGATTGAAATCAGCAGGGCTGCTTCTCAGGGAGAATTAATGGTCTTTCCCTTCAGCCAGGAGCAAATGTTTTCTCCAACAGCACAAAATTACTTCACGAAACTCATGTTAAAACACATCACCAAAGCCAAGATCTCAGTTGAGTGTAAGCACACAAACATCAGTCAGGACTATGAAACTCTGCTGTAAGAACATATAACAACCCAGGTCTGTTGCCACAGTGAGCAGAGAAGAATTTTCAGGCACTATCAGCCAAAATATTATTGTTTATGACTGGGATCAGCAGAAAACTTTCCTGCAGGTAAAGCTGCAGGGTAATTACTGTTGCAGGGCATCTCATACATCCTACAGACTTCAATGCTGGACGCTGCTAGAGATCACATATCGAGCTAGAGACATCACACCTCTCACTGAAAATTCCTATGTTCCCATAAAAATGATTCACACCCACCTGGTGCCTGGAATAATTTTTGGAGTGCAGGGTTTTTACCCCTTGTTATTGGCTGTAATTTACACACAAAAAACCTGTGTAAGAGTAAACAACTTGCTAAAAAATGTTAGCTTTTAAATTGCCCTTTAACAAGGCAATTTTTGTTGGACCTTTAATAAGGTGTAGCACATTGCTGGTTGGTTTTTAAACATTTCTAGAAATGCATATAACTACACAGAAATAAATTATATGTGGCTGATGTACCCAGGTTTAGATGTTGATTAAATGAAGGATTTGAAACCTAATATATCCATTAAAATAATATTTATAATGTAATTTTAATTTCTCGTAACAGCAACACGTGGATATTTTCCAGTGTTGATGTTACATAAGATATAAATTAGGGAGCTGCTGTGTAAGTTCCTGGAGCAGTTCAGTTCCAGTTATCTCTGTTTGCAGAGTAGCTCATCTGAAATTACAGATATTGGCTGTGGCATTTGTCAGTTTGAAATCCTGTTTTTCCTGGGGCATGTTTTCCATGGGATCCATGTTTTCCATGGATGTGATACAGCAGGAGCAGGTTTGCTGCTGAGCCAGCCCTGAACTCAACCGCACCGACCTCGCTGGATCCATCAGCACGTGCTTACAGTGACCCTGCTGTCACCTGCTCCCCAGAGGCCACTTCTGCCCCTTCTGCAGTAAATTCCAACCAACCCGAGCCCAGCTGAGCAATTCCCAGATAAACCTTCCAATCCACGTGGAGAATTCAAGAGATTCCAAGCGTTGACATCGATGATTCCCGTGCGCGGCGAGCAGCGAGCGCTCAGCTCGATTTCGCTGTCCCGCGCCGCTGGAAGGATTCCAGTTGTTTGGCATTCCAGCGCCGACTAAGCCTGTCAAACCCTGATCCCCGGTGTTTTTCTGTCCCTGCAGGTCCCGCAGTGGTGTGCTGAGCACTGCNTGATGTTACGTAAGATATAAATTAGGGAGCTGCTGTGTAAGTTCCTGGAGCAGTTCAGTTCCAGTTATCTCTGTTTGCAGAGTAGCTCATCTGAAATTACAGATATTGGCTGTGGCATTTGTCAGTTTGAAATCCTGTTTTTCCTGGGGCATGTTTTCCATGGGATCCATGTTTTCCATGGATGTGATACAGCAGGAGCAGGTTTGCTGCTGAGCCAGCCCTGAACTCAACCGCACCGACCTCGCTGGATCCATCAGCACGTGCTTACAGTGACCCTGCTGTCACCTGCTCCCCAGAGGCCACTTCTGCCCCTTCTGCAGTAAATTCCAACCAACCCGAGCCCAGCTGAGCAATTCCCAGATAAACCTTCCAATCCACGTGGAGAATTCAAGAGATTCCAAGCGTTGACATCGATGATTCCCGTGCGCGGCGAGCAGCAAGCGCTCAGCTCGATATCGCTGCTCCGCGCCGCTGGAAGGATTCCAGTTGTTTGGACTTCCAGCACCAGCTAAGCCCGACAAACACTGATTCCTGGTGTTTTTCTGTCCCTGCAGGTGCCGCAGTGGTGTGCTGAGCACTGCCTGGCCCTGCGGCCCCGCGGGGCCGTGGTGTGCACGCAGGTGCTCGGCCAGGCCGCCGTGGCGCTGGCCCTGCGCGTGGCCGACCAGATGGACGTCAACCTGGGCCACGAGGTCGGCTACTCCGTCCCCTTCGAGAGCTGCTGCACGGCCGGAACCATCCTGAGGTTGTGTCTTGGTTTGAAAAGACAGGAGTATAATTCTGCAATTGAGGAGCTTTTAGGCAATGATATGAGAAAAAAGAATAACAGTTCTTTATTAATATAAACAACAACAGTACCCACTGACAGAGTCAGGAATACAACCTGGCACCCTGTTCAGGGTGGTTGGTAGCAGTCCAGATGAAAATGGCTCTCTGAAGCGCTGATCGGGTAGAAGGAAAAATCCTGATAGTCCAGTGAAAAGCTCTTGTCCTCTGGATATCCAGGAGCAGGAGCTAGCTGGTGTGTCTCAGAGTCCACCTTATATTCAGGTGGGAATGCCTGGCTCCTCCCCCCTGGGTGGAGCCTCTTACAATGGGATTGAGATGACTCATGAGTCATGTGGTGGGTTCTTAATGGCCCATTAGCAGAGATAATGGGCCCCCGGATAGCAGGAGATAACAGTGTTTTAACAGTTTAACAGTTTAACAGCTGTTTCAATGGTTGTGGAGATGGTGATTAGAATAAACCTATTTTTAACCTAGGACAGGTTGGTGCCTTTGGGGGCTGGAGGCCGTCGGGCCAAGGCGTGGCTGAAGGCGTTGGCGGCTGACAGCGCTGTGGGTCTTGCAAAGAGAAATCGAAGCTGCTCTGTAAAGTTGTATAATATTGTAAAATCGCAGGATGTGCTGAGTTAGAATGGACCCACCCACAGGATCGTGGATCCAGCTCCTGGCCCTGCACACACACCCCAACAATCCCACCCCGTGCATCCCTGGGAGCGGTGTCCAAACGCTCCTGGAGCTCTGGCAGCCTCGGGGCCATTAAAATTCAAAAGCAATCAAAAAACACAGCTGGAAGAGGGTACATCCAGCAACAAGAGGAAAACAGTATTCAGGGGGATTTTGGGGAGATAAGAAATGCATTTAATGTAGTAAGCACAGGCAGGTGACAGCAGCAACACAGGGATTCAGCTTTTGAGCCTCCCAGAAAGTGATGAGAGTTATTTCCTCTGGCTCCTTAATAAGGCAGGCACAAACTATCATATCTAGACCACAAGATTTTTTCTCAGCCACTGGTTTCCAGTGGAGAAGAGGATACTCACCACTTCTCAAAATCAATTTCCACCACTCTTCCTCTTGCCTGTCCTTTCTCTTTCCATGGAGATCTCCTTAAAACTCATCCTGCAGCAGAACTTCCTGCAGCTGCTCCTGTTGAGAGGGAGATGAATCCCTTCGTCTCACACATCAAAACCTGCCTCAAGAATTCCAAATCCTGCTGAGCAACACAACAAAAACAATATCCTTTAAAAAAACTTTCAGCAGCAGGGATAGAAGTGAGGAGGGCCTTGTGGTATAAATTAATTTCTCATCATGGTTCTGGTTCTGCCTCAAGTGCATCTTCTTTTCCTCCTCTAATAGGATTTGTTCCTAGCTCAGGAATTGTTTGTGGCATGTGGTGGAAGATGAACAGATGATTTCAGGGCAGAAGTATTTCTGCTTTTGCCTGGAGCATCCTTTCCACCACAATGCCACTGAGTGTCACTGAACCACATCGGGTTTGTAGCTACTTGAGGAAGGATTTAAACACGTAACTGAGACTCTGATACGTCTACAAAATACTCCCTGTTCTTATCAAATCTTTCTTATTGGAACAGAGAGAACCGAGCTTCCCCCAAGACGCTGAATTAATTTCTTACAATAATATTCCAAGAAACTTGGTAGAGTTCTGCGTGTCTGTGTTGCAGGTACTGCACAGACGAGATGCTCCAGAGGGAAATGATGTCCGCACCCCTCCTGAACGGTTACAGCGTCATCGTCTTGGACGATGTGCAGGAGAGGACTGTGGCCACAGATGCCCTGCTGGGCCTTCTGAAAGCTGTGCTGGCAGCCAGAGCAGAGCCGAGGCTGGTGATCCTCACTGCCCCCCACATGTGCAGCACCCTGCAGGGTTTCTGTGGCAGCGTCCCCGTGGTCCGAGCGCGGGGCAGGCACCGCGCCGAGGCCGTGTTCTCCTGCAGCACCCCCAGGGACCCCTTCCTGTCTGCCCTGAGGCTGCTCCTGGAGATCCACCACGCCAGGGAGAGGGGGGACATTGTCATCTTCCTGGCGTGTGAGCACGTGAGTTATCAGCCTGTTCTCTTTCTGATTTTAATCAGGAAATGCGTGTTTTATCTGACCCGCGGATATCTCATTGCCAGGAGCTAAGACAGCAGGGGTGCCACCAGGCTTTATAAATTCAGGGTTTTCCTTCAAAGGAGTCATGGCGTACATAACACTGTAAAAATAACATCTGTATAACACATAAACATTGTGTAGAAAATATATGCATTTTCTGTAGGTTTAAAGAAAGGCCACCATCCTTATTTAAATACATTACAGCCTATCCTGGCAATCATCCCACACTTGTGTTATCCCTGTCCTGTGGGAATGGACACAGGTCCAGTCTCCACCAATGTCCTGCTGCACAGGAATGTTTTTACCTTAAACCTCCCGAGGAGATTTTTCCATTTGGATTCTTCTTCCCGTCCATTTGTGTGCACAACAGCAGGAGGAAAATGTCACTCCAGAGGTGTGACAGAAAATCCAGGAATCTGCATGGGCTTGGCCATTCTAAATAGTGGCGTCTCTGAACCTCTGTAGACAGTGATTCCCTAAATTCACTGCACCAGCAGGTCCTTTATAGCTGTCAAGACAATCTGACAATCACATAAATATTTCAATATTATGATTGTTATGATTATTATGATGATTTTCCTGATAGTGATCCCCAGTCTTCCACTGTGTGTCATTAAATCTGATTTAGAACAACAAACTCACCAGGAAATAACGACTTTTCACAAGCAAAGATAATTTACCATAAACTACCCAGGCAGTGTTTGTTGCTTTTCACTGTAAAAAGGGGGATGGATATGAAACACTTGTAACAATGTTAATAATCAGTTTTAAACCTTACAGACACAAATTTTACAAATGATAAAGTAATAAATTCTCTGTGTTAGGCCCCATATTTACAATAGATAATGCCAGAGAGAAACCCACACTCTTTCCATTTCAAAAGGTTGGGAAGAAAGTTTTATTTCTGCTTAAAAGGGTTTTTTTGACAGGTAAGTTCCCCACAAAACTAACATAAGAATTTCTTTCTTGCCAAGAAGACATCACTCATTTTTCCCTCTCACAATGAACAGAACGCTCGTTATGAACCAGAACATCCCATGAATTCTTGTTTAACTGTGATTTAAAGTTTCACACTGGCAATGGTTCACTGTTCCCAAGCACTCAACTGTCTTTAAAACTAAACAAAAATATGAATTAAGCAAGAACATCAGGATTTAAGAGCTGCCCTGCTGCCAGCCTTGCTCTTAGATGTCACTCTCGTATCTTTATAACAATTTTTATAGAGCACTTTCAACCCATAACTACTGTAAATATGGTGTCACTCTCAAAGAGAAACTCAGTCTGGCTTCTCAATTTTGCAAAACATTTGCTAATAAAAATGCTTTTAAAAAAATTCCCTTTCAGACTGAGCAAGCCCATGAATTATTTTTGTGTGCCTTTCAAAAAATCATGCAGAACATAAACGATTTCTTATTAAAAACCCCCCAACAATAAAACACCAAAACAGCAACAAAAAGCTTTTACAATTCGTATCCAGCCTCTGGATTTGTGAACTATTTTAAAGTTGATGTTCCATCAACACAAGTTAGGGACGTTTTATTGACTTTATTAAATCTTTCTAGAGTTTATTAATCATTAGGGGAAAACAATTAAAACCTTTACAATACTTGTATCTTCTCAAATATAATAATTAAGGGAAAGTAGGGCGATTTCTGCATATTTTAATCATTTTATGTGTTGTAATTGGACTAAGAATATAATGGTTTCACGAGGAAAAATGTATTTCTCTTGATTCCAGGAAATTGAGAAAGCTTATCAGATGATCAGACAGGAACAGTCCAAATTAAACCCCGACCTTGGAGAACTCATCCCCATCCCTTTATACCCCACAAAACAAGACCTGACTCCCAAACCAACTCAGGACAAGCAGAAATGCTGCAAAAAATACAGGAGGAAAGTGCTACTCACCACCAGCTCTGGAGAATCTTTGATCTGGACTAAAAACGTGACCTTTGTCATCGATGTCGGTGTGGAGAGAAGGAAGGTCAGTGAAGGGAACCAGAAGCACTTTGTCAAAAAATAAATCCTGCATAAAGGCCTTTTCAGGGCAGGGGAAAGGGAATTGTGCAGCTCAGATTAATGCAAATTGTTTCTAGATGGTCACAGGTTTTTCTCTTCTTTCACAGCACAGGGTCTATGATCTTTTTAAAGCGCAAATTAATAGAAATTAGAACATTTTTGTGGACATCTCATGTGGAAACCAAGCAAGAAATCACAATTACTTCCCAAATTCAATCAGAAATCGGATTTTTGAAGTTTCTAAAGGCAGATGAACACTCCCAGCTAAAACTGCCCCTCATTTGAGCACCAAACCAATGACAGATCATTTGCAAAATACGTCTCACCTGAGTTCTGGCTGATCAGCCATAACTCTCTCTTCAGTATTTTATACATAAAGCAAAATCCAGTCAGTTCTTGGGCACCTATTGGCAGATCTCCTGGTTTAGCAGATTAATCTCATCCCTTATTTAATGATTTGCCAATTGCTCACCCAGGGAATCTCTATTTTTTCAAGCTGCTTGTGCTCCTCCTGGACATCCCATCCAAGTTTCTCCAAATGCTGCAATTTATCTCATTAATCCTTGACCTTTTCCAGTTCATTCTAAGTTTGGCCTCAGTTCTTGTTTTCCACCCTGGGAAGGACCAGGGCAGCTGCAAAAAAAATAAAAAAATTATCTCTCATTT
This sequence comes from Melanocharis versteri, assembly GCA_013397845.1. Taxonomy (NCBI): domain Eukaryota; kingdom Metazoa; phylum Chordata; class Aves; order Passeriformes; family Melanocharitidae; genus Melanocharis; species Melanocharis versteri. The sequence continues at coordinate 430,425 of VZTG01001442.1, forward strand.
CTTTTTTTTCTACAAAGCTGATGTCCTAAGGGATGAGTAAATCTGTAGGAACATGGGGTGGAGAGCTCCACTACTCCAGGCTTTGTAACTGCCCTGGTTGAAATCAATATTCCAGTAACAGGCAAAAGAAACAACATAATAAAATTCTTTTCTCTAATAAAAGGTGGAATAACCAAAATTGGAGTAAAGTGTTCCCAAAATTTGGGAGCAGGGATCATTAATCCTGATTGGCCTTGCAAGTAGCTCAGGGAAAAGCTTGTGAACTATCAGTACCTTTCATTTTCATTGCAAAAATCTGTCATTTTTAAAGGTTTTTAACTGGGAACTATAAACTGTCTCAGTTCCAAGGCAAACTAAAGAAAAGTCACACATTTGTGTGCAAGGAAGAAGAGTCTAAAAGCAGTTTTCAATTAGACCAGGCTTGTTTCTTAAACTTGTTCCCACAACTGCAGTTTTCTTGGGTGGCAGAAATGAATTTCACTCCCATGGTAACCTGAAGCCCAAAGTAAAATCCAATGAATTAAAAATGGTGTGAATTTTAAATACAAAGCAATGGGGACAAAATAGATCCAACAGCCCTGATATCCATCAAACCACCTCTATCAGTGATGCAATTTTTACCTTTAATTCCATTATTTTGTTTAGTCCTGTGATATTCCTCCCTCACCAGTTCAAACTCCTTTTCAGTCTCTGTGGCTCTGAGTCAGCTGAGCACTGAGGGAACAGGAAAAGTTCTGTGCTGAGCAAAATCCCCTCTGAGTCTTGCAGCTGGGATGTATCAGCAATTCACCTGCAGGAAAAGAAATTTGTGCCCTGCACTGAAGGATATTTTATCCTTTTCTTTTATGGAAACCCTGCTTAAAGCAGACAGAGTTGAGTGAGGTGACAGGAGTAGAGAACTGCCTTATCCACACAGTTTTATTTGTCTTGCTGGACACTACAGGCTTGTGGCCAGAGCAGTGAGTGAATCAGCTCCTCAGCTGAATCAAAATAAAGCATAATTAAGAAAAATATAAAATGTGGCGTTATATATCTCTAATACAGCCCTGTAATTTCAATATTAAGACAAAAATCTGGAGTTAGGGANATTATATATCTCTAATATAGCCCTCGTCTCCTGTAATTTCAGTATTAAGACAAAAATCTGGAGTTAGGGAAAAGAACGTGATCAGAAAATGCTGGGATTCTGTCACTGGAAGAAATAAAGAATATTTTTCAATGTTTTTCTTGATGATACCATTTTCTGCTTTAGTAAGGTACATTTCTTCAGAGAAAAAGGACATTTATCTCAGAGCACACTTAGAGTGACTGCAAGACATCTGTCAGTTTGTCAGGGTGCTGAGTGCTCTCCTTTCCAAGCTGCTGAAATAACAAGGAATGAAAACTGTTGCTACTCTTTCCGTAAAATGACCTAGAGAGAAATTCAGTGCAGACCATTCGTATTTTTGCAGCCCTTGTGTACTTATCTGATGCTTGATATCTCTTTCATTTAAAGGTGTACAATCCTAGAATCAGAGCAGACTCTGTTCTAACCCAGCCTATCAGCCAAAGTCGAGCAGAGATGCATAAACAAATTCTGGGCATGTCTCCATCAGGTAGAAAAATTAGCTCAAAATTTAAATCCATTAGCTCAAATTATTAATACAATCAACGTGGCAACGCGAGGAGGAGGCGTTTTTAAAAAAGGTAGTTTTTTTCCTGAATTCTTTTCCAGGGAAAATCTTCTGCTTGTATCCTGAAGAATTTACTTATAAGGAGATGAAGCCACAAACTCCAGCTAAAATTCAGGAATCCAACCTCACCAGCATGGTCCTGTTCCTGAAGAGGATGGACATAGCAGGCTTTGCACACTGTGACTTCATCAGCAGCCCAGGTAAGGGCATGCACCAGTTTGTCCTATTTTCATTCTTATTTCAGAAATTATTTACAGCTTAATTTTGCCCTGTTGCTCACAGGATTGTTTTTCATTTAGGGAATTATAATAATATCACCCTGCTTTTCCCACTTACCTGCTACAGCAGCTCTCAGCTCAATAGCACTTGGAAAAAAGACCATAAAGTATCTGAATGGAATTGGAATGTTAAAAAAAAAATCAATATTCCAAGTATCTTCTCATCTTGGTTACATATTATTTTCCTGCAACCCACAAAGAAAATTTGTGCCCCATTTTACAAGGCATTGTACAGATATCCAACGGAATATATTCCTTTAATCAAAAGTTTACCTCCCAAATAAACAACTGTTGTTACCTGGGGGGTGTGTGGAGGAAATGAGCTTCCTTCCCATGCTCCACCATCTCCCACTTCAAATTTACAACGGGCTGCTCCTTAAGGACAATATTCCTTATAAAATAAACCCAAATACACTTCCAATACTAGGCAGGGAAGACACTGAATTTTGAGGTAAGAGTGTGAAGGAAGTTGCCTTTTTTTCCCCCCTGACTTCATAATTTAGGGGTTTCTTTCTATAGAAAGATATTTTCCTCTGTTCTGGCTTATCACAAAACCCAAATACCACTGCAGATTCTGCTGTTGCTTTGAAACCCATTAAAGTGAGGGAAATATCCCTGATTTCATTGGTTTGGGGATTGCTGGCTCCATTCTGATGATTTTGCAGTGCAAACAGGAAAAATTCTTATATTATCCTGCCTTTCCTCGTGCACATACACAAAACTGGAATGATCACTTCTATGTGTTATGCACTGTAATTAATCAAGAATAAAGTGTTAATTCCCACTGTTGGATGTTGCAATAGATGGTTAAGTGGATCTTATAAGAAGAATTTATTCAGCTTTTCCCTCTTGTGCCTGTTTAGCAGAAACATGCCTTAAAGAAATAGGAAAAAACATGGCCAGTCTGATGGTAATTAATTCAAAACCAATGAGAATTGGAGTATTTGGCCTTAGAAGTGTCACCTCCAGTGCTGAATCCATGAAACCTGCATGGAAAATGCTTATGGAATACAGTTTGCTTCCACTCAAATTTAAAATGTATTTTACGGCTAAAAAAACTACTAAAACATATTAGTGTTTTTCCTGGATATGAAGAAAGTTGGTCTTGAACTGTAAAAGGAATTAGTAAAATTATATTAGGGAAAGCATTCTGTATTTTTGGATTTAAAGGCACAACGGAGACAGCATTCAGAGAGAATGAAATGCTAGAGGCATTTAAGGTTTTCACAGATGTAGGAATTTTAAGTTTTGGCTTAATGGATTTTGGATAATGCATCTTTTTGGATAATGCATTTTTGGATAATGCATCTGAAGAAAGCATTGTGCTGATGTGTAAAAAATGCATTTGACGAATGCATGCGCTTTACTTGGATGGACATTAAATATGACAAAGTTTTTGCTGACCAGATCAAGAGTGTCAGGTGCAGGTATTGAATCGTTTTAGGAATAACTAAACAGTGGGAGGAATGTTCAAACTGCTTGAACAAAGGAAAAATCCCACAAACACTGTGGGGGTGCTCTGAAAGGAGAGGATTAAACCTGCACAATTTCCTTGTCTCCTTCCTGCCTTACACGATTGAACACTTGAGACAGAGCTTTAATGGTCCAGCACAGCTCTTCTTTTACTCAAGATATATCAGACATTCATTTTCTTTCCACTTTGGAGCAGGCAGTGAACTTTTTTCCTACCAGCACTTGGATTGATCCCTACACAATCCTCCAGAGACGAGTGTAAAGCTCCCCCAGTCAGAACACAGAGTTTGAAGCGCCTGCTCTGAAATTATCTGAAAGAAACTGGAACACTGGGGGGAGAAATTTGTCAGGGGAGCCAGTTCTTGTGTCAGACCAGCTCACAGGACTCAAAACACGTCAGGCTTTCAAGCACACCAACCCAAGGATGGTTTGGGCTGGAAGGGACCTTAAAGACCATCCAGTTTCAAGCCCCTGCCATGGGTTTGACTGTTTCTTGGCTCTTCACCTCCTCAGAGCTGAGCTCCCTGTGAGTAAAAGGAGTAAAAACATTGCAGCATCTCCCATGAGCCACAGGCTTTCCTATTCACTGTTTCTGTCCAACAAACATTCTCGCCTTGTCTTTGCAGTTAAAACAGAGGGAGGCTTTTGAGGGGTTTTAGGTGAATTTCTCCTAAACAAAATCAAGTTTTCACTGAGATGACAGAGTAAGGCACAGGCACAAGCTGGTGAACAAACAAATCAGAAGGACACTGAAATTCATAGCAAGAAATACTTCACAATCTGTTTCCTGCACATGGAGAACATGCAACAGATAAGAAACAAAAATTACATCAGTAAAACATTTTATTTCTGCTCGGCAACAATGTGCACAAGGGATTTCTTTCTTCCACTGCTCTTTGAGGAGAAATAAAAGCCTGGATTAACTCTGACTCATTACTGCATTATGAAAGCAACAAACATGTCAGGCTTACAGCTGCTGCATTTAATTCATGCCATAATAGAGAGGAGCAAATGCAGCAGAGCTTGTTCTCCTTTCTGGAATTCATGAGCCAGAGGAAAATGAGTCTGGCACTGCAGCTCTGAAGTGCATTAATGGGATTCCTGTGCCTCTAGAACAGGGATGTTCTTGCATTTTGACCAGTTAATCAGATAGATCTTTGCTGGGGTTTATAATGGGACAAAAGAATTCCAGTCCCAGAGATTGCAGCACCATTATGTACTTCTGTAAATCACTGGAAAATCCTTATTTAAACTAAGCAAACCATTATAGCGATGGAGCCACATAAAATTTCAGTGGGGAATCAAGATGAAAACATCTGCAGATTCTGCATTCATTCAGAATTTCCCTAAACAATTTTCAGATTAAAGGATGCGTTGATGGTCATGCATACCATGACATTTGAGAGCTATGCTTTTACAAACCCCTGGAGAATGTATTTCTAGAAAATCCAGGATAGCAAGAGTTGTATAAATTTATATAATTTCAAATCGTTTCAGAAAAAGAAATTGTTGGCATATTTTCACTGGAGGCTGTCAGAAACTCAATGCACCATGTAAGGTCTGCTCAACAGAGATCACTTCAGGGCAGATTTATTGTCTTAAATTTACTTGTTAATTCTCTGATGCTTTAAACTCTGGATCTCATCAATGAAATGATGTGTGCAGACATTATTCAGTATATTCTGTCAGGACAGGGCAGGTCAGGCCCTGTCCTGGCTGTCCCTGCAGGCAGAAAAGCACAGCAGGGACCATCACCAGCCAGACTGGAGGAGTGATGAAGCAGCACGAGGGGGAATGGAAAGACTGCAAAGTATGAATTTGGGAAAATAATTTTTAATGGTCAACTATGATTTCAAAATAATAGTTACAGAACTGGTGGCTTCAGAGCAAAACAGACTCATAAAAAAATCCTGACTCAGAAGTTACAGGAGGAAAAAGAGAATCAGGAGGAAACCTGATTCTTCTGTGCTTGCAGAAGAAAAATCTTTGCATAATTTGACGAAAATTTGGTGTAGACTCCTCCATCTCTTCAGTTTGCTGTCCAAGGAGCAATGTTAGAACTCAGGAACAGCAAACACCTTTCCCCAGGACTGTTCTCCCTGCAGTAATTACTCTGGCAGTTCTCGGTGCTGTGCAGCCCAACAGAACCTGCAAAACCTGTGGTGTGCTGGGCAGAGAATCAGCTCTTCAAAGACAACATTCCTTCACCTGACATCCACGGCAGCTCTAACTTTTTATGTTATTCCCATGGAAGGAAAAGATCTATCAAAAAAGGTATCTTACATGCTCAGCATTCGCAGAGCAGGAGGCCAGAACTGTGGATGCCCCAGAGAAGCACCAGAGAGCAGTTCAATGGACTATTAAAAATCACAAAATTTAAGTTTCATTCCTATCTCTAATATCCACCTGTGACAGAACTTTGACCAAATCCCTAAATCTCTTGCTTCCTAATGCAACAGGAATAATACTTCTGAATTTATTTGCTCACACCTTGAGCACTTGCATTTCAGCCATGTGGGATGTGGGACTGAAGACTACAGGTGTTCCTGCCTTTGGAGACAGAATTTACTCTGTTCACATCAAAGTTACCAAAATATGAAACCAAGAATATAACCTTAAGTAGCTTGAAACTCTCAGCTAAACGATTCCAGTGCTAACAATAACATTTAGTTATACATTTGCCTCAGTAAGCCTGAGAAGGATCAAAAGCAGGATCTGTATTTACATTAAACTGGTCAGAGCTCCTGAAATGAGTCCAGAGCAACCCAGTCTTGAGCAGCCAAAGAACACAGAGCAGGGGAACAAAAATCAGATTAGGAAATACCTTTTAAGATTCCAGGGATGTGACAGTTTCTTGTTGAAGGCACAGGACACATCTTGAGAGGTTTTCTTAACTCTGCTCCTGTGAAAGCAGCAGTGGAGTCACAAATCCTCGTGGTTCACACCTCAAGGCAGCAGTGGCTGGTGCTGGCAAGAAGCCCTAAAAAGACCTACCCTGGTTTTTCATTTTTGCTTTTTCACTCTTCCTTCACCTGCTCTAATCCACCTTTACTGTCTTGTCCTTTCTAGAGCAATAAAACTCCAGGAATTTTTTTCTTCGTTTTTTTTTTTTTTTTCCAGAACACTCACAGCAAGACAGGGAAATAATTTGTGCTCATAAATCTCAAGACAACTAACTCTAGGGCATAAAAATGCAAATTACTGATGCTATCAGGGGGTTGAAATTGGCTGCCATATAACAATATATTTTGCAAGCTCTAGCACAAACTACTTTGTTGACTTCTGGAAAATAGCTTCCCATGATTTCCTAGTAATTACTACACATCTGAATGACCCTTATACTCTGCCTGTATTTTCAATCACTGATTTTTATTTCCTGTCACTGCCTCGTATTCATCATCAGCTGCTACTTTTCATTTCTTTAAAATCTTTAAGTATTTTCTTCTCAGATGCTTTAGCCTTTGCAAGGGCTCATCGCTTAGCCCATTAAACCTCACACATCTGATAATAAATGTTCTCTCTAAATAGAATTGTACAGGCAGAGGGAAGAACTCTGAGACTGAAATGAAGCAGGTCCACAGTTTGAACAGGAATTTACAGGTTCCTGAGAGAATTTGTCTGAAAACTGGGTATTTTAAACTTAAGTCACATTAGCAGATTCAGATGCTGGAGAAGTTCTGGAAAAGTTCACGTAAGGGGAATTAATAAACTATTTCTCCCCTTCAGACATAATAGAATGAGGTTAAAAACAACAGGTGCTTGTTTGCTTCCCATTTTCCTTTTTCCTTGATTATAAGTAATTAATTACAGAGAGATGGCAATAAACAGCTCACTGCCAACGAAGTCAAAACCTGATCTCAAGATTTTCTTGCAGAACGCATGGGAAAAGTGTGGCTAAATATGACCTAGCAGCTAATTACAGCCTAGCTTTGCTTTTAGCCTTGGCAATGCCAGACACATTCCCACTCTTAATGAATGCAAGAAATTATTTCCAGTCATCTGCTAATGAAGATCCAAGTGCAAATACACCCCCTGCCTGTGTGGGCAGCTGTGGCTGTGGGCTGGTTATTTTATTTAGGGATTTTTTCCCCATTAATATGCAGACTGACAGCAGCCCACAGAAGCTGACAAACAGCCAGTGCAGCTTCCCAGGGCTGGGGATGGGGCCAAGTCCTGCTGCAGTGGAATTTCTGCCACCAGCTTCAAGGGGGCTGGAATTTAACTTGTTATCCACAAAGCTGAGAAAATATCAACCAGATCCTCAGGCTGGGGTAAGGAGAAAGCTGCTGCAGTGGTTGGAGAGCAGTTGTGAATATAAATTCACACCCATAAAAGATATTGACCACTCTGTATGACCTGGAGTAGAAATCCACCTGGGAAAAGAGCTGGGAGGAAAGAACCTCAAAGGACCTTCACACGTCAGGAGTTCCCAAATTTCCATCCGTGCCTTTCATGCTCTGCCAACAATTTTTTGGAGTGTAGGCCTGACAACTTCAACTGCAGGTTGCCTCTCTCCACCCCCAGAACAGGAGGCCCATAAAGCTCTTCTATGCTTGTTTGACCCGCTTTTATCACCGTCAGATTTCCTACAGACCTGCTCAAGTTCTAATTTTAGGTGTTGATTTGCTTTATCCTGTCCTCTCAGGACATTGTCCTACATTCCCCTCATTATTTTTGCTGCCTCATTGTTCTCACTTCTACCTATGGAGGTTGTAAGGAAGTTATAACCCATGCTAAGAGAAAATTGAACATTGAATTTTGTGGAGTGAGAAAGTATAGCCAATTGCTAGGGAGACATTTTCTTTTACTACACTCCAATTTTTCTTCTGGTATCATGAGAACCTATGTAAAAAAAAGTATAATAATTAAAAAGGCAACCAAGAGAACTCCAAATACCTGCAAGAATAACAATTACAGCTCCTGTAAATGCTTCTCCTCTGGTTAAAAGAGATCTTTCCTAGAGCTGCTCTGTATCTCTCAGCACCCCTCAAATGTGATCACCCCTCTTAAAAAAGAATGAACACCAAAAAAACCACCTGAAAACTTCCAATAATGGTAGCAGTTTTGATACAGTCCAGGGGCAAATACACTATTGAGGATTGTGTCTGGGCTTTTGATAAAAATTATTCTGACATAAAAGGTATCAATAAAGAGATTTGCAGCTCTATGATTGTTACCTTTTATTTTCTTCCTCCAGAATTTTCTCAGCCTTTCCTTCATCCGTTACTTTTTGTTCTTAATCACTGTCAAATAAAAGAAGTTGACTCGTTTCATTTTCTCATAGCTGAAATATTATAACAAGAATTCAGACATTCATTTCTGTGCAGCCACTCTCAAGGACTGGAATTCTCTTCCCTTTTCCTCAGCTCCTGAAAGCCTGATGCAGGCTTTGGAAGATCTGGATTATCTGGCAGCGCTGGATAACAATGGAAACCTCTCTGAATTTGGGATTATCATGTCAGAATTCCCCCTGGACCCTCAGCTGTCCAAGTCCCTGCTGGCTTCGTGTGAATTTGAGTGTGTGGATGAGCTGCTCACCATTGCAGCCATGGTCACAGGTACTCGTGCATCAGCTCCCACTGCAGGCCTTGTGCCACCTGCCCAATCCTGACTCTCTCCAAATCTACCCACAAAAGCAAATTTTGATTATTCTCATCCTGCTTATTTCAAGTAAATTAATGTATTTGGCTGTTCAAGACTTAACTGTAAGGATACAATGAAACCTAAGTAAAGAATTCCCACAGAGCATTCCCTTTCCAGGCTCCAGCTGCCCATTGGCTTCCTCCCTTTTGTCAAAAGCATCCCTTCAAAATGAAACTTTCTTTTATTAATCTACATTTGTTACAGATTGGTGCAGCAAATTAGGGGAAGTTCTAATTATAAAACAACATTGAACTGTTGACCTACAAAGAATTACTTTGTGATCTTGTCTGTACTTCAAGTATTTTATAAAACTAACATAACCTTGGAGTCTCAGGCAGCAAACACATGGACCACAGGATATCAAGCTGCATGAGTTGTTCTCCTTGTAGGATAACTTTTTCTGCCCAAACCAGGTTGATTTTTAACTTGTGATCATTTTTTTAAAGTACATATAACAAATGTAAATGATTGAGCATAGGCACAATTCAATTTTAGAAAAGCTCAGCCATCTCAAAAGACACAAAAGTAAAATGCACTGGCGGGCACAAATTTCAACATAGAGGGGAAAATTAAGGCATTAAATCAATAAATTTAGTGTTTTTCTATAAAAGAAATAATTAGTATAGATTCTGGCTAAATTGGGTTGTGCCATTACGCAGCATTTCTGGCATCAGCCCGGAAGAAAGCTGCTCACCTCCTTTTGTGTTTGCAGCACTTGTTAAAAAGACACTGAAAGGACACCCCCAAAAACAAACCCTTAGTGAGTGCAGCAGGCTCAGTTCTTCAATGCTGGGGGTTAAAGGCAACTGGGGAAGGAAAAACCCAAAAACACCAGTGGGGTTTTGTGCGTGCACCTCTGTCTTCACCACGGGCTCGGTTTTTTCCCCAGCTCCCAGCTGCTTCCTGCCCGCCCCTCCTGGCACAGAGGAGATCGCTCGGAGCCGCTGGCACCGCTTCTCCCACCCTGCAGGAGATCACTTCACCCTCATCAGCATCTTCAACGCCTTCAGGGCAGCCACTGCCAGCCCCACACACCCAGGTAACCGTGCCCGAGCCGAAGGGAAGCACGCTGGGAGCAGTTTGGAAAAAACAAACCCAAAAATCTGGCGGTTCCTTCTAGAATTGCTGATATGCAGGGAGAAAGCGATGGGAGTTGCTATTGCTGATGAATATTAGTTTATTAATTAATTAAAAACGACCTAAGAGAGTATCTCTTACCCAACAGGGATCCATAACCACTATTCCAATTGTCCTTTGAAGCGACACTGTGCAGAACTAGAATGATGGTTGCTCCTGTAGAAGCATGAAATCCAAGTTTAGGAGGAATAAAAGCTGTTGAGGAGGGTCCCCATTCCCCCAACAGCCCAACAATTCTGGTGGGTTTTTGATAGCTGTGAACTGAAAGGAAAATTTAAGGGAAAAATGGGAAGTAGTGAAGTCCACATTTACAGGAATGCAAATAAAAGGCAGGAGACTGCAGAGAAGCAGCAGCTCTTCACTGCATTTTCCTGTGCTCAGACATCCTGCTCTGGCTCATTCAGCCCCAGTCCAGGGCTCAGACAGCAGAGGGACAAATTTGCACATGCTGAGTAAAAACTTGAGACAGGAAAGCAGGATTGTTTCGTGTTCAGTCATGTGGAATGCTGGAGGGAGCTCCAGGAGAAGCAACCCTTTACCAGAATGCAGGATCAGCACCAGCACTACAGGTGTGATTTCAGCTCCACGTCCTGGCCCGAATCCACAGGGCCTGAAAAACAGAATTGCTACTCATTCTCTGCAAAGATTTACTTATAACAGAGCAAAGAAGGGGTTTGATTCAGAAAGAAATAGCTGCACTTCTATAAAACTAAGTGAGGATATCAAGTATTGCCCACTTACTTTGTAAGCTGAGCCTGAACTGTCTGTATGGCTCATTACCAGAATTCTGGACACCATCTACTGCAGCAGTGCAGGAGCATTTATTCCACAGAGCAGCATCTCTGTGGATTGCACCCATCAGTAAGATTCTGCTTGAAGCCAAAACACTGATTTTTTTCCCCCACAGCCTTTAGCAATGAGAAGTGGTGCCGTGATTATTTCCTGAGCTGCTCTGCTCTGAGCATGGCAGAGACAATCAGAGCTGAGCTGGTGGAGATCATGAAGCGCATTGAACTTCCCATTTCAGAACCAGCCTTTGGATCAGAAGAAAACCTACTAAGCATCAAGAAAGCTCTTTTATCTGGTTACTTCATGCATGTAAGGAAAAACACTGTGGTTTCATCTTCCTGCGCTGTTAAATTATGTAGAATGCTTTCAGAAAACTTAAGTTCATTAGTGAAATCTCTTGATCACCAGAAAGGATAAAAGCCATTTTTTTTTCCCAGTGTATCAAACACTTCTGCCCATTCCAGCCTTTTCTCTGGGGTTCGTCTCTCACTGCATGGAGTTCACACACTCCACAGCAACAAGAAAACTGCCAATATGCCTCTCACTCAAAGAACTCTTTTACCTCAAAAAACTCTTGAACTTGTAATATTCTCTCAGGAATTACTTCCTTTTTGAAGGTGAAAATTGCCTGGAAATAGAGAAATTACTTGGATATATTTAGGTGTATATAACACACAGCTTGCCTCATCTCAGGAAGGCACTCAAACTGTAATTGTAAATGTAAACGAGGTGGATTTATTCCCACTCGAGTCCCCAGGCTTTCCTTCACACCCCCGTGCTCTATCTCAACACAAGAATGTCCCCTCCCAACTGCACATTTCATGGCCTGACACATTGTATTTAAAAGCCTATCGAGAGTATATAAGCTAAAGAATACATGTTTGTATGTTTTCACACACGTCCTTCGAAGCCAAACTCAGATACTTCTGTACTTAATTTGTTGCAGCTTCCTTTCAAATACGCAGATCAACTTTTTCCCTAAGTCTCATTTCATTCATTTACAGTCCCCAGTTTTCCCACACAAACTTGGGAAGAGTTTCCAGTTGAAAGTATCTGAAGGGAAGTTTAATTCCTGCTTTAAATCTAATAGGCACTGATGAATTAAATAATGGATACCTCTCCACATTATTTTTTTTAGATTGCTCGTGATGTGGATGGCTCAGGGAACTACTTAATGTTAACACACAAACAAGTGGCCCAGCTCCACCCCTTCTCATCCTATTCCAGCACCAGGAGGATGCCAGAGTGGGTTTTATTCCACGAGTTCAGCATTTCAGAGGGCAATTCCATCAGAGTCGTCTCTGAGATCTCCCCCCAGCTGTAAGTGAACTGTGATGAAATTGCTCCTTCACTCCTAAATCCACCACAGAATCAGCACTTCGGGGGCATAAAAAAAATAAAAAGGGAAGATCTGTGATCTCGGGCCCTCACTATTCTCAATATTTGCCACTGTAACTGTAATCAATTGAAAAAACCCACCTTATTAGCTGCAGAAGTTTCTGACAAAATAAAATATGCAGGAAAAGAATTCAAACAGAGTTAACAGAGCAGTGTACTCACACATGAATCCAGCTGGAAAGGTCTTTGTTCCCTGGAAACCTATTTTCCAGCAAATCTTTTCCTTAACATATTTTCTGTACCCAGCCAGCTGAATCATGGACTGTTTATGGATTCAGGGAGACACCAGAGCCTTCCTTCTGCAGAAATCTCTTTACACGAAGAATATACATCTCACTCTCTCATCTTTTCTATTTCCCATGTTTATAGGAGAGCTTTTCTCATAATGTTATTGAAGCACTCTGTTCCAAAGCAGGGAAATCACAATTTAATGCAACCTGCAGCACTGGGAACTGCACTGCACCTCAAGTGAAGGCTGAGGATTTTCAGTGCAAGGCTACTGAAAGCACAAACTCCTACTAATCTCGCAGAGAATCTTGGTTTCTTGCGGAGTTTTGGGTTGAAATATCAACTTTGTAGCTCATTTTAGATATGCCTGGAAATAATGATTCACACATTTCAAAATTCAATTTAAAAATTAATGACGTTCTGTGTGATTTCCTCCCCAGATTTGCAGAGCTGGTACCTCAGTATTATTTCAGCAATCTTCCCCCAAGTGAAAGCAAGGATATTCTGCAGGAAGTCATCAATCACTTGGCACCTGTTTCAGCCACGAAGGAGGAACAGAAAACTGCCAATGGCAGCAAAGAAAATGAGGAATTTCCCCAAACTCCCACTGAGCAGAGATGTGTTATTCAGTGATTTTAGACTCGACCATCACATATTGGACAACAATAAATAAAAGCAATATATCCAAGGTACATCCCTGCCTTAACCCATGTAATTATTTCAAACTTTTGACAAAAATGTATTTAACAGAACAAAGGAAAAACACTTTTCTCAACAAAAGGAGTTGTAAGCATTATTTTGGAACAAAGCCACGTGATTTAGCTTTGGTTAAAAAGACATTGAGCAGATATTCAGGCTTTCTTTTGACACTGGGTTTTTATTGACTGCTTCATGATGATACCAAAGTAAAATAAGATGCAATATTTAAAAATATCAATTTGGTGGATATTTTTGGTTGCAAAAAACCGTTGACTCAGCAGCAGCTCTGAAAATATTGTGAGGTCACAGTCCTGCATGGCTGCTCTGTAAAAACCTGGTGTTTGTAGGGAAGCTCAGAGAGAGAGATAATCTTTGAGTTTGTCCATAATTCCGTGAATTCCATCAGCTGGAACTACAATAACAGTCCTCAAAGGCTTCATTGGGACATCATCAAAGGACCATCTGCCACCCAGACAGGTGTCACTTTCCTCTTGCACAGAGTAGTTGAATTTCAGAAGGGCTTTCTAAACAGAAATAAAAGCATTCAGATTAAAATGTTTAATTAGCATGAAGATAATACATCATCTAAACAAAGTAAAAATAGTTAACCTATTACGCCCACGCTTATTAAGTTGTCTTCCCTCTTGAAGTGTCCACCAAACAGACCAACCAAAAAATCCACTATTTAAAGTGTTTTAAACTATTTTCTTTTCACAGAATTTATATCGTTCCTACTTAATCCTAAAATGACTGCTACCATTAAAGTTTGGGATCAGAAAAGCTGCCTAGGAGGGAGGGCAAAAAAAAAAATTTCAATGTTCTGAGGCTCTGCTGCTTTCAGGGCCTACTCTTGAAACTGCCCAGAATCCTAAAAACTAACAAATATGTAAGAATGTGAGTAGAAATCAAATACTGAGGGGATGGACACCAATATGAATCCTGAGGAGAATTTCAGAAAGCTCTGGAGCCACTGGAAGATCTATTCATGCTTCTCCAAACAGGCAGGTGTCTAAAATGCATAATATTTTTTCAGGGATATAAACCCCATCCAGAAAGTCCCTTTTCATCAGCTTTCCTAGACTAAATTCCTGATGGATAAGAAAAACAGCCTAATAAATGTTTCCAATTCTCCCACAAGTCAGATTAAGAACTCTGAGCTGAACCATCAAGTAGAAAAACTTACCTGATTCCTTCCCTTTGGGGGAAAATTAAGATCCACTCTCCTTTCAGGTTTGCTTTCCACCAACAATTTATCAAGGCTTTAAATCTCATTTTGGACAAATCACCACATTAACTGAGTGGCTTTGCTCAAGAACAATTTGAGCACCTTTAATCAGCTCCAAGCCTGGTTATAATAGATTTTCTGGTTATAATTTTAAGAAACAGGATCAAGCCCGGGGAAGTGCCAAGTGCAGAAAAAGGCTTCTCTCAGTTTGATATGGCTCCAAGTGCCTCACCACATTTAATGCTACCTTGTGGCAATCTAATTAACATTATGTGTGATCAAGGAGGACACACACTCCAGCACTAATTTAACACATACACATTATTAAGTATGGAGAGACATTTAATTTAATACCCTACATAATGTTTAAAATTACTTTTTTGAAAACACTGGGAAGACTGTTAAAAAGAGAAACACGCTCAGTTTGAATTTATCCTTCTGAGCTGAGAATTACTGGAGTTTAGATGAAAGCACACAATTAGCCTCTAATAAATAACAAAGCTGAGATAAATAAATACAAAATGGGCCTTCCAGAACAGAACACCCACGGACACATGAGCATCACAGGCCTCTCCCCAGCAGCTTTTCAATAATGTTTTACAGAGTTCAGCTTCAGCTGTTTCAGCTGCTGTGGCAGGAACAGAAAAACAAAATCCCCAACCTGCTACTGCACAGAGGCTACAACACCATTCCCTACAGCTACCAGTGAACTCCCCCACCTACATTTCTCTGCTTCCCAAGAAATAAAATTACAGCCCTATCACAGCCTCTGTCAGAATGATTACACACAGGAACCTTTGCCATTAACCACCCCATGCATGTGCAAGTCCTCTACCCTGCAGGCACTGCCAGAAATGAAAAATAATGGTCTCCTGACAAAGTAATAATATTGTACAATAGTGGTTTTAATGCTTTGGGAACAAAAAAATAAATAAAAGAAAGAAATAATGAAAAATTCTTTGCATTTCAAAGCACATTTTGAATTTAATTTCCTGCATTTCCCCCTCACCTGATCTGGCTTGGGACCAGCAGAATTCTGTGCACAGGTTGCCTTAGGAAATGGGAAGTAACATTTTCATCTCAGTGTTTTAGCACTTTTTATTAATAGACTTGCCCTGAGTAGAATAGAGACAGAAAAGGGAAGCAAGAGCCACTTCTTAGGATCTCCAGAAGTTTTTATTCTGAACATTTTTTGAGAGTAACAGGTACCCAGGAGGAAAAAGATAAATCAACAC
Organism: Melanocharis versteri; assembly: GCA_013397845.1. Taxonomy (NCBI): domain Eukaryota; kingdom Metazoa; phylum Chordata; class Aves; order Passeriformes; family Melanocharitidae; genus Melanocharis; species Melanocharis versteri. The sequence goes on from VZTG01001442.1 coordinate 446,203, forward strand.
ACAAAAAGAGCTTGGTTGCCCCTCTCTCAACACCACTCCAAAACACTCTGGATATAATTTAAAAATATTTGTGATCATTTTGATAAAAGCTCCCCTTGAATTTGAGGTGAAACATCTCTTGTTGTTGATATGTAAAGAAAAAGAAGCATTTTAAATGAAATAATCATATGGTACCTCATGAAAGAATTCTTCCTCTGCATTTGCAAACATTAATTCCTCCTTTGGCTGATTTCTCCCTTCCTTCCTCTTAGAATTGCTCTTTGTGGCTTCTGTAAAGGTCTTGCTGATAAGGAGGTAATAGTGGCACTTTCCACAAGGTTTGTTTGTTCTCTGTGCCTCAGTCAGCTCCTTCCTAAAGAGGAATAAAAGTTTACATACTCACACAATTTAAATCCTAAACAAGCACATAAGTAAACCTTATAATGTATTGGTACAGAAAGAATATTCCAATTACAGCCTGTTCTTTTAGGAGTGCCTCAGAAAATCAATTTTGCAGATGCATTCCTGGTACTTAAACATACTCATTTGGACTTTTAAACTACAGGAATAGGGATGTTTTTCCACAGCTCACAGGATAACCCTTTTTTCACAGAATCCTGCTCATGGTAGAGAGTCTGTGCAATGATTGTAAGTGCAACTCTCCTTAAAAATACATGACACTATCACTTCCTTGAGGAATTGTAACTGAGGAGACAGAAAATACACTTGCCCACCCTTGTGTTCAACATGTTGTCACTCCAAAACCTTTAAGACAGAGGCTGAGATCTGAATTTGAGCTGTGACAAGTGCTGCATTTGTGGTGACCTCAATCTGACTTCTAATCTCATCTCACATGAGAGGAAAGAGGAAAAAATGGAAGTAGAAAAAAAGATGATCTCCATTCTATTGCTGCAGCTCCTTATCCAACAAAATTTCCTTGTTCCCAGTTCTCAGCGTGGCACTAAATTAATGTAATGCTGTGTTTCAGTGGATTAATTTATTTATATTCACCCAGCTTTTGATATAAATCCATGAATTGGCAGAGATCAATCACCACATCACCTGCTTTACTCATTTATTTGAAACTAATCAAAACACTGCACATTGACAAGGGCCAGAACACAACCATCTCCTAAGCCTTTCCCTCAATCCAAATCTCCCATTCCAGAGCCAGACATGAACACAGAAACTCCCATGCTGCTCATTATCAGCATGCTAAAATAGTTCTCATTTTTAAATTTTCCTGTATCAGTGTGAAAATAATCTGCAATACAAGGATAAACTGCAACATACACACAGCTATTTCTCTAGAACAGCACGTGTTCTCAAATCATATCCTCTATAGACTTTGAGAAAGTTTTGTATCTTTATAAAGATACAAAAAATATTTTAAAAATTAACTAAAGACCATATATGAGATAAAAAGGATTTTTCTGCTCATGTTTTACTTATAACTATAGCACCAACTGTCTTAACACAGCTCTATATACCTAAGAGCTCTGAAAAATAGGAAGGAAAAATACCATTCAATATAATGCCAGAAAAAAAGAAAATGAACAAACTTACTGGAGCTGCTGGTGCATGGGCAGGGCAATCTGTGGAGGGACATTGATGAACCTTTCACTCAGGATGAGCCCCACAGGCTTTGTGCTGTCGTTCAGGAGTTTACTCAGCTGCTCCAGCACACGCTGCTCACAGCTCTGCTCACAGCGGCTCAGCAGCAGCTCTTTGATTTGCTCAGCACACTGTGTGCCCTGCAATCAAAAGATGCATTTTCTTTACCTGATACAACAACTGTTTACACAAGAAAACCTCGAATGTCAGCTTCAAGGGAATTTCCTACAGGCCTGGTGGCAATTTCCCTCAGCAGCCTCTAAAGCGCTGCACAATTGTTCTGAAATCGTTCTCCAGATCTGGAGCTGAGGGCAAACAAAGGTTGTGAAGTGATGGGAACGAGGAACTGCAACACCACAGCAAAACTCCAAACTGCAGAAGATCAAGGGGAAGAAACACAAGAGACTGACAGCTCACTTCCCTCAGAATTACTAGGTCTGGTTTTAACTCTCTCTTCCATTCTTTGCTTTAAGTTAGACCCTCAGCAAGTTACTGCATTCAAAAAAAAGCTGAGCCACATGAAAGTTTTATAACCCCGATCCTCCACAGTGGAATTCAAAATCCTGGTCCAGCTCTCCAGGCTTGTTACAGAGGATGCAGCCTCATTTCTTACTGATGTTACTGAGGAATACCAACCTTCCTTTCTGTTAAGTTCAAGCAGCTTATAAAACCAAAGACTTCATCATCATCTTCATCATCATCACTACTGTCTTCCTGCACTTCTGCTTGCTGTTGAATGGAAGGAAAAGCAACAATTCATATTGACATTTTATTTCCACTCTAGCAAAAGTTGTTTTGCTTTCCAGGTGGTATCAGCAGATAAAAACCATCAAGAAAATCTGTACAGACACACATTGCAAATTCTGCTGCATCCCTGAACATCTCAGTGTGCTCAGAGCCAACTTTATAGAGGGCCAGGTCATGCATCTCCTACAGCAGAGTCCTTTGAAAGGCACTAAAAGTTGATAGCTCACATTTAATAAGCAGCATCTCGGCCCAGGGGATGGCAGTATCTTAAGCAAAACCAATTTCCTTCAGTTTCTAAGGAAGGGAGGTAAATCTGTAATGTCTTAACAACCACAGAGCAATAAAGCTTTGATAGGGCTGGGGAGAAAGAGCTGTGTCTTTGTAGGAAAGTCACAAGCTCCTGTTTCTTATGGAGATGGTAACAAACCTCTCCATTGCATTTTCAGCGTCACTACACCAAAATTCAGAGAGTGGAAAGCCTTCCACACATAAAAAGAAAGCAGCAATAATAATATATCAAATTCTTTCTTTGCTTGAAAGTAGGCATGGAAAATTTCATTTCCCATAGAAGAATTATTCTCAAAGCAAAAAAGCAAGAAAGCACACAAATAACACAGACAGGATCCCCTTCTGAAATACAGAACTCATGTCATTTCAACAAAGAAAGCATTGTACTTCAATTACAAATGTAGAATCTGTCTTACCTTGATAATGCTCCCAATATGATTCTGTTGTATTAATATATCAGTTAATTCAGCAGTGTTAACAGGAGCTTTTAGAAACAACTGGAAGACAGGAAACAAATATTAAGTTTTAGGCACTGAGGGTATCTCTTGGACCACTTAGCAGAAAATAAAGTGAGTTTTTTATTTAACTTCCTTCATTATAATACTGCAAAAACTAACAATCAACTGCTTGAAGCGCTTGCTCCTGCGCCTTCCACACACTGGCATTTCCACACTGGTACCCTCTGGAGCTTGGTATGATCTGAAAGCTGTGGCTATTCCATCCCTGGAAGTGTCCCAGGCCAGGCTGGACGTGGCTTGGAGCAACCTGGGTGTCCCTCCCCATGGCAGGGGGTGGAACAAGATGGGCTTCAAGGTCCCTTCCCACCCAAACTATTCTGGAATTCTCTAATAAAAGGAAGCGAAGTAATACATAGAAACTATAAATCAATACAGAGAATGTGAACTGATGCCTTTGCATAACTCCTTAGATATTATTTATCAATGGACACACCAACCAAGCTAACAAGCAGCCACAGTACCTGCTGCAGTAACTTCTTTATCCCATTATAGTCGTTGTCTGATATGGAATGTGCTTCAAATTCAACATTCACCTCCTGTGGAGCAAAACAGAGAATATCACACACATTCGGCAAGAAGTTGTATCAGAACAAAGCTAAACTGTAAGAAACTTGAAGAGAAGGAATAGTAAACAGCAGAACTTATTTCCACTTCGCAGTAATCTCAGCAATTGTTATAATTTCTCCTGGGATCTTTAGATCTTTAGAACATCTGTGAAAGTAACTTTTCGAAACTAACCCACCAATTGTGTCATGAACAAACCTCTAATGCTTTGCTCACACAATTTACACCTACTGTAGCCACACAGACTCTTCCTGTAGAGAGGTTTGATCCAGGCAATTAAACCCCGGGAACTTCAGGACTGGGGTGTAATGCCTTAGCTAAAAGTGAAGATTGCCACAGAATTTAAATAATTACACCCAAACCCACACTTCAGCTATTTCCCCAAATCCTCCTGGCATCATCAACCCCACTGCAGAACTCTGCAAACGATGAGACCCAGGCATGGCAGCAGCACAATGGGAATTGCTGCTTCTCCTTCCAGAACAAACACTGTGCGTCTACCAACATTTTTACTGGTATTCAGCATTAAAAGTCACATCTGCCAAGCTTACTTTACCTACCTACTCCACTGTTCAAGATCATTCAGAGTTACTTTGCCTTTTAATTGCCACTTTCAATCACACTTCCTGAGTAACCTCAACAACTCAGCCTTACTTTTGTCACCACTCAGCCTCCTAACTCTCTCCAAACCCACATCACGGTCATGGCCTTTGCTGTCCACTGGAAAAACAGTGTTAAAGACCTGTTTGTAACGTAGAAAACAGGCACACAATCCCTTGGGAGGTACTAAAATTCAGGAGACACCGGCAGAGTTTGCCCCTGGATCCCTGGCAGTGCCCAAGGCCAGGCTGGATGGGGCTTGGAGCAGCCTGGGACAGTGGAAGGTGTCCCTGCCCATGGCAGGGGTGGCACTGGATGGGCTTTAAGGTCCCTTCCAACCCAAACCGTTCTACGATTCTATAATAAAAAGAAGCAGACCAATACAACAATAAAATTCAGCAAAACATAATAAAAGAGCCGATCCTCTGCACTGACAGCACCACTTCCAAGCAGCCGCCTCCAGCACCACACCTGAGCCAACACGCCAAGGGCCGGGGCTGTACAACTGAGGCCTCGGGGAGCCCAACATTCGGAAAAAAAAACACCAAAAAAACAAAAAAACACCAAAAAAACCACAAAAAAAAACCCCAAAAATGCAAAAAAAAAAAAAAGTAAAAAATCCCAAGAAATCCAAAAAAATTACCCCCCCAAAAAAACAAAAAANAACAACAACAACGCAGCGAACACACTTCGGACCACCGACCGACAGGACACGCACCCAGCGCCCGCCGGGACACGGCAGGGACACGGCAGGGCACGGCAGGGGAAAGGCCA
>VZTG01001442.1:451296-541366 GCA_013397845.1 Melanocharis versteri
AGGGCAGGGACACGGCAGGACAGGGCAGGGGCACGGCAGGGACACGGCAGGGACACGGCAGGGCACAACCCCTTCCCGAACACCCCCCTGACAATCCCCTTCCCGGCCGCTCCCCTCTCCCGCAGCTCCAGGGCCCCGTCCCGCTCACCTCATCGACGGGCTCGTCCGAGTCCGAGCACCCCGAGCTCTCGGAGCCGCTGTGGGAGCGCTCGGAGCCGCTGTGGGAGCCGCTGTGGGAGCCCTCAGAGCCGCTGTGGGCGCGCTCGGAGCTGCCGGAGCCGCTGTGGGAGCCCGGCTCCCGGGCGGGGCCCCGCGCCCGGCGCTTGGCCGGCGTGGCCATGGCGCAGCGCAGGCCCGGCTCGGAGGAAGGGCCTGGGAGCGGCGAGGCGGGGAAGTGTCTGAGTGCCTCCGAGTGTCGCCGAATGTCGCCGAATGTCGCGACAGCGAGCGGCGGGCAGCGCCGATGAGCGCGGGCGGCCGGGCACGCCGAAAGGGAAGCCGCGTTCCGCGCCGCCCCCGTCGCCGCGAAGCCGGATTTCCTCTTCGTGCTGCCGCTGTCACTTCCTTCCAAAGGGAATTCCTGGGTGGGAATGGCTGTCGGGGGTTAGGGCGATGAGCAGAGGGTGAAAATTAGCATGGAAATTAATAGAATGAATGGAAATTAATAGAATTACGCCCGGGGAGGTCTGCGGTCAGCATCCCTGCGGGTGGCCCGGGAAGGCTGCAGGTGGCCCTCAGGGCTCTGGGCTGCGGGCACGGCTCGGGCTCCGTGATCCCGGAGGGCTTTTCCAGCCTCGGTGATCCTGGGATTCCGTGCTGTGAGAGGAACAGAGTGTCCTGAGCGTCTCCGACATTAGCAAAAGTTACTGTGAGTAAAAATCAGCGTTAGTAGAAATCGCCGGTTCAAAGGGGAATCAGGCGCTCGCTGCTTGCTCTGAAAATTGCGTCCCGGCTTCCCCTGAACCAAAATTCCCTGGATAATTCCAGACAAACCGGCAGAAAAGGGTGATAGGGAGAGCACATGATTCTGGTCTTTATAGAAAATACCAGTCGGGAAAATGCGTTGAAATAGCCTAATCACTGAAGAAACGGTCATTAATGATGAAGCCTCAGTTAGGTGGAACGTGTTCCATTTAACACTTTGTGTCTAATTAATGAAGAAAGGTCGGTGTTAATGAGGCCACGGGAAGAGGAGCATTGGGCACTCGCTGTTGCCAGCCAGAAGAAATGCAAGGCACGGAGTAATTTCAGCTTTATAGACACAGTTCAAGGAGGTTGAAATTTCCATGTTCCCTTTAAAGTGTCAAACACGCCTGTGTTTACTTTTTTGTTGTTATTTTGAAAGCTGTGTTTGCTCTGGGAGCAATGAGGTCACTGCCAAAATCTGAATACTGATATGCAGGGAAAGAATGTAGAGGAAGATGAATTTTCCTGTGTATAATCCATCAGGAAAGTACCACACTGATAATTGGGGTAAATGTGCACTAAGCGAGTGGATTTCTGTTTGTATTATTGGTGCATTTGCTTATGTTTTGTAACTCTGAATTTAGCCCCAAAGTCAGCTTTTGAGGAACTGAGAACTATCGTCTTCCATTTTTATGGCAGAATAGATGTTTTCAGTCCTGCCTTGTTTCCTAGAGAGTCAAAGAAGGTATATGAATGTTATCTGTGTTATTACAGATATATAAATGTGTGCATATAGGCACACAAATATTAAATTAAATCAATATCTCTGCATACTCATTTTGATGAGCAGAGGGTGAAAATTAGCATGGAAATTAATAGAATAAATTACTTTTTTATAGATAGGAGATGGTTCCATTGCAGAACGTGCTGGCATTTTAGGGCTTCTTACTGCTTTTACAAAATGTTCTTTAAAATGTGTTCCCCTTGATGAGTTTCATTAGAGCCTCTTCCCTGAGTGTTGTTATCTAAAGGCAGCACATTATTTTCTGCCCTTATCAGGGTGGATGTTCCTGCCCAGAGAATGCACAATAACTGCTTACTCATTGTGTGAGGAGCAGTACAACTGGTAGCAACCCAGTTTTTGGAGCTGTTGAAGTCACTGTCGGAGTAAAAAAGTCCTCTAGATCTAATTTAGATAAATTCCATTCTTGTATTTCAGGGTTCTGCTGCACTTCCTTGGTAAACAATGAAGGTTCTGCTGCTGAAGGATCCCAAAGACAAAGATTCGGGACCAGATCCATATATTAAAGTGAGTAAAGTTTAAGAAAACTAAAAAAAAGTGTCGATTCTTTATTAAATATGAATGCAACTGTTTCAAGTGGGAGAAGGGGCTTAATCAATATTTGGAGTGCATGTCTGTAATTATGCTAAGGGAAAAAGTATCTTAGAAAATATGCTCTTCCTGCAAAAAATTACATTAATTATGGGACATTTGTACTGAATTCATTGTAAAGCTCTCAGTAAAGTACTGATATGAAACCAGCTTCATTTGAAGGAATTAGTATTGATGATGTTCATATGGACAGAATAAAGATTAGAGGAATTCTTAGTGTTTTTACTGGGAATATGATGTGAAATAAAGGTTACCTGTTGCTGGGGGCCCTTCTGCTACTGCCCTTGGTCATGTGAGTAAATCTCATTCATAAGAGTAAGAATTCCTGATAAAGGAGGATTATTTCTTTAGAAGAAACCTATTGACAGAATTGTAGAGATGTACAGGGATATTTGCAGGACTGGGTTGGCACCTGGGGACTCCAGAGTCACGTCCTGGGGTCTCCTGTACCTCAGGAGGCCACAGTCCCACAGCTGCTTGTTTAATAAAATGTTGTAATACTAAATAATTAACAAAACCAAACTAGATTTACCTGGGAAAGGAAATAAAATGCCTTTTTATTTTGCTTTAGTAAAGAGAAATGCTTGTGCTGACTTAGCTCATTGAAAATGAAAAAATGCTGTTTGGAACTTATTTCAAGAGCTGCAAACCTTTTCTTGATAGGAATTAGGATCATACAGCTTGGAAGCAACATTGATCCCAGTTTTGTCTTTTGAATTCACCTCTCTTGACAACTTATTTGAGAAGGTAAGTTTGAAATTCTTTCAGTTGTCTTATTCCCAGCAGGATTTGGTTGCCAAGATCCCATTTAATCATTCTCTTTGTGGTACTTTGTGTAGTCACAAACCAGCTTTGTGCAATAAAATTTCATGTACAACATCAGGGACTTTGCCCCTGCTTGTTAAAGAATTAAATTGGTCAGACAGAATTCACATTTTAAGTTGTGTGACCATAAACTGTCACAAGTATTGGTGCATTTCAGGCAGTTTTTGAAGCTGTTCTGTTTGCCACAAGGTTATAAATAATTGATCAACTGATTTTTAAAATTAATTTACTAATTAATTTCTTTTTACATCTTAAATTTACTGTTTACAAATAGCTTTCCCATCCAGAGTGCTATGGAGGCCTAGTTTTTACCAGCCCAAGAGCATTAGAAGCCATCAAGATATGTTTAAAAGAGAAGAGTAAAAAAGAAGGTAAGTACATATTGACATTCCTTGGTCTTTTTCTTTCAGCATCTTGTGAAGTTTGGATTTTATTGAATTTTATTTCACCCACCAGTAGATATTTGGAGCATGGCTTTAAAAAAAAACCCCTGTATCTCATCATTCTTTAGCACCATAAAGGGCTTATGCTACACTGAGCTTTTAAGGGTTGTGTTTTCCACATGTAAAAATGAAAGAAAGGAGCTTTTGGTGCAAATTACTAATTAGTGAGAGCTTTTCCAGCTCTGGTTCTCTCATGCAGAAGGAATATTTGGCTGCAGTGCCTGCTTTGCTTGATAACTGCTTTCCTCCCTTTAAGAGAAGATCATCTCATAAAAACTGCCCATTACTTCTGTGCCTGTATAATTCCTATGAAATGCTGCAGAAAAAGGGAGTTCTCTGTCCTGAATAAGAAATTTCTCAAGTGAATTCAGTATTAGCTAAAAAACTGGTGAAGAAGTGCTGATGCATAAAAGCCAACAGATCAGGAGCGAGGAAGAATCCTGCTAAATAGAACTTCCCATGAAAATGAAATGTCAAATCCTTGTAAACTCTCCCAGATCCTTATGCTGGGTGATTCTGGCGTGGAGTTTCTACTTTATCTGCTCCATTTTTGGGCTCTGGACAAATCAGTGTCCTGTGAGTAAGGTTACACCCTTGAGTAAGCAGTAAATGCAACGAGACCCTCAGCTTATTGTAGCTTTTGCAGCAGCAGAGGACAATATATTAAGATTTTAGGTCAAAAGTGATGATTTCTCTAGATTTCATCCCTAATCTTGGTTAGAACTGTGGGGAAATACATATTTTAATAATAAAACGAGTCTGTAGTTCCTGTTTGGGTTCCTTTCAAGGCAATAAATCCTTGGTTTTTTCCTTCTGACTTTTATTTTCACTGTTGTAGTTTGTATTTTTTTTTTCGCCCCCAGGAGTCCCAGAAAGAAACTCAGTGTCCTGTGCTGCTCTGGTTTAAAACAAGACAATAAAAAACTTTGTGTATCTATTTTTGATCCATTAGGATTTGTCCATCCAGATTTGCTGAATGTGTAGTGGAGTTTTAGTTATTATTATGATTATCATTATTGTTATTATTATTGTTATTATTATTGTTATTATTATTGTTATTATTATTTTGCTGTATTTGCAGATTAAACGGAAGTCCAAATAGTCATTTAGCATTCACATTCTGTTGCCATGTGCTTAAATTTCCTTTAATTTAGTATAATTTAATGTTTTTCAGCCTGGTCAAAATCTCTTAAACAAATGTGGAATATCAAACCAACATATGTGGTAGGAAAAGCTACAGCTTCTTTAGGTAAGCTGGGGTTTAAAAAAAGAAATCTTGGCTAAATCTGGCTTGTAAGTACAATTTTGGAGGAGGAGCTGCTGTTCAAGGCTGTTCAGAAAAAAAAATTTAAGTTTTAGAACTGGGTAGGTTGGAGGAGAGGTAATTACAGAAACATTAGAATTATCCACGCTCCAGGCAAGGAGATCCATGGATACAATCCAGCCTCTGGATTTCTGCTCCTTTTGTTGTAATGTGATGGTCACTGCTTGAAAAATTGGGTCAAAACAGGAAAAAAACCCCCTTTGTTCTTAATTTGAATGTGGTTTTGTCGTTGCCTTTGGAAATGAAATTGGATGAGAGGGGTTCTAACCTGGTTGAGATTGGGCACAAATTATTTGTGTGCTTGGATCGAGCTGTGCCTCCCTTTTCATCCCAGGTTTCTGTGATGGGAAATCTGAATTGTTCTCATTGTTTTCCATGTTTTTTCTTTGCTGTTTTTGGTTCTAGTGGAAGAAATTGGTCTTATTCCTCAAGGAGAAAAGGCTGGAAATGCTGAGAAATTAGCTGAGTATATTTGTTCAAGTAAGTGGCTAAAATGTTGACGTTAAATTAAGGTAATGTCCCTTCCATCATTTCAGAATTTCCTCGAGGTAAAATCAAGTGCACAGTGAGACAAAAAGATTTCAAAATACATATACAAGGTATTAATTTACAGGTAATCCTAGACCCTCTAGTTGATTAATAAATATTATATGAGCCAGCAGGAAAAAGTTTATTTTTACTGGAAGATCAGAGCTGTAATGGCTGGCAACTGCTGCTAAATCAGGAGATTTAAATGCTGGTGTCTTTCCCCAGAATTACCCTGTGGTTTCAGAGGGATCTGGTTTTCAGCACCAAAGCTGAGTGGCTTTCAAGAAATTAAAGTGATGTTTTAAGTTTTGTTTAACCATTTTGGTTAAATCTGTAATGCTTCTCAACCTATTATCAGATTATTGGGGAATTATTAAAGTCTATTTGCTGACTTCCTCTGTTGTTTTTACTCTAATTTGTTAAAATTCCCAGTAGCAATAAGGAAGATTTTTAGACTTAGGGGCTGTTTATTTTTTGAGTGGATGGCTCAGTAGCAGCTGTGAAAAAAGAGGCTGAGTTTTTGTAGAAATGTGAGAGAGCTGCTGAGCAAAGTCTGCCCAGCAGCAGAGATTTATAGGGGAAAGAAAAATGGGATTGGAGCTGGCAAGGATTGTGTTTGCTGGGCACAGTGCTCTCTGATTCACTGGCAAATAGTTGCCAACACGAGATTAAATAATAAATTCTGAAAATTAAAAATACAACACAAATATGCCCTAAGTGAAGAATAACCCATCTCCCCTCTTCAGCAGATGTGTTAAAGCAAAGAAAGGTTTCAGCTGATTTTTCAGTGCTGGAAAATCTGCTTCTGGCAATGAATTGATATTTGCCAGGGATTTTTTTGAGCAGAAAGACAAGAGAAATACCTGTTTATTGTGTTGTATGAAGGTGGAAAAAATGAACCAAGCAGTGAATTTCAGTCCCTGGAGCCTGTTTGTTGTTGACACATAGAAACATCCTCCAGGCTTGATTGGGCTGTGCATATTTAAATGCTCTCAGCTGATCAAGTGCTTTGTAACAACCTTGGAAGTACAGATTAAATTATCTCATGTTCCCTATTATGGATAAATTCATTTCTGTTTGTGCATGGATAAGTAAATGAAAGGAAGAGCCCTGAATTTCTTATATCATGAGAGGTTGTCAGAATAAAAATAAACGCTGAAATAATGAGATTTTTTTGTCATCACCTTTTGTGCTTTGGTACCCACTTCAATTTAAGGGATTGGGAAATAAGGGAATTTTCTCCAAGAGTGGCTGGCTTTACTCTTCTCCAGGCAAATATTTGGCTACAGAAGCAGGAGATCCCAATCCTTGTTGTGTTGTTCAGGCCAACCAAGGAATTTTTCTGTGCCCAAAGAATTGGTGTTTGTTTACAGGTATCACACTGTCATTTCAGATAACTGGCATGAGTTGCAGGAGAACTGATGCTGGAATATTCCGATTTTATTTCATTTTAAGATCTTTTTTACATTCTGAGCCAAGTTCATTCTTGCTCTAATTTTTAATTTTAATTTAAGCAGATCTGTGGCTTGTAATAAAACCTCAGTGTCCAGTCAGGACACTCAGGTGTGTCTGGGTTGACTCCTACAAGGGTCTTTCTGTTTTATTTTCACTCTGCTGCCCTTTTTTTTATCCCTGAGGAATCTCTGCTTACATAAACCAAGAATCTCCTTCCAGCACTTAAAAGCATTTTTTCTCTAGTAATTTTCTCTTAAAAATGTATTAACAAATCTAAATTAAGAGTAAAATAATTTCATTTCTTTGGAAAGCTGAGTGCAAAGCTGTATCAATCTGTGTAGAATTTCATTTTGAAATTTCCTCTGTGTTTCTTATTTATAGAAAGGGCAAAAACTGTGCAAAGCAAGTCTGCTGCTAAATTCCTCCTTTGACAAAAGCAAGTGGGGATATCCACTCCCACCCCAGCAGTGCAACCCGAATCCTTTTTCCTTGGGGAATTAAGAAAATGGAATTGCAGACAGACTGAAACTTCTCAGCACAGAATTGTCCTTTTCTTTGTCTGCCTGAATATTCTTTTCTAGAGAGCTCTGTCATTTACTGAATGGGACTGAGATTTTTAAATATCAAATTGAGGCAGGGTGTGTTGAGGAGGAGATAAAGTGCATTTCTCTTCCCCTTGCCCTTCTACAAAGGAAGTTATCTTTTTAGCCAATATTCATATTCTAGTTATGGAATATTTTTAATGTTCCTGCTCAGTAGCCTCTGTCCTCTGAATTGGAGCTGCAAATGTTTTCAGGTACCTTTGAGCTGTGTCTGTGGTGAGGCATTTGATAAATCAGCATATGCTACCCTTAAAATGTATTAAATCACATTTACTCTTTATTAAAGGCCTGAGTTAATTAAAGTTCTTGTTTGTGTGTTTACAGGAGAGAAACCCAATTCCTCAGCTCTCCTATTTCCTTGTGGAGCCCTGAAAAGAGAAGTCCTTCCTACAGTGCTTAGAGAAAAAGGTTGAACTTCCCCTGGAGACTCATTTTAATTAGTCAGCGATGAGAAAAGTTGTATCTACAGCTTGTGAACCAAATTGGAAAAAGTAAAAGTGGAACTTGCTGAGAAGAGAGAGGATGGGAGTAAACACTGGGAGCTTGGATGGCTGCCCACAGCTCTGGCACCTGCAAATCCTTCACAGAGCTTTTATAACAGTTATTATTATATATTTTTTTAAATAGTTACACTTAAGTGCAGTTAGGATGTTGTGAGTGCTGGATTGAAATAATAGAAATGAATGAATGAATGAGTGAATGATGACTGCATATCCTGATTGCAGGCATACCCCTGGAAAGCCTCACTGTTTATCAGACAGCCCAACACCCAGATCTGCAGGAAGCTTTGAGCAGTTACTTCTCCCAGCAGGTACTGGACACTGAAGTTCAGGATTTTCTGAGGCAGGTGACAATGCCTCCCAGAATATTCCTTTTTTTGCAGTAGTGTAACTGAAATACCAGTGGGCATCTTTCCTGTGTATCACAAATCAGAATCCAGCAGTAATCTGCCCCATGTAGTTTGTGTAAAAGTAATCATTGCTTTTAATCTTTCAAGATTGGCTTTCTGAATTTTCCATTTTAGCAGCCTCCATCACAGAATTACAGAATCATGGAAGGGTTTGGGTGGGAAGGGAACTTAAAGCCCGTCCAGTGCCACCCTCTGCCATGAGCAGGGACACCTTCCACTGTCCCAGGCTGCCCCAAGCCCCAGTGTCCAGCCTGGCCTTGGGCACTGCCAGGGATCCGGGGGCAGCCACAGCTTCTCTGGGCACCCTGTGCCAGGGCCTGCCCACCCTCCCAGGGAACAATTCCTCCCCAGTATCCCATCCAACCCTGCCCTCTGGCACTGGGAAGCCATTCCCTGTGTCCTGGCACCAGGTGGAGGAGGGAGTGAGCCATGCCAACCTCTGCTTACTCTCACCCAGGGGATCCCCGCGAGCGTCGTGTTCTTCAGCCCATCCGGTGTCAAATTCTGCCTCCAGCACATCCAGAAGCTTTCAGGGGATTTGATCAGCCAAGTCAAGGTATCTTCTCTTAAAAATGGTGGAATACAAGAGGCAGTAAATTTGGGGTGGGCAAATGAGATAGAAAGGCTGTTACAACCACTGGAAACCTTGGTTTCCTCTTTTGTGTTTATGTCTCTGAAAAAAAAAACCCAGTTCATAGCAAATACAAATGTTATTATGGAGAATTATAGCATCCCAGAATAGTTTGGGTTGGAAGGGACCTTAAAACCCATCTTACTCCATCCCCCTGCCATGGGCAGGGATACCTTCCACTAGACCAGGCTGCTCCAACCCCATCCAACCTGGCCTCGGTTGGATTTTAAAAAAGAAATTGTTTTCACTGGGAATGTTTTCCCCAGCCAATTCCCCCCATCTCCACTGAGACAGACTTCATTTTCTCTTACTGATGTGGTGGTGTGAGCAGCTGTTGCTTGCAGCAGGCTGCAGCTGCTTAAAATTCCTCTCACTTGCCCTGTTCCGTGGGACTCAGAGCTTTCAGTGTTTGTAACAGCGAGATAAATATTCATCTTCCCCGCAGTCATTTCTAAGTAGCTCCATTGATGGGTGGCTTTTAATACTGCAAATCCTCAGCCTGAGCTGGTCAGTGCTGTTGAGGAAGCAGAGCTGGGAGGGTTGATGGGCACAGAGCTGAGTGGTGCTGAGCCTGAGCAGCCACGGTGGCAATGTTGTCCCTGCAGGTCGCTGCCATCGGCCCCAGCACGGCAGAGGCGCTGCGGGGCGCCGGCATCGCCGTGAGCTGCACTGCAGGGAGCCCCACGCCCCAGGAGCTGGCAGCTGCCATCCACGGAGCCCTGCACCCACACAACTGCTCTGTGCCCCAGTGAGAGCCCAGCCCGCCCAGCAAGGGCAGCCTGGTGCTCTAGGAGGGGTTCTCCAGTTTGCAGCGTTGCCCTGCAAGGTGTTTTTTGGGAATCGGCAGCACTGTCCTGCTCAGGGATGGGTGGGAGAAGGTTGCACCTAAGTATCTGTGAAATCTGGAGTCTGTCCAGCATCCTAAAAGCATCGAGCTCTTCCTCGTGTGTGCACTTTGAGCATTTTATCCTTGAAAAGCAGCTGTGAGCACTGAGACACTGAAATCAGTGCCACACCTCACCTCAGGAATCCCCCAGCACACAGGTCAGGTAGGATTTCTCTGTATGATCAGTTTAACTTGCACATCTTCTTTTGTAGGAAAAAGCCCCATATTCCAATGAAGGATTTTCTTTTGTAAACTTGTTTGTTGTTCTGCTTTCCAAGTATTTGTATAAAAATTGTAATTGTAGATTCTCAGTGGAACAGAATTCTTGTAGTGAAGTTGCACTATGTGGGGCTAATTCAGGTCAGCTGTTGCCCCTTGTTACGCTGACAGTACAGGGTCTTAAAAATTAGGTTTTTGTTTCTGTTCCTGTAAAGAAGGAAGATTTATTAACAGGGAAATAAACTGGCTTATCAGAATTAATAATGGTGTTAGAGTTGTCTGTTTTGGATGTGGTTTATGCTTTAATTGTTTATCTCTGAAAGGGGAAAAATAATCCTATTTAGCACTAATGCTCCCTCGAGCTAATGCCAGGGGCTTCCCAGGAGATTTGAATCATAACATACTCATTTATAATCCTCCTGAAAGTCATTTGTGTTGTTAGCACAGTGCTGAGGTTCCTGGAATAACAGAAACCCTCATTCGCTGCACAGCCCAGTTAAAGTCTGAGGATGGGACCTGAATTTC
Source organism: Melanocharis versteri (assembly GCA_013397845.1). NCBI lineage: Eukaryota > Metazoa > Chordata > Aves > Passeriformes > Melanocharitidae > Melanocharis > Melanocharis versteri. Next base: position 461,944 of record VZTG01001442.1, read on the forward strand.
CAGCCAGGTGAGAGGCTCCACACCTGGAACAAGAGGGAACCTGAGGCCAGTTCTGCTCCTATAAACGGAATAATTCCAGTGTGGGGGTTCATCAGCCACACTGGGCACAGCAGACAAGGGTTTGGCTTATGAAACACTTCCCTTTCTCAGGATGAAATGGAAGCTCAGGAGGATACAAACTGCTGGAAGATGACAGAATCCCAGGATGGCTGGGGGTGGAAGGGACCTTAAAAAGCTCATCTAGTTCCATATGAATACCTGTAAAACCTACTTCTACCTTTACATAAAGTGGTTTATACAGTTATTATGCAATAATGAGCCACATTTATTTGTAGAAGAACATCAGGACATCAGATGTTATATTCTGGAAAATTTTATCTTCAAATAATACATACTTGCAAAACACAGAGTCCTCACCTGCTGAGGTAAGAAGACTCCACTCCGTGTTAGGTTGGAGTTTACAGGTTTTTTTCTGTCTTTACACTGGTTTTAATTCTGTTGAGCAGTTTGCTGCTCTGAGGAGGGTCATAACCAAGCAAAATAAGGCAGACTGCTGTGTTTATATTTAATAAATAAATTTTTATTTAAAAATATCCTCTGTTTATTCACAGTTTCAAGTCTGAAAAAGATAATACTATCCTTGATCAATTCCAACACAGCTGAAACCATTCACTTTCCAAAACAAAATCCCAGAGATGGCTGATAAATTGCAAGAGTCACATGAAAGCTAGAAAGGCACAGGTTTTTGTGCAGGATCCTCCCTGGGATTAAGTGCATCCACGTATTCCACAGAAATCTCCTGGTACAGCTTGGGCTGCCCTTAGCAGTGGAAGCGTTCCAGTGCAGCCCTGCTTACAAAACACATTCCATTAAATACCAACCCCGAGCAGCTGTGAGGTTACATCCTTATGCAAAACACGGATATCACTGCAACAGAACAACCAGGAATTTCCCCACGGTGCAAAAGTTACATTTTTATCTCCAGAACTCCGCGCTGGCACTTCAAACAAAGAAACGCTGGGAGCCGAACAAGGAGAGCTTTGTGGGGATCTGAAAAGGAATCCCCTGTGCTTTCCCAGATTCCAATGGAACACCAGCAGTGAGGACTCGCCCTCGATAAACACAAACATCCCACGGGAACAAGGCACTGGTGCTGCAGCTCCGCAGCGCTGCCCTCACTGCAGCGCCGCGCTGCCCTCGCTCCTCGGAGCCAGCTGCTCCAGCAAGCTCAGCAGGAGCTCGGTGCGCTCCAGCAGGGACAGCCCCTTGTTGGCAGTGGCACGGAGCAGCAGGGAATAAACCTGCTTGTTTGTTTTCAGAACTGCTTCCTCCTCGTTGCTGCCCCTGCAAAGAGAGCAGAGAATCCCAGCTCTTAACCTGACCACAACTCTTCGTTCTGCAAATTATCAAGAGCATTATTAAGTAATATTGGTGAGGATCCCTGGGGATAGCCTCAGCACCCCCATTCCCTGCACTGCAGTCAGAGCATTCTGTTTATATTGCAGGCAGGAGCATAAAATATAAATATAATATAATATAAAATGTACAAGTAGCAGTCAGGTTAATTTGCAATGCTTCAGGAACGACTGAGAGATGTTGAAGCAAATTAAATTCATCACGTACTTGGCAGGAATCAGGTTCATTTATTAAACAGAACAGGTAGTCAATAAAAAGCCACTGAAATGCAAAGTATTTCTGGGATAAGTTACAAGTATTCCCAGAACAAAGTATTACTTTCAATTACTTTTCCCCCCAGATTTGCACAGCCAAGTTCTGTTCTGCTCATGATTCCACTTTGGGAGGGTAAAACTGATTTCATCCATTTTGACTGCCAGGCTGCAAGTTCTGCTATCAAACATTAATTTTCCCATATGTTCTGTTCTCTGCCAAAGTGCACCTGGGACCCTGAAGCAGCATTTGAGCTCCAATTTCCCCCCTTTTCAGCCTATTATTAGAGCAGAAGGGAGGAAATGCACGCAGGATGTACAGAAGGCACAAGAAAGGTTACACCAAAGGTAGTTTTAAGCTTGGCTCCCAAGTTTCAAGAAGTTGAACAGATTTGAAGAATCCCATTTCACAGCATTCAAACTCTAACAGGTTCCCTGTGTGGAATCTTCAGTGCAAAACCTCAAGATGATGATGCCAAGGTAAATGTGAGGGTAAAAACTCTCCGAAACAAAAATGAGGAGTTGCTCATGTTATGAGCCCACAGAACTAAACCCATTTACTCAGTTAGCTGTGACATCTGCTTGGTAACATATAAATGATCCTGTAAAAATCCTCTGTGTTTCGCATATTCAGATTGCCACCTTGTGGAAGCTCCTTTTTAGGAGGTGAAAGTTCCTAACATTGCCTGAAAACCAGCTAAAAGCACACCCAGAGTGTGTTCTCTTCTCATGTTTTTTATTTACCAGTCTCCCATTATCAGCAGACAACTTCCTGGGCACAATGAACTCATTTCACACTTTACTTTTAGCAAAACAGCTCTTGTATCAGCAATGCTTCAATCCCCAGAACTATTAACCCAACTTCCAAGCCTAAAAAGATCCTCTAAAACAAATGCCACATTTTCAGAACTTCACTTTATGTAACATTAGGCACAGTTTCTGCAATCACACACTTGCTGCTGGGGGAGTAGAAGGTATTTTCTGGGTCCTAAAAGGAACACCACACACATTCACATCAAAGCAACAGAAGGAGTGGGGTAAAGAATCTGCTGCCACACCAAAATCTCAACATCTCTTCAAAGTCAATGCAAAAAGAAGTCAGGTTTGTCCTGAATCCCAGCAGGAAGACAGAAGACTCCATTAGGAATTAGGATAAAGGACACCAAGCTTTAACTTACCCAATCTTTTTTTTGGTTGAAGTTAACAATTTGATGGACTGGAGGAGAAGGAAAGACATCCTGGACTCAAAAATCCCGAGCAGTTTCAAGACTTCCTCTTTGTTAAGGCCTGCAGAGGAATCGTTCACTGCCATGCTCTCAGCAGGACTTTTATCCTGGCTGATCTACAGGAGAGAAAGAACCCAAAACAATTTCACTGAATTCCACCTTTCAAACACAGGGAGTCAGTCAGAAAAGCCCTCCTGCAGGTGAGCTGACTTTGACATGTGTTGCCCAAACTGCCAGCACGGGACACACACACCAGCACATACTGCAAGTAATTCTTGACTGAGGCATCAGGAACATAATTCACACTGGCTACAGATAGCCCTCCACATTTTAATATTTAAATATTAAATATACCAGAGAGAGAACTTTTTTTATTACACACAGATTCTGAAGTTCTTAGAGAGGACTTTTAAGGGATAATAAGGGCTCTTTTAAGGGACAGCAGAGTTGCACAGGAAGAAGCCCATCCACACAGTCAACCAGTCCAGATTAAAATATGTTTTAATCCATCTCTGGATCATGTTCTAGAGGAATTTTTTTATCCATTTCCAGGCTACGGGAGAACTGCAATGTATTGTAACTCTGTCCACACTCTTTAAGCCACTAACTCTATGGAAAAGTAACAAAGGAATATTTTATGCCAAATGAGCATCTTTTTGTGAAGGCACAAGCCAGAAGAGAGCAGGTATCACACCACCTGACATTCCTTTACCTGATCCCTTTCTGCCACAAGCTCCTTCCTGATGAGCTGAAATGCACCCTTGGTTTTGGTCATTATATCAAGAGCCCCAGACAGAGTCTTCAATTTCCCAGCGCTGCTGTTCTGACCTAAAAAAAACCATAAAAATGAAGGACAAATGGCTTAGATTACAGACTGTATTTTTCTTCCATCCAAAGATTTCAAGAGTTAGAAGAAAGCACATACTGCCCGAGTCAGCTGAAAACCAGCAAGATAGAAGTGCCTTGTCTCCTCTCTCGAGGAAAATTCTATTCTGAGCAGCAGATTGCTCCTGCTCTCATATAAATTTAGTTATCTAAAAATTAGACTAAGTAGGTAGTGGTGGTTTGGAAAGCTGTTTAAAGCCAGAGTTACACTTACTGGCCATCTGGAACTCTGCAAAGGCCACTCTCTCCAGCTGCACACGCAGGAACTCACAGGGGGCATCCTTCAGGAGCTGGAAGAGTCGCACTGCTTTGCTGTAGTGGAGATCAGCAAGGACACGGTGCTGCTTCCTCAGGTGTTCATCACCAACCTGCACTCACAGGAGGGCACAGAGTAAATCCCCCACCCTTGGGACATTCATGAGGAGCCATCAGAAAGGTTTACTTGGAGATTGTTGTGAAACAGCACTCGTTTCTTTGGTTGAATAATTGAAATAAATATATATGTCCCAGCTACAGGTGGAAGGATAAGTATCAAGCTCCACACATACCGAACATGTTAAGGATGGAATTTAGAAACTCAAAGAGTCTGGAGCAATACCTGGTTCCTGAGGCAGCTGTGGTACATGGAAGCCAGCCTGTGGTGGATGGTGGCAGCCCGGTACTGGCACAGGGGCTGCCGTTCAGACACTGTCTCAACATCACAGTACTTCAAGGACTTCATCATGGCTTCGCTGACTTCCTTCTCTATCTACAACATAAATGAATAAATACAAATTTAAGGAAAAAAAAATCCCTGGAGAGGGGCTTTTCACAAGGGCATGTAGTGTAGGACAAAGGGGGAACAGCCTGAAGCTGAAGGAAGGAAGATTTAGAGTAGGTATTGGGAAGGAATCGTTCCCTGTGAAGGGTGTCCAGAGAAGCTGTGGCTGCCCCTGGATCCCTGGCAGTGCCCAAGGCCAGGCTGGACAGGGCTTGGAGCAGCCTGGGACACTGGAAGGTGTCCCTGCCCATGGCAGGGGATAGAACAAAATGGGGTTTAAGGTCTTTTCCAACCCAAACCACTTCTACAATTGATTCTACAATTCCAATACCAATTTTGCTCCCTGTTCAGTTTTTCGGGATGCCAACAATGCATTTTTTCAGACACAATGAATGCCCTCTGTTACCTGCTCCTGAGCCTTTCTGGATAAAGGAGCATAATCCTGCTGCAGAGTTGCCATGGTGAAATATGTAGTAGACAATTCCCAGTTCACAGAATCCCAAACAGCTGGATGCACATCTCTCTTTCCCAGAGACCTCAATGCCTTCAGGTAGTAGTCAATAGCCTACAAATAACAGAATCATGCACACATACTTACTGCCTACATTTGTAACAACTAGAAATCAATTTGCCTTTACTCAAAATACCTCCCTGAGCCTCCTTCAGTATTTCCCATTTAATAATCACTTTAATCCTGACCATGTAATTCTCTCTCCCTTGTGTGTGGCACTGCATTGTTAAATATCAGCATCTCAATATCACACCAATCAAACCTCAACACCACCACCAAAATCTACACAGCAAGGATTAGGATAGAATGGAAGCAGGAGAGCTATCCCAGATTATTCCACCCAAATTTAAACCTAATTACCAAAGTAGTCACAAATACCTCACAGTAAAAGGCAGTTTGGGGTCTGGGACCTGCTTAAAGCAGGGAGGTGTTACCTTATTGTAATAAAGGGCCTCTTCTGGGGAAAACTCCCTTTTGAAGTCCCCTTCAGCTGCACAGTGGGCCTGGGCACAGATCCTCATCAGCCTCCCTGTGTTGCACAGCAGAAGGGCAGCATTGGTGGCATCATCGATGGACTCAAAATTCTGAATTCCTTCTTCAAAGCAGGAGAAACTTTTCTTCCAGAGCTGCTGCTCCGTCGTCGAGACATTTTTACTCACTAGGGGGAAGGCACATGGCTTAAGGACTCAAATTCCTCAGAGGTCCTGAATAAACACTTCCATTTTGTCTCCCTTATAAACCATCTCTTAGAATTTAAGGGTGGTAAATGATTCTGGAGACCCAAGTCACAGAAAATACTCCTAAGATTTCCATATGGTTGAGGGTTTAACACCTGAAGTGCACTATTACACCTACTACACTTCCAAAAGAATTCCAAGGATATGACACACAGAACACCATTCCAATTAATTTCCACACCAGGAAATTACCAGGATACACCAGATTTTGTTTCCACAGCAGTAATTCAGAGGATTGGAGTTATTTCTATAAATTTTCAGTATGAAGCAAATAAAATGTGACTTTTACAGACAGGTAAAATTCACTATTTTAAGCTTTAATTTCAACTAAATGACTTCTGCAAAAACCCAGAGATGATGACAAATCAGAAAATTGAAAGTCCAAGCCAAAATTCTTCAACTAATACTTGGACAAAGGCCACAGGAAACAGCTGGTATTTGGGAAACTGGAGCTGTTGACACCGAGCTACCAGCACCTCACTTGTTCTAGTTTAGAGAACTTATACTCCTAGAGAGGACATTATTGGGTTTGCTTTCAAAAACAAAACCCCACTGAACACCTCACCCTAAAAAGAAGCTTAGGCACCTCCAGTTCCTCAAAAAAACCCACCAAAAATAAACCAGAAGGAAAGCTTTCAAGGATTTACTTACCAAAAAAATCACAGGCTGACTTTACTGAAGCAATTCTTGTGTTTAAAATAAGCTGCTGCTTGTTCATGCTGGGCTAAACCCAACACATCAAGAATGCAACGTGCCCTCCCTTTCACAACAGAGTTTGAAGTTTCCCTGATGGCTTTTTGAAAACATTCTACACATTTTAAAGGCATTTCTCCAAACTATATATTCCATTATTCAGTTTAGGCTCAATTAACTTCAGTGTACAAGCCACAGTGATCTACTGTAAACAAATAATTACAATGGACATTAAAAAAACTACAAAGTCATTAAAATGTCCTCTTTATAATCAGAAATAGATTTTTCATACAATTAGTGAACTTGATCACTGCTGTAGCTCCATGAAATGGTCAGGAATGGAAAAAGGATACTTGCCCACTCTCTCAGTCTGCACTGCAGCTGCCTGGTTCATGTAAAACACCCCAATCTCATTCCTGATATTGCCCATCCTCTTGAGCACCTGGACGTGCTGCTCTGGGTTCTGGCTTTTTAAATTACTGAAGAGTAGGATTTCATAAGCTGCTTCATAGCATTTACAGCTGACAGAAAGCTGGTATTCCAAGTCTGTGGATAAATCTGTAGCCCACGCAAACACTGGAAAACAAAATGCAAAGGCTTTGTGTCAAACAGTATTTCTCTAATTTAAGTCTAGGGAAAAACACCCAGATAAAGTACAAGACTCATGTCAGGTAGATTTTATTTATTACTGAAATAGTTACTGCCTTTAGTTGTTTCACAGCTTCAGGCCATGTCATACAACACCTTGACAACCCCTTTCTGTATGACAGGCAGGATGAGCTCTCTCTGAGGAAAACAGAAGTGAAGTGCAATAACCCCTCTGCCACAAGCTCTCCTAGTGCATGGTTTTGAGGAAACCCAATGGAATTATTTATGTCTGTCATGTACCCAAAGTCTGGCACTTCTCCTGTGTCAGAATCATACCTTGGCACCTGGATTCCCTGTGGAGGCTGTGTAATATCTCCTGATCTTCTTTAGTCTGGTAATTATATTCCTCAAGGTAAGCTGCTCTGTTGTTTGCATTCTGAGCCAGCATTAACTGGATATCTCCACAAAGGGTTAAGCACTGACACAGGAACACCAGCACCTCAGGCAGCATGCTGCCACACAGACAGCAGTAGGTATCTGGTGGGGAAAAAAAACATGGATGAGGGAGAGGAAAGAAAAGAATTACACATCAAAAGGCTTGACACACTGACAAGATAATTGGGTTTTATGTCACCTGTGTGCATACAGAGAATAGGTGTGACAACATATTCTCCTCAGAAGAAATAACCTATTTTAAAGTCACAGTTGCTCTAGACAGCTGATGGTTTAAAAAGAGCCCCTGTGTTGTCCAAGATGAGCAGCCACTCTGGCAATTACAAATGCTAACCTCAGATCTGACTGAAGGAAAACTGACTTTCTGCAGATTAACTCAAGTGAGATACAGCCTGAAAAGCCAATTTCCAAAGAGTAGAGTTTAAAGTTGATTCTTGAGTCTATAAAAGGCTGAAAGCTGCAGAGTGCTCTGAGTTATTGAGAGGTCTATTGATGCTTTGTGCTAAGACCAAGTGGGGTTGCTTTATAAACCTCCTCCTGCCCTAAGACAGGAGCCTTCCCTTCCCTTATGGCAGTGAAATAGCAGCACTTTAGCACTAAGCTACTGGCATTTCCCAATTAGTTACTCTCATTATGGCAGTATTAGTCTAAACAGCCTGATTTTACTTTTTTCCTTTTCCTCAGTAATACTTCAAGGTGGATGCTCCTCTAAAATGGAATACAAGTCAGCTGACAAACAAGTCTGGCATTTCTCAGAGTCAAGGCTGTATTTAAATAATGGGAAGCACCAGGGAAAAAACACCCGCTTGCAGCAGCATCACTTGGAGCACAGAATAGTGTCTTGGCCTTGACACCAGGGCAGATTCTCCAAAATTCAACTGCTCTGCAGCTCCAAATGCGCCCTCAAGTTCCTAATCTGCCAAAATGGGATCATTTTTCCATCGATCAGTGACAAAAGTTATCCTCACTACAGACTTCTGTCCTGAATACTGAGCTGGACACTGAATTTAGTTAAACACAAGCTTGTCAGACTTGTCATTGCCCACCACTGGGAGAAGTCATGCACAGCAGCATCTGATGTGGTGACAGGTATCTCCAGGCAGTGGCACAGGTGACAAATCCACTCAAGAAACTTACCATGGCACTGCAAGGCCAGCTTGATGTATCGCAGTGCTCGCCCGTATTTCTGCAGGATCATAGCAGCATCAGATAGGACATAATAAGCTCTTGATGATTTCAGGACGAGCTGGAGTTTCATTTTATATTGCCACGATCCAGGAATCATTCCTGACTGACTGGAATGCTTCCCCTTCTGGAAGGAGCCCACTGTAAGAGAAACAGAACCTTATCAGTGAATCTCCTCTGTAACAAATGTCAGAGGCTGGACACGACTCCATCAGCACAGGCAGAATGGGAGTTGCCTGATTAAAACCCTGCACAGGCAGAGCTCTGCCAGCTTGTCTGCCACTCCATTATCATCTGCAAAACAGACCCAACACGTGGCACTTCTCCATGCACTGCACCTGATAGCAGGATGCTGGAATCCAGCTGGACAGTGACAGTGCAGGTGACTTCTCTGACCTCAGACAGCTTGCGAAACATGAGCAGAGGCCAACACTACTCCCTCAGGGAGAAGTAGAAAAGAACAAGAAAGCCACAGGCAGAATTTGTCATGTACTTCACCAAATCCTTAAGAGAAAGGCTCGGTTTCTGTATAAGAGTCTCAGTGAGAAAGCTTCCATGTGTGGGTTTAGCCTCCAGCACACAAGAACCTGGATAACCTGGTCCTTCCCACAAGGAAAACCAAGGACTTTCTCACACTCATTTCAAGATATCCTCTGCATAAGATCATGAAGCTTTTCTTTGATGCTGCAGTGGTTATGGAACCAGAAAGAGCAGGTCACTGTTCCTGATTTAAGGCCTGTCCCTAGCAGAGGACAGAATTTTGCCCTGACAGTATTTGCACACAGGAATGAGTCTCTTGCATTACATTACCTGCAAGGCTTGATTTGTAAACCCACTATCTTACAACAATATATAAATATATAATAAGTAAATATAATACATTCTTAAGCACTACATATTCTATCAGGACAAAGACAAATCTAAAACAGTAACACCCCACCCAGCTAAAGACACACACACTGCACATACCCTGTATCCATCCACTATTCACAAGTAGTTGTCTTCAAGTTAGAAATTCCAGAATTTAGAGCACTTATCCTTTCCATATTTATGTAAATATGTACATGTGGCAGAGAAAATACATAATTCACATCACAGAAAAGAAACCCATGGACTGGGAAACAGAAGTGAACAAGGAGCACTGCTGCTACTTCAGGGATGGACTCAAGCACAGATCCAGGAATCTGTGTGAGTGTGAATAACTCAAAACTAAACTGGCTTCTTATTCAGAGGTTTTTCAAAGGGAGAAGGGAGGAGAAAGGAAAGAATAAAGAATCACCAAAGTAGGCAAGACAAATTTCTTTCTCAGCTATGCTTGCAGGGCTCCTTGCCCTGCAGAGAACTCTACTACTTTCAGAAGAAAAGTCTTTCCTAGAACTTTTTATATCACTCCTGAGCAAAATAAAATAGAAAGACTGTAGTCTGAAACTTCTGGAGTTTGAGCATTTAAGCAAACAAAGCATCTTTTATTTGCTACTTCCTTTCACAACTGTAGAGGTACAAGAAAGAAAACAAATCCTAGTTAACATTTTATATGCAATTCAAGTACCAAGCATAACGTAGGAGCAAGACCTGCCAGAAGGAGAAATTCTTCCATAAAATATCCAGGTCACAGACACACAAAGAAATTAAGACTATTTTTAAAACAACCCACAAAACTTACGGTGCTCCACATACCAAACCTCAAAATACCAAGCCCTTATGGAAGTCATCTGAAAGCCACATCTAAATAAGGTCCAGTAAAATCATGTGTTGACTAATAAAAGATCCTCTGCTATGCAAAGTAACTCAAACGAGCTTCTCTTTTCATATTTAAAAAAGAACAGACTGTTCTCCAATTTTCAGTGCACTTTTCCTTAGGCAATGGTGTAATTAGTGATTTAAACACACTGTTTTGACAATCAAAATAAAGTAGCAGCAGTTTGTGTTGGCACTGGAAAGGTCTTATTTGCGCAACAATACAACTTACTTTTGTCTAGAAATAAGGCCATCTGTTTTTCCAGAGACTCGGGACCACCACTGGTGGATTCATCCTCATATTTCAACGGGATTGGAGTGCTGGGGTCAGCTGCAGGAAGGTCACCCTCTTTTTTAACACTGCTGTCAACAGACTTCAAACCCTGCAGAAGGGAGAAATCATTTCATTCACCTTGAGAGCAATATTTAGCAAACACAGAGTAGGTGAACAATTGGGTGGGAGGCGAGGTGTTCTCAGGAAGCTGGCAGTGAGCTCACCTCCAGGACGTGGTTGAGCACCAGCCTGCAGCGCTCCTCGGTGCCATGGCAGACAGGGAATGCACAGCTGGGCTTCATTGGGGCACCAGGGAGAGAAGAGAAGAGAAGAAATGGTCATGATAGGAAATATGGAAATAACCGGCCCGAAGATGCAAATGAGAGACAGCATCAAGACAAAGTGGAATATGGTAAGGAAAAATCTACATGAAGCCTGCTCTACCATAAAATTCAAACATCTCAGATGTTATGAGCAGCTCATAGAAAGTTTCTTTGCCCACTTCAGTTAACCTGAAGGCAAAACTACCAGGGAACTGAATTTCACTAGCCACTTTTGTCCCACAAACTGAATCATCCAGGAAAACCCTTAAATACCTCCCAGTGTCACTTACACGTATTCGATGCACAGACTTGTACTTTTCTGGTACTGACAACTCCCCAACAGATTTAATTATTGCCACTGCTTTATTGTCATCTGGGGGATCAGAACTGTTGCTGTAAGAACCATTTTCATCACTGTCTGGCATCTCTTCCTCTTCCTCGCTGTAACTTTCATCAGAATTTCCATTTATAGGGAAATCCGCACTGTCTTCTTTTTTAGGTTCATCCAGCTGAAAAAGCTCTGATAGCATGTAGTTTGCTGAAGCAATAATCTTTGCAAAGAAGAGAAAAAGCTTATTCATTCTCAAGTTAAATTTTTCTTGAGAGGCAAGAATATAAATTATCTTAGAAAAAGGAGTACAGAGGACATGCAGAGAAGTGTTTGATAACCCATGAATACAACCTGAGCAAATTCCCTGGAAGGGAAAAGGATCCAAGCTGATCAAGTTTAGAAGAGAATAAAATCCAATTGGTAAAGAACAAGTACTGCCTGTTCTAACAGCTTGCAGATCAGGAGACAACACAAGGATCTTATGCGAGCAAAAAAAAAAATTAAATTGAAGAGATTCCATCGGGATTCTGAAAACCTTTCACAACTTTAGAAGGAATCTGCATTCTTATTAGTTTAACGTGCGCCATGTCTCCTCTTGTAATCCATTCTAAATATCATTCAGATTTTTCACATCACTTCTTTGGGATTCATTTTCAGCTGAAAACAGCTTAAATCTACATCATTTCTCAGAGACTCTCTAGCCCAACCCCCTCATCAAGGCAGGTTGCTCAGAACTGTGTGCAGCTGGGCTTTGAGTATCTACAAGGATGGAGACTACAACTTCTCTGGTTGGCCTGTCCCAGTTTTCAGTCAGCTTCAGAGTAAAAATATTCATATATTCACATTTTACACTTTTTATCCAGGATCTGCTCCCAGAGGGCTCTCTGGCAGCAAGAGCAAAAGAGTGAATGTAATGACAAGTTCCTTTTTAGAGCAGGACAGAAGACCTGTGCAGCAATGAGGGGCAGCAAAAAATACTAATTTAAAAAAATAGCATAGAGATTCTTTAAAAATGAAATAAATGTTTAAGTTTATCTATAAGTTTAAATTCTCTCCCTTAGAAGGAAGAAGTAGCACACTATTTATTACCAGGTTTATTATGATTGCAGCATTTCTGTTATATTTACACAAAAGTGCAAGAAAACATTGAATTCCTACTTGGGGATGTCTGCCATTGTCCAACAACTTCAGACAATTCAGGAGCAGTGTTCTGATTGTGCCATAGTGTTTCTTGTTCTGGTTTTTCTTCAGCATCATATTGCAAGCAACTCTAAGAAAAAGTTGAACAAAACAGTGAAATGCCTGGATAATATCTTTGTGCTAGAAGAAAAAAAAATGTTAAACAATATTCTACAATTGTAGATCATCCAAACTTTGTGTCTACGAGACTTTATCAGCAAAAACGTTTACATGGAGAAATGGTGAAAAGGAAGAAGTCTGTTTTGATCTAGTGGGACTGAGATTTAGCAAGTTTGTGTATGTTTGTCACTTGATCATGATTTTTGGTCTGTGCTCTGAATAGAACTGCACCAAGAATTAAGTATTGCAACAAAAATGATAAAAACTCACTTGTACAGCAGAATTGCCACGGGCATCGTAAAAGGGTTTTGGTATTTGTCTTCAGTCTCTTCACAAAGCGTGGTGAGGTCATACAACTTTACTATGTCACTCCCACTTGCTGTAAAGGAAAATCTGTCATTAATCAACGTCACATTACCATCAATCTTTCCAAATTGATCTAAACTTTCTTACCTTTAAACAGCCAATAGGTATGTCCTTCTTTGGTGCAATTTGATTTCAGAAAAGATAAGATATTTTGAGCAATATCTTTTATCACTTTGGTAGAAAAATTAGAGTTTTCTAAATTGGGAATATCTTCAGTCTTGATCATTTCATATTTCTGCAGAGAACAGAAATTAAAACTCAAGCTTAAGAGGGTTTTGTGACACCAAAATTAATATATCAGTGTCTCTATCAACAGCTAAAAGAAAGAAAGGCTGCTGTTATGATAAATTGAGTTAATTTTTATGATTTACTTTAGGCAAGCACATCTTGACTACACTACTCAATCAAAGCTTTAAGAAGGATCCATTTCTGTCACAAACACGGTGAATGGAGAACAAAAGATGAGGGAAAAAAAAGGGGGAGAAGGTACAACATCTCTGACTTCAATGAAACCTAGTCAGCCTAGGAAACAACTCCAGGCTAGCAGGTAGAACAGAAACACAGATTGTCTACAGTAAAACAGCAAAAACAAACATTCAAAAGCTTGCATCTGTCTCGGCAAGGGAACACTGCAGATTTCAAGATGTAAGAAACTGATTTCTGCTGTTGCATTTTTTATTTTTGCCTTCACTCAAACATCAGGGGAAGAAGGAATCTTGCATGCATGAAAGGGAGGGGAAGAAAGAACACACTATTTTTAGATGACTGCTGCAAGCTGTCTAAGATGCTTCCCATTCTGCAACACAGGATTTTTGTCATCTCTTCTCAGAACAGTGTGAAGGATCTGTTATAACTGAGGCAATTTCAGAAGGTGAGGGATGAATAATTATTTTAAGGCATAATGCAGAGAGCCAGACTTACCTGAACAATTCCATTGACATGAAAGCACATCACAAGCTCTGGTACATTGCATATTAAGTTGTCCAACCAGTAGTCAATTCCTGTTAGCACATTTATTGGCTTGTTGTTATCCCTAAAACAAAATATTTCTAGTGTTATTTAAACCTTTGTTTACCCTTCAGGAAATATTAGGGATGTTTACTAATGGGATTTAGGTTTAAGTCACCTGAGAGTGGATGAATACTAAAACAATTATTTGTGAATTGTTGTATTAATGAGTTATATCAAAAAAGATGTGCTGATCTCTCCAATGGAATATGGTCACATTCCATCGGCAGTGGAATTTTTGCCCACATTTAACAGGCTTCAGATGTCAAACTACTACCAAGATAATAACTACTTAAGAAGTTCTAAAGGAATAGCACTTTTAGCTGCAACTAATTATAGCACAAACCTTCTCCCAGACCTTCCAAAATTCCTTGCAGAGCAAGGTACTGTTAATTCCTAAATGTGTCTTAAAAAGATGACAAATACACCAAGTGAGCTTCAATTTTTTGCTAGTTCTTTGCCTATGTTGAGGCAGGAACAGGAAGACTGGTAATGAAGGGATTAACATTAAATTGGGACTGGAATAGTTCTGTCTTACTGCTCAATAACATTTAAAGAGCTTATGCCCAACAAGCATTTACTGAAATTCAGAATCTCAGGAGGAGCAGTATTGTGCCACATATTTTGCTATATTTATAAATAGAGGAAATAATTTTGCTATATTTATAAATATAGCAAGAAATGCAGATAGCTAACTAGGAAGCAAAGTAACAAATGAGTCAAGGCTGGTATAAATAGTATCTCATGAACTTCCAAGCTCACCTGAGACGCAGGCTCACAGCAGGGTATCTCCCACCTCCAAATATTGGCATATTTGATCCCACCAACATGTGGATATCTTCAAAGGTCCACAGGATATTACGAACAAAGTCATTTTTAAGTCCCTTCATGCAGAGAAAACAGAATTGGCCTATAAATCAGTGGTGTAACACTTGTTCTCCATGACATTCTGTGGAATTATGAGACAGCAAGAAGCCAAAGCAGCAAATAAAAGCCAGCACGTGACAAACCCGGCTGCACGTTCACAGGAACTTAAAATCGCAGATGCCACAAAAGCTACTTCTACAGGGACTGAGGTGTGCCCTTGGCTCCAGTTTAGGCCCAGCCTGGAGGTTTTGGTTTAACCTGGGGGTTCAGCTCTCACATAAAGCATACCTGACTGTTCTCCCCATCATTGAACAAAGGAGTCAGGTTTTGTTCTTTGGGGGCTGAGGCCACGTGCCCCACTAGATATGAGGGTTCAAGAGGCACATTTCCCTGTGGAAAGCACAAGGATAAGGAGTGATTCTGCTGCTGATGTAAAGCCAGCCATTTAAAAATATATGAACAACAAAAGCATGTAAGGGAAAAACCTTTACCTCTAACATCTTTAAATAAATCTGCATTAAACTACAAAAAGCCTCTAGGCAGTGACTAGAATGCTTCTTTTCTATAGTTAGTGCCAAAATGTTGTACTTTGTAATATTCTCAGAGGCTCTGGGAAGAAACCAGAAAGTATTTATAGGAGCTCCTTATTAACCCAGGGTCAACACCAGATTATCAGTGTTCAGAAGCAAACCTCTATCCTGCTGGTTTATTTATAAACTGAAGAAAATGGCACTGTACAAATGCACAACAGCTTCTTTATGATAAACAGCCTGCTAAATTGGGCAATGGCTCCTCAAGAGGGTGGAAGAAAGGAGTCCTTTTTCTAAAAGCTTTCAGCACTGAAATGTTTCTCCACACAACACATGCAGTTACAATTTTATAGACAATGTAGGTTAGAAACTCCCTAAATTTGGCAGATCAGTTTTAATACTGTGCAAGCAAAACTGTAGCATCATTATTACATTAATGCAGACTGAAGATAACAGATCTTTCAACCTCCCCAAAATTTAATCAATTCCTGTTTTATATTACTCACAAAAGCCACAGGAATTAACAGTTTTCATAAATAAGTTTAGCCAGAATAGAAACCCTGAATTAGGGCCTGGTACTAATCATAGCTTGTTGCATAAATGCTGTAAACATCTCCCCCTTCACTTGTGTAATCTCACAGCAAATATTTTTAAGTACTGCTTAACTGTTTTCCCTTTTCAGAAATTTTAATTTTCCTCTCCACCTAATAAATTCAGGGCCACCAAAAGATTGATTTTAATGGGAGATTTAAAAAGAAAGGCCAGAACTTTAAGCTTCCAAACCCATCTTCTGATTATCAGGATTTTCCTACTTTTAGGTGAAGGCACTGATGATAATTCCTAGCGAAAGGCTTTGTTTCTCAGAGATGCTGGGATAAATCGCAATTTAACATTACAGTGACAGAACAAATATCCGAAATTTGGCGCTCTGAACCACTGGCAAATCTGGAACTGCACCTCCTGCCAAGTTCTCCTCATGCCCCAGCTCAGCTCTCTCAGCAAAGGGAGCTGCAGCAGCACCTCTGAGAACCTTTCAACATCTGCGGCTCTACAAACACTGTGGTGCCACGTAAAACATTCTCCACACCAACCTGGTTAGAGGCACCTGGATCTTCAGATAGCGAGGAAGGCATTTCAAAAGGAGCTGGCCAGGAGGCCCTTCCTGCTTCATCACTCTCACCTGCAACAGGACCCTCCTGGTGCTGCTTGGAAGTGGAAGGAACAGGCTGAGCAGCTCCATCGCCATTAATGCTGACAAGGAAACATGTACAAGTTCAGCTGACAAGATGCAAACAGATCCATTTTTAGAGTTGTTATGTTTGATGCACCCTCGCCAACAAATGACTTGGCTGACATGCAGTTAATTAAGTCATGCTGTTTATTTTATTCTTTACTATTTCAATTTTAAAGTAAAATACTTCCATTTCTGTGAAAATATTTCATGTTATTTCCTGACCTCATCCCTCAATTCCCTCTGTATAAGAAGAAAGCAGTAAATAAGACAGACCATAATGGAATTTTAACATTTACTCCAAGACCAAAAACTAGGCAGAAGTAAGTGGTGCAGCATTCAAGTTTCATGCAGACAAAAGGTTACCTGTAATACAAAAATTTAGAAAGTATTGCCTTCTGGTACCAATGTTCTTTACTCTTCTTTTTTCTTTGCCACTTCTGATCAATCAGCCTTTGATAAAACTCTTTCAGCCATGTCCAGTCCCCTGTCTAGAAGAAATATGAAATTAGTATCAAGAAACATCTGCAAAATAAACCAAGTGCCTTATAAACTTACAAATACTCATCCACAAGAAGAAACCCAGAAAATAACTTCAGAGCTGAAGTCCTGAACTGGTCATTTACTGAAAACACAGCTTCTAGGAAAGTTATGTTGTTACTGAAAATTTGGCTTAATTAGACAATCAGATATATAAGAGGCTACATAGTAAGAAATACATATTGCTAATAAAATCAATCTGATGGTGTAGCAATACTGAAGTAATTACACAAAAGTGAGACACAGAATATTAATCCTACAATACCATAAACACAGGATATCAGATGTAGTTTGTGGGTAAACTGCTGCAGAACAGAGCACCTTTGGTACCCACACACAGTTCTCAGGAATTTCCTTGCTGGCTGCTCTATTCCTGAAATAATGCATTCTGACCACGTGCTACAGTTATCAAGCACCAAGTGGTTCACCTGAGACGATCTCATGAAGAGCTCCTGGATATCCAGCTCATCCAACAGGAGTGTCCTCCCAATTCTGTGCACTGCCATGCTCACGTGGGACTTGCTGTAAGGGATCTTCAGCAGTTTTTTGATGTTCTTGCAGAAGAAAAGTGAAAAAAGAGAATATTCAATATAATTATGCTGCATTGGAAGACAATTCTCAGGAAACTAAGGCCCCATCATGTGTAACAGTGACTTGGGAAGACTCCAAGTCTGAACTCCATCGCTCCAAACATCCTCCCTTCCTTCTTCTTCCCCCCAGCCCCCTTTGGTCAGTCAGGGTCACCTGTCCTGGCTGCGTCTCTTCCCAGTTTTCCATGCACTCCCACCCCCCTGCCAGCATGGCTGGATGAGAAGCAGGAAAGGCCCTGGCTCTGTGTAAGCCCTACTCAGCAACAACAAAAACTTCTCTGTATTTTCAACCTGTGCTCAGGACAATCCCAAAACAGTCCCTTACCAGCCACTGGGGAGAAAATGAACTCTACCCCAGCCCAAACCAGCAGACATGGTCAAATAAAACCTGACAGCACCAGGGATTTAAAAACCATTCCACAAGAAAATGCATTTGCTGAGGGCAGAGAACACAAACGACAGCGATAAAGAGACCGAGTCACCAGCAGAAAGCACACACATGGCTTAAACACATTCTCTGATTGGATCACCATGACCAGGTACCAACAAAAATGACAAAAATATGTAAGGGGATGGTTTGGATTGTAAACCTTTATTTTCACAGCAGGAATACCAACTCTTTGTCAGGTGTCCAGAGCGATCCAGACAGAGATCTAAGTCTGAATACAAATCTGACAAACATTAACAGAGTACATGGGTCTGTTTCCTCTTCTGAGTAGCCTCATCTGAATTCTACAGATATTACCAGCACCAAAAGAGCTGACAAGCTGACAAAAATCAAAGCAAAGAAGAAGTTAGAGGGGAGCTCTCTCTTCTAGATATAAACAGGGGAAAAATCATCTTGAGAGTAACAGCTTACATCAAAACAACTGATTTCAAAGACACAAGAAAACAACCTTACAAGACTGATGTGCTACATTCACTAAACTGCATTCTTTAGCTGCAGATTATTTATAGAACTCCAGAGGAAATATGATTTTCTCTCTACATTTCTTGTTCAGTGATCACAACTCCCTTACTTGGTGATCTGCGATTCATTAAGGGATCTTTCCTTTTCCCCAAAGGACACAAAGATGCCATCACAGTATCTTACAAGTTTATGCAATGTAAGAATTTGAATGAGAGAATTAAAGATGCATCCATACCTCTGAATCAGACACGACATCCACATCATTTCCAACTGAGTCAATGAAGTCATAGGCCATCCCAAAGCTATTTGAAAAAATATTACAAGTTAAGACAGTTCCAGTGTGACATTATAGACCTGGCTTTTATATCTGTTAAATCTTTGAAAGGTTTCACAAAAAAAAAAAAATAACCCAGCTAAACATCACCAAGTGTAACAAGACCTAAAATTAACAAAGTAATTTCACCTTCATATTCTGCAAGTTTTTCAGAGGTGTCTTTGACAGTGCTTAGATCTAACTTCAGGACATTCTAAAACATTTAAAGTTTTGTTGAAATCAAGAAAAAAATCAGAGAAAATGAACGATTCTTATTAACACTGAAAATAAGAAGAGTTCTTCAAAGAGTTTCTCTTTAAGGCATTAAGCATGTTAAAGACTTCGATCTTAGTAGCTGTGATTTCATTTTACCCCTTATTCACCTTTTCCAGAACTGCCCTACATGTTGTAACAGACACATTGTCTCTTCCTCCACCCTCATTAAGGAAATTACAAGGTACTTAAGTTAGAATATTTCAATGTACAGATCATTCTTTAAAACAAATCCAGATACTACTATAATCCAAAACATACACCATGTGCAAGTTATACTTATCAGCTTTTTAATACTGACACTAGAGAAAGAGATTAAAATGCCAACCTCTATTTGACAAACAGTATCTAAAATAAACATGAAAAATTCATAAAGCCATGAAAAGCATGTTACACTGCTCCAAAAAGTACAGCTCCTAAAAGAGATGATGAGGATGTAAACACAGACCTTGCACAAACTGCTAAATTTCACTGACTGGCTGACTTGGTGTGAATTTGCTTGTTCAGCACAGGATTTGAGCCTCCTGTTTATGAACACTCTGAACCCAACTCATTCAACAATTTAGCAAACATCCACTCTGAAAGGTAACACTGCTTTTTGGGTGCGCCCCTCATTGCACCCACAGTGTGATATGAATATGAAATCCTGATATAAACATGAAATTTCACTTGCCACTAGTCAGGTCCAGTTTCTAAAGATCCAGAAGAGCTATAAATTGGCTTCCAAGGGGAACCACATGTTCCATTTTCACCTGTTATCAAAGGCAGAAGGGCTGGCTGAACCAGTCCAGTTGGATTTGGGCCAACCAGGGAAGAACAAAAAGTCAGTTTGATTGTCTGAGGCAAGGTGTCAGCATGCACGTGAACAAAGTAATAATCAACACCATCAATCATTTACAAAGGAGACAAGATCAGAGCACAGAGGCAAGAACTCAAGATTAAAAAGTAGAGGGAGAATGGCTAAGACAAAGCAATATGTAGTTGGTAAAACAGCACTTTCTACTTTAAATGACACAGGATCCAAGTCCACAATCAAAATTATTCTTAAAGGCCTGGAAAAAAATAGGGGCTGCTGTTATTTACCTTGAAAAGGGTTTACTTTTTTTGCTGTTGCCCAGAATGGTTGTCCCTGCTGGTCCCAGCTTGGCACTTTCCCGTAACCAGTTGGCAGGAGGCAGCTTCAGGTCTGTTTTCTCCTGCAGACGGGCAAAGGCTGCTTGTGGAGGGGCTGAGGAGTATTTCACCACAGCACTGCTCTTCACCTCATTGCCTCCGAGGAACAGCACCGACCCCTGGTTTCCAGAGAGAAATTCGTCTTCTATTTATAACGTGTTGGCAATTAAAACTATCGGGCTTGCTCTGTGATACGTTATTTTTAATGGTAAGTGAGCAAAATCCAGTCCTATATTCACATCTCTCTTTCCCCAGCGCACACAGTTTTTCAGTTATCCCAATTCCAACTCGTGTCAAGCACAGGCTCCACTTCAGGAATTATCACAGAATCATTTAGGTGAGAAAAGACCTCCAATATTATCAAGTCCAACCTGTGGTGGATCACCACACCATCACCCAGACCAGAGCACTGAGCAGCACATCCAGCCTTTCCCCACCTCCAGGGATGGGGACTCCACCTGAACCACCTGTTCCAACGGCTGACAAACACCTCCATGAAGGAATTCTTCCTGATGTCCAACCCGACCCTCCCCTGGCACAGGGGGAGGCTGTTCCCTCTCATCCTGGACCTCAGCAGTGCCCAGCACAGGGGGACAACCACTGCCCTGGTCCTGTGGCCACACTGTGGCTGTTCCAAGCCAGGTGACAGTGGCCTTCTTGCCCAGCCGGGGAAGGAAGTGCCACCAAGGGCAGCTGCTCACACAACACAAAATCACCCAGAAAGGCTAAAACGAACACGATTCCCACTGAAGTTTGTGAAAGCAGGTGTTTATTAGCACCAAGTCTTCACTAACACCAACATTAAAGCTCAGCACGCTTCTGCCCTAAATAATAAAAAATAAGTAAGTCTCGTGTCTGCCTATTTCTTTTCAAACACAGCAAAACACGCAGCTGTCACCGGTGTGTGAGGAGCTTTGAACTAACACATGTCGAGGGAAAAACAGCTCCACAGGACACCACTTACGTAAATGCGATGCACTTAGGCATAACAACAGCAACACTGCTCGCAATTAACGCTTAATCATAATTAGCATGTTCCCTACCGCACTCCGGCCCGGACAAACTGGAAAGAGGATGAGAAACACCGCTTCAATTAAAACACCACTGGGGGCTGTGTCGGTAGCCACGGCTCGACCCCCCCTCAGCCCCGCTACCTCACCTACCACGGCCCCCCCTCAGCGCCGCTCACCTGCTTGGGCTCCTCGGCGTCTCCCCTCAGCGGGGCAGCGGCGCCCGCGCCGCAGGGCTCCTCCATGGTCCGGGAATGGAACGGGAATGGTCCGGGAAGGGAGCGGGGCTGGAGCCGGGAAGGGACAGCAGGAGCGGAGCCGCTTCCCGGAGGCGTCCGGCCGGGAACCGCCGCCTCTCGCGAGACTTTTCGAGAAGGCGCGGGAAGGGCGGGCTCCGTGAGGGGCGGGTGTGGCATTCCCAGCGGGATCAGAGGGCCATTGCGGTTGGAAACCGCATCCCGGATCGTTCAGGCCAAGCTGTGGCCGATTCCCACCTTGTCAATTACACCAAACACGGAGTGTCACGTCCAGTCGTTCCTTAAACACCTTCAGGGATGGGACTCCACCACCTCCCCGGGCAGCGCCTTCCAATTCTTGGCCACCCTTTCCATGAACAAAATTTCCCTGATCTCCAATCTAGACCTCCCCTGGCACAGCTTGAGGCCGTTCACAGCTGAGCCAGAAGGTGCCCCTGAGCCTCCTCCAGGCTGGTTTGGCTTCCCTCGATAACTGGGACCTTAATGAAACAAGCGAAAACTTGGTGATGGGATATCTCAGCGTGGGAGAGGACTGAAAATTGCAGTGTCCTGCCCTCTACGTGTACACCGAGTTCGACAAAAGCGTTTTTGTGATGGCCTCAGCAAGCAAGTAACGCCTAAAGAGTGCCCATGGGGTTTTTAATATCTATTATTTTCCTTGTAGATGATATTCCTCATTCTCTAAACCACAAGAGGCAGTGCAGTTCACGACTGGTCAGGGAGCACAAATGCTGACTGCCTCTTAAATTACATCTATAATCTATCTATAGCCACATACATCTTTTTTTATACACACATACACACATATATATAGATCATGGAATCACAGAATGGTTTGGGCACANTCACAGAATGGTTTGGGTGGGAAGGGACCTTAAAGCCCATCCAGTGCCACCTCTGCCACGTGCAGGGACACCTTCCACTGTCCCAGGTTGCTCCAAGCCCCATCCAACCTGGCCTTGGACACTGCCAGGGATCCAGGGGCAGCCACAGCTGCTCTGGGCACCCTGTGCCAGGGCCTCCCCACCCTCACAGGGAACAGTTCCTTCCCAAAATCCCATCTAACCCTGCCCTCTGGCAGTGGGAAGCCAAAAAGGACAAAAGTGTCATCTTTACTGTCTGTCAGGGCCAAGGAGGCAAAGTCTTGGTTTGTGCAACACTGGCCGAGTGTGCTGGCAGTTAAATAGTTGGGATGTTTCCGAGTCAGCGCTCAAACTCAAAAGCAAAAAAAACCCTTAAGACGCAGCCAGGTTTTCTGTAAATATTGAGCCTGTGCTCAATTAAGATGTGTGTATGTGTAAAGCCATTTTCAAAAGAGCAAGAAGTTACATCTTAAAAATTCTATCCCTAGTGTCCTTTGGGTTTTCATCAGAAACAACTCTCCTTTCCCCATGCATTCCCATTCAGGCTGTGAAGTGCCATTGAACTGATTGTGCAGAATTGATTCGTTTTTAACATTAATCCTTTGCCGAGCTGTTATTTCCCCCTCCCCTGCAGCACGCGGGGAAGAGCAGCGTTGCCCGGCGTTGCTTTTGGTTGCGTGGATCTCGCTGAAGCGCCAGGGAGGCTCTGAGGTCACAGGCGAGGGTTCCACACCCCGCCCGCTCCGGGAGCAGGTCTCCAAGGAGCCGCGGTGGCCCTGGCAGAGCGTGCAGGGCTGGCAGTGACACCGAGCCATGTCTGAGGACAGGAGCGGCCACCCCAGCGAGCGGCGTGCTGGCGACTGGGTAAGAGCCAGGCAGGAGCCCCCGTGTCCCCCACAGGGCTTCTTTATCCTTGAACTCAAAAAAACACCGTGCTAAGGGTGACTTTGTCCTGTAGCCAGAAATGAGTCTTCCCGTTCCTGAGGTTTATAAGGGAAGGGTGTCCTAGGTACTCAGAGAAGTGTGCAAAAGTTCTGGCTTGCTAACTAACCCCGGCTGGATTTTTTTTTTCCCAGTTTTCCAGCACTGCTGGAGGTCTCTCATTTGACAATTAGCCCTGGCTGATTTTCCTTCTCTTCTAGAGAACTCCAGCCAAGGTTTGCCTCAGTTCTCGCCTCCAGGAGAACACGGTGATCCCATGGGAAACGCTGGGCTGGGATGTCTTGGCATCCCAGGGCACTGTGACACTCCTGGCACAGGCTGTTCCTCACTCTCTGAACTCTTTGGCCTGATGTTTGGTTGAGCTGTTCCCAAAAATTTTGTGCTTTCAAACCTGTACAACAATAGGAGTAGCATGGGGGGGGGAAAAAGGTCGTTGTTTTCCTTGGTGGTTATTGCTGTATAAACAGTTCTCAGAAAGTTCCTGGACATTCTTGTCTTGAAGGTTCCTAAAATTCTTGTCTGGTTATTTTATCTACATCCAAAGGTCTTTATGGTAGCGTTTGTGTTGTGTGTGTGGTAGGCTCCCCATTTTTCCAGACGCCACTAGATGCTGCTGCAATCCAAGTAATAAAAAAGAAATGGGAAAATACCATTTTGCCCACATTTCTGATCAGTTTTATTTGTGGTTTTGGGTGGGTTTTTTGTTGTTTTGTTTTGTTTTGTTTTGTTTTTTTAGTTGGCTTTTATTTTAAAGGGTCATAATCTTCCTTATTTTCTAGTTTGCTCACGCTGGACTGGAACAGGGCGAGCTGGAATCAACAACAAATGCTTCACTAAAACATGTCCTGAACTCGGCAGCCGCACTGGGCGAGAAACACAGAATGCCGCTGGAATACAAAGCTCGGGTGCAGGTGAGCACAGCCGATTTTCGGAGCTCTTTTGCAAGTTGTCACTCGCTAAGTTGTAAGTAAGAACAGCACTCAGGGTCCTTAGCGGAGCAGTCACAGCGGGCTGCCAGACTTTGTGCCTCAGGGGATGGAGTGATCGCTGCCTGTGCTGAGGAAGAAACATATTTCCCTGTTACTCACTTATAATTTTAGTTGCTCAAAGTCCTGCTGTATTATTGCTGATTTTCCCTTTCGTTGTTGAGACACCGAATACATTATCAATCTCAGCCCACAGCCTGTGTGTAAAGCCCTGCAAGAAGGTTTAATGGAAATTTGATCAGCTGTTTGGCAACGAATGTTGGAAATTCAGTATATTTACACAAAGAAGTGTTCTTTTTGATCATTAAGAAGTTAGAAGCTTCTAATTTGAAACATTTTTAAGACTTGCTTACAAATGAGATTTGTGAAGAATTTTAGGATGAAAGGAAATACAATATTTTTAAAAATCACAGTATTTAAAATGTTGCAGTGTTGTAAGCACATTTTCGTGTCCTTATTTTATCATCACACTGAGCTTTGCTTTACCGACCCACTTTGTGCACCGAACATTTTCTATTTTCATTTTCTATAAGCACAGCAATTACAGAGGGTTCATTTTACAGGTTTTGCTATAATGAAGGGCAGAAACGGGCTTGGAAGAAATATTTAAAAGGGAAGCTTGGGGCTACTGAAAAGGAAGATATACTGTAACATGGATATACACTGTGTTAATATTCCATCTACTTTTCTGTGGAACGTCTGGCCTCAGCCACTGCCTGAGAAGGAGAACCAGGGTAGAGGGACCTTTTATCAACACCAGTGGGACTGTTCACCTGGTGTTTCATGCCTTGTCTTCACCAGCCCTCCACTTTTAAACAGGATTAGGGAAATTCTTGTCTGTCATAAATTGAGAATTAATCTGAGATCAGTGGGGAGAGCACAACGGTGCACTAAAGGCTAAAATGGGACAATCTGAGGAAGTTTGTTTAGGCACAGGTAGTAAACACTATTCCTGAAACGCTGAGATTGGCATTTAATTGCAGTGGGATATTTTAGTAGGAAATTTACAGACTCGGCAGCTGCTTATTTTTAAAGACATGTATGAGAATGTATTTGTTGCATTTACTTACCAACTGAGCTACATTCTGGTTGAATCAGTATGAGACAAGTGCACATGTGAACATACCTAGAAAAAGGTAGATAATCTGCCTAGTAAACCAAATATCCTGAGATCTGACCATGCAGCTGACCCCATGCAGGCACATTTTGTGTCTGGTGAATCTTCTGGCTGGATCAGGCCTCCAGTCACATTGATCTTTAGAACTGATTCAGATTCCCCTACTCTTGAAACACCTCTTTTAGATTGTTTTCCATTAAAACTTGCTCTTTTGTTTGGAGGGGAATATCGCAGTTGGGATATTGCAGGGATATATAACAAACATTTAAAAAGTCAAATATGTTCATTATTTTTAAAACAGCTCTTTTGCAGTTGTCCTTTTTTTCTTCTGAAACTCTGGTTTCATTTAGAGACTGGATGAACATCATGTTAAAGAATGAGATTGTAAATTAGTTAAGCAATTAATACCTCTTCCACTTCCCCTGCAACAAGCAGTGTCCGTGACATTCAGTTCATAAATCACAGACTAATTCAGTTTTGAGGTCCCTTTTGTAGTTTATTTTAATTAGCTTTAGGCCTACTACTAAATCAAGCAAGGCAATCCTGACATATATCCAGCATTTTGCTGCTTTGCAGAGAGAATGTATCATTTCTTATTTGAAAATTCACACTTTTATATTAATCATGTATATATTCAGCAAATCCTCCTGATGATTTTATTAAAAAAAAATTAAAAGTCCACATTACCCCTATAAAGTCACGTGCAGTTGAATGTTTAACGTAGGAATAGGACTTCTGTGCTAGAGCAAAGACAGCTGTAATTTCAGAATATAAGAACTAAGACTAATGGACTCCAAACAGGGTTCATGAAAATTCATACTTTTTTTGCTATAATTTCTTTCAGAAAGCAGGGAACGACAATTTCCCATTCTCTTCTCATGACAACAGGCACGACATATGCAATGCAGCCGAGTATTTTGACTTGGTAAGTACCCAGCACTGAGACAAATCAAGCAACTTTAGATGTCTTGGTCTGCCAGAGATTAAACACAGCATCTTTTCTGTCCCCTGCAAAAAGAGAAAAGATAAAAGATAAAACTTCTGAGAAGAGAAAAATGTAAATAGCGAAGAAAAATACACTTTTTATTAGTATAGGGCTGGGACATCACTGGGACTGTCACGGGTGTACAGCAGCACACACAGTCATTGAGAATGGCACAATTCAAAGGGAACAAAAAAGCCATGATTTGGGTCTCTGACAGGCATTTTCTAATATTCCTGTTTTGGTTTTGTACCTTATGTCAAGGTACAAACCTTAAGTTAAATGTCCTATTGGTCTGCTCTAAGTGATTTGCATTGCAATGAATTTCTGTAGAGATCTGAGCCACTTGTAATTCACAGTCCCAAATATTTTGTTCAGACTCATCTTTATCATAAATTTAACCAAAATCCATAGGATATCCACAGTATCTCTCAAGAATGCATTCTTTTCCAACCCACATCTCTTTACAATACACCTGTTTAAATGTATGCTGCAGAAGCCACAGCTTTGACTAGAATTTAAATTGTTTTGGCCTTTTCTGTATGGGCAACAGTCTCACGTTCTTTCACTTTGCTTAGATTGTTTATATCATTCCAGGCAGCAAAAGCAATAGTGCAGTTCACAGGATGATGAGTAAAGGAGGAAGCAGTGAATTGTTACAGAGTTTGTCTGACTTTGGGCTCTGTCAAGCCTAGACTTTTAGGAATTCATTATTCACTGAGTAACCTCCATTTCTGTGCACTTTGTGCAGTGTCTCATAGTTTTAGAGATACTGATCAACCATAATTCCAGCTAAATTTCCTGCAGGCTGTGGAGTGTGAAAATCAGGCTCTGTCTCTCTGTATTTGGACACACAAGGGATAGCATTGAAGATTCAGATTTCATGGTCTGTCTCAGTTTCTTTATTGCAGTCCAAACCTAGAATTATTAACCTATTTCTTTGGGTGCCTCTGAAGATTAATTTAGCCAAGTGTAGCTAAATAGCCTTGAGTAGATGGTGTGCTACAGAAATGCAAAGTAAAAGTGGTTTATTAGCACTGAGAGGTGGAAGGTCAGCAGATTTCCCATTATGTATGCAACCAAAAATGTTCATACAGGCAAGTCTGACAATATTATTTTTAACTTGCTAAAGATCAACCGTGAGTTCTTGAAATCACTGTGGTAACAGCTTCGTTCACTTCCCTGTGGGGTAGTGACTGTTACAAGATTCGTCTGTGAAGCTGTGACTAGAAGTCATATGTTTGCATGAATTTTTCTTTCCTTTTTTTTTCCCTAGGGCATGGGCCTGAGGAAGTTGGATCCAGAGAAACAGAAACAGAACTCCCATAACTTCTTCGAGTGGTCTCGTGCACCGGGCCGGAGCAGCAGCGATGGCTTCGTTACTGTTTACCAGACCTCATTTGTGACAGATCACACCCCTGGAAACGTGGGCTCCTGTTGTAGGCGCTATCCCAAACACCACACCCAGAAACAGTGCAGCGCCCAAGACCAGTGCAGCGCCCAAGACCAGTGCAGCAACAAACCTGCTCCTGAGGATGACAAAGCCCTGCAGCCATACAAGCCATCCTAATCAGCAAAACACCTCTGGAGCACTGACCCAGCAAATCTGAACTGTTCACTACCCAAAACAATGGCAAAGAAATAAACATTTGTGTAAAGTGCACGTGGCAGTATGGTTGAGAGTTCATTGTGATCAACAACCTTACATTACTCTGAAAAAATACATTATTATAAAAACTTTAAAGAAGAGGAGCATTACAAGGGAAAGCAGGATTGTGCATATTTTTAGACATACCTCTATTAGGAGAACAGAGATTGGGATTGTGCTTGTGTTACCTGATACTGGTTGGCCCTCATCTTGATACAAAAGCTCCTTCAGCTTCTGAATCAGTGGCAGGGCTGTACCTCAGGCAGCTGACAGCACCTGTATTGACACAGGAGCATAATGGAACTGGATCCTCGAGGGATTACCACAGCAGGGAGCCAAACCCGCGTGTGTTCAGGTAAGAGAGAAACATTTCTGAAAGGTTTCGTGGCTGAGAAGGTAAGTGACCAGCCATTAGAGAAAGTAGATAAAAAAGAAGCTGTGCCTTAGATTGCTGTGCAAAATAAGCGTCCTGTTTGGTTATAGCACAGCAGTTGAAGAAGTGAAAAAAGAAAGAGTGTTGTGAACAACATTTGTGCACTCACAAATTTGATTCGTGGCTGAAAGGGGGGAAAAAAGCTTGAGCTGGAGTGTTACATGGAGGTTTGAGTTTGGGGTGGACTGGATCTTAAAAGAACTCATGGTTTTATAGTTACAGGTCCCCAGGGAAGGTAATTCAAACCCAGTCCTCCAAGCACTCTGCTCCCAGAATATTCACTGACGTTAGGATGTGGCAGGCAGTGCAGTCAGACCTCCAGATGATGTGTTTTCCTCTTCTGGATCATTTACATCAGTATCAATAAAATAATAAGCCAAACTATGTGTCTTAAAATATCCTACAAATAAGCTTGTTGCTATGCAAAATAATGTTGACTAAAAAATAGTCAATCATACGTTTATGAGATAATTTCCTTTATTTACAAGATAAATGGAAAAATAAACCCTTGACCCTCAGAATTCCCTGCATTGTAAGAGCTGCCTTGAACATGAGCTCAGTTAAGAAATGACATTTCTGCCTTTCAGTGAACAGATACACCTTCTGGTATCAGCATGCAATGGCTGATGGCCTTTTTGTGTGCCACCAAAATAGATGGGTTTAGGTTTCCCAAACATGTACCATATTTATTAGCACATGTTGAAATAATAAACTCATTTTTTAAATGAAGTTCCCCCTGTTAGAGTTCTTGGGGTGCTGCACAATACATCAAAATCCAAAACATCAATGAACAATGTAAAACCAAAGAAAAAGCCAAGTAACATAGTGCTATTAAAAAGAATTGCTTTTTCTCAAAGTAAAGACAGCCTGCCTGACAGCTCCAGAGTCAGAATTTCCAGAGCTTTAGCCAAAAATTTCATCCCCAAACTGATTCAGAACTGAAGTGTGTGCCAATCACATGGTGAATGAAGTGCCCCATGCTGTTTGGCAAACTCCAAAGGGCAATCTTGGACCTCCATCAGAAGGAAGGAACACATTCTTGCTCCATTAGTAATGTTTATCTGTGGTTTAGCATTACAACTGGATGTGGTGAAATAAATTGCTGTAGTTTGTTATGCCTTAAGACACCAATAGAAACACTCCAGATTTCTTTTTTCCCCCTCTTTTTTTTCTTCCCATTTTTGGTTAAAATGGGCATTAAAAAAAGAAAAAAGTACCTGTGGATTAATGCATATTTTCAAATATATTGTAATAAAGATTGCAGAGGAGAAACTGAAGAGATCATGAAACCCCTATAAACTGAAATACACTGTGCTGAGTTGAATAAAACAGGTGATTCCAACATATCTCATGCTCTGACAGTGTTTCTTGGGTAAATAACAGGAGACACAATACACTGAATTTGGAAATGAATAATGAATTCCTCAGATAAATTTGTGTACTTTGGATAGAAACCATCAGTTTGTTTACTCTTGTGATGATAATGTCTCTGTGAGGAAGGCCCGATTGAGTTAAAATGTTTTTGAACATGGATTTTTTTGTTTGTTTCTTTGGGAATGGAAGAGGTGGAAATAAGTCTGGTAACTCCCCTAGAATTTTCTAATCAGTACAGGAAGATGCTCCTGGCTGGGAGTTCATTGGGATCAGATGGGTGTGGGTAGGCTCACCAGAATGAGCATACTGTGGGTTCAATCAGCCAAATACTGTTCTAAGTGGTGCTGATAAGGATGGACTTTCATTGTGCATTGTTTTATTCAAAAAAACCCAAACACACTCTTTACAGAAACAACAGACTTCATCCTATAATCCTTTCCAAGGAGTATTGTTGTTCTGTGTTTTTTCTCCTGAGTCTGCATCAATGTCGAGACTGCTTATTTTTAGGAAATCTTTTTTGTGTTAATTTAAAAGTGTTTTCAGTGTGTTACTTAAATTCACAGAACTCAAACAAAATCTATTAAAAAAAGTGAAACCAAAGGGCTGCCCAGGCTCCCCAGGGAATGGGCACGGCCCCAAGGCTGCCACAGCTCCAGGAGGGTTTGGACAACGCTCTCAGGGACAGGGTTGGATTGTTGGGGTGTCTGTGCAGGGCCAGGGGTTGAACTGATGATCCCTGTGGGACCCTTCCAGCTCAGGATATTCTGTGCTTCTGTGATTAACAGAGCTGAGCTGAAGAGTAACAGCTTTGCCACTGAAGTTTCCATGCCATGGCTGCAGCCAGCGTGGTTCTCAGATGGCTGGTGCAGCTGTACTGGGTAACAGTCTTGTGCCTGTGTCTGCAGTGCTATGTTCACTTGTTTAAAGTGTATTTGTTTTGTTTTCCCTTCTTCCTGCCCTGCTTGCTGATAACAAGGTGTGAGGACGTGGTCTCCCTCAAAGCTGCTGCCGCTTGCCCGTGACGCCCCCGGTAAGCTGGATGTCACCTTTTAGAGCTGTGTCATTTATGGGGTGTTATGACAATGAAATGCTGTTTACAGTCACTAGAGACCCCGATGTTGTATGAGAGCAGGTTGGGTTTGGTGCAATAGGAGGCAAGATGGAAATTTTGTCTTTTGTTTACTTGGTGTCTAAAGACTTAAGGAGGTCCTTAAAGCTGGGACTGTGGGGAGCACTGGAGAGGGAGTGCTGCTGCTGCTGGAGCTGGTAATTCAGTGGGGATGCAGCAGTTTGACTTCCAAGTCATCTGCTGTTAATCTAATCACTGCGTTCATAATCTAATCACTCCGTGTAGCTGAGATGTTGTTCCTAAACTGTACTCTCAAGGTTAGAGTGAAGTAACTTGATGTGGATGTGGCACTGGAGATCAGTCCATTTCCTTCCCTGTGCTGCAGAGTTACACTGTGGCAGTTCTGTCCCAGCTTTGTCTAAACCCAAAGCTGATGCTCATTTATTTACAGTGATATAGTTCATGTGTGCATAATATGAAGCTTCTTTGAATGCTCTTTTACTGGTTTAACATTTCCCTAACTGAGGAAAATATTGGTATGACCGTGGTGGTGCTGATGTTGAACCAAGAGTACAGGACTGTATTTAATGGAAGTGTTTATGTTGATACATTGGCCGTGCTGGCTGGCAAGAAATGAAATTTCTGAAATAAAGCAGAAACTTCTTAGGCATCTCTATCTTTAAGCCACAGTACACAAACTTTATTACTATTGTTATTATTATTGTTATTGCTATTGTTATTATTATTAATTTTCCTTAAGACTCCCCTGCTGCTGATACTTTATCTAATGAGCAGTAGATGGCAAGGACAGCCACCCATTCCACTCTGGAGTGGGAAAGAACTATACAGAGCTGCCTCATCCCAAATTTCTTGATTTATTCCTGCCTCCCCAACAAAGTAATAAAATAACAAGCTGTTAAAACATTGTCTGTGGAATATCTAATTAAAGGGAAGTCCATTCAACAAAGAAGCAATCCTAACTGACCTTAAATTGGGTGTTTAGCCATAGCTGGGTGTGCGTAAACCAGTAAAACACCCAGTTTATGATTTGGACAGGGAGCTGCTTTTATGAAAAGCATGATACCTGTTGTCTGGTCAAGCTTGTTATTCTTCACTATATTCACCTGAAAGTGAAGCATTTAGAACTGTCATTTTTGAATTGTGGTGGACAGAAAAAAATGTAGTTTGAAACAGGTAAGTTTAATTCAAACAGAAGGAAAGAAGCACTCGGAGGAGACCTCTGGGACTGCAAGGACTGGAACTCAGGAATCCAGGAATGCCTGCTCTCAGGTAAGTGCCCCTGAACCAGGGAAAACCCTGTGCTTTCCCACAAGGCTGGTGTTTAACTATTGCAAACAAATGCAGTACAGACCAGGTAGAGGGTGGTGGTTTACCAGGTTGCCTGAACCAGTTCAGAAAATCAGAAGAATCTTAGGAATATCTTTTCTTTTAATTCTTTGCTGTGGGATATGTAGAAATAGTGGTCCTGGAGCACTACTCTAATAGCAGCGAGTATGTATTTTTGTGATCCTTTTCAATATTCTATGGAATGAGAGATAAATTTTGTAGCTCAAACAATGCTATGAAAATAGATTTAAAATGAAGATCTGCTGTCTCTATCTGACCCCACCACCCCTAAAAAGGAAGGTTGTGTTTAGACTGCCCAGTGTATTCCAACACCTACAAATGGCAATGCTAATACGCAAACAGAGCAGCACAAGTGTCAAGTCCTGTGCCCAGATGTAAACTCTTGTGGGCTCAGGCCCTACAGCATTAACCAGACACTCATGCCTCAAATGGCATTGTAGGCATGCATTAATGACCCTAAGTGACAGACCTCCTCATCTTATTGCTTAATTAATCAATGGCCCAGTGGCACATTGGCAGGGCCCTTTTTCATGCTGTGCCTCCCCTCACAGGGTAATCAGATGCTATATGGCTCTGTCTACTTATGGGAAAACCAAACCAAATAAATAAAGTTTAATTTCCTGATTCCCCTGGGATCTAGTGATTCTTTTTAACAATGCTTCTTCAGTTGAGTTGAAATTAAAACCCAGCATGATCAACATATTGCAGAATATTTCATGGACCGAGTTAAGCACCAGGTTTAAAGACTTAAAAAAGAAAGAGGACTGGAGGGGAGGACTGTTGATACAGAAGCACAATATTTTCCATCAAAAATGCTTAATCCTATCTTTGTTCCTGGTGTTAAACTCCACACTTCCAGCTTTTCAGCATTGCTGTGAAGGTTTTCCATGCATGTGGGATGTTAATTTTCATTCTGAATTAAACGTGCTATCATTTAGACAAGAATTAACATTTAATCTTCAAACTATTTTGTGACATGCAATGCAGCTTGGTTCCATAGGAGGGCAGATGTGTTGAGCAGCTTGATTTTGGTATGTGTTATATTAGTATAAGAGCTACAGTTGGGAGTTGAATTATCAGATTTGTACTGATATCAGTGAGCTCTCAAATTGTGTCAGAGAAATGCAACAACTTGATTCCAACATAAATAGAAATATCTCATGGGGTTTGATGCGTATAAAGTTCAAAGGTTTTTCAATACTCATTTATTTTATTTTGTCTCAGAGAGCCTATAATCTGATTACAGTTACTTATTTAATCACTGACAGTATCCAGCAAATTCACAAAATTAGTTTTTTGGTTTACTACTTGGATTTAAACCAACTTTTTATTTCTCTAGCATCAAGTTTTCAATATGTGCTAATTTATGCTACAGTTTTCTTTATGCTTCAAGCTAAATTCAGGCTTAAATATAAAACAGCTTTAGCCTCTGGGTTAAATAATTCCTTACAAAATCTGAAATTTCAATCCATATTTGCCTTTTCAAGTGAGTTGAAAAAGGAGTGAAACTTGTTTTTTTGGAGGCAGAAATGTGTGTGTGCCCTCATGGCTTAGCTGATCCCTTCTTGCAGAGCAGCTTGGAGGGGCCCTGGGACAGCAGTTCCTGTGCCCTGAACTCCCTGCTGAGGGAGGGTTGTGTTCAGAAAATAGCAGGGATCTCCCCAGTCTATCCTGGCTCTGTTGTTCCTGACCCTCAGTACCTCCAGAGGGGATCCTGCCGAGCTGAGAAGCAGAGGCCACCCTGCAACCTGGGAGTGCTGTGTTCCTGTGAGCGCTGTCGGGCCAGGGCTTTCTGTGAGCAATACCATTTCTTCTGAAACTGGAGAAAAGTTCCCCGCAGCTGGAGCAGGAAGAGCAAGGTGGACGTTTCATCTAGTCCATGTAGCAAAGTCCCTGAAGCAGAAGAGGGATTGTTAACCAGTAAAGATATTGAGAGGCCCAGCTTCCAAGAGATGCCCAGTCCTCCAGCTGCAGGAATGGCAGTGTGGCAGCCTGACCCTTACTTGCTGTCCAGCTGACCGCTCCTCTTCCCTCTGAGCTTGGCTAGGTCTCTCTCCAAATATACAGGAGCACCTGCAGAAGGGGTTCAGCCAGATTTCCTGCAGCATGAAGCATCTCAGAACTGCTGTGGAAGCAAATATTCAGAGTCAGTGGAGGATGATGGGAAGGGTGGTGTTCCATTGGTGTTCCGTTGGTGTTCCATTGGTGCTCCGTTGTTCCGTTGGTGTTCCATTGGTGTTCTCTTGGTGTTCTCTTGGTGTTCTGTTGTCCCCAGCCCCAACAGCCCACAGATGGCAAACAAACCCCACTGTCCTTTAAGAAGAAGCTGTCACAAGGTCTCTTAGCAGATAGGTCAGCCTTGCTTGCAGATGTGGACACTTTTGTTCCATATCCTTCTTCTGCAACACAGCTTTGGACTATCAAGTTGTCAAAATAAGAGTGTTTGGGAATTATAACTTAAGGAGGAAGATTTTCCTCACCTCCACTCCCTCGCTTATTCTCAGGTTGCTCTTATGTTCAGACTCCAGATTCTGATCTTGCTGCCAAAGTAGATATCAGAAGCCAATATGGCAGCTGTCATACAGGCAAAGATCTTGCTGAGGTTTGTGAGCTAATTCATGTGTCAGAACACGGGCCAGCTGATAATTTTATTTATCTTGATGTGCAGATGTCTGGTTGGATAAATTCAGAATCATTTCAGCCCACTGCCCAGTGGATGGTCTAAATGCTGGTAACTAAGACAGGAATAGAATCTGTCACAACTCTTGATGTCCTTAGGACATGACACATTGGGAGTCTGTCCTCACGTTTTCCTTGCACTCTGATAATGAGTATCTACAGCTGCTTTGTCTGGTGGAAACCTCTCTCCCCCTTTCCCATCTGGAGGCAAACATGCCAACTTTGCTTTTCCAGAAATGCAAAAACTTTTCCAGCCACCTCCAGATTGTTTTTTCTTCCTCACTTCTCCCTAGTCCCCTTGAACTTCCCCAGCAGGATTTTTGTAATCCATTTCTAGAAATATTGCATTCACTCTGACACAAAACAATATCTTCGGCTGTGATAATAAATTGGGCGCAGTGGGAATTGAAGCTTGTTCTTTTGTCCAAGGTGATATAATGGGAGTCATTCATAATGAAGAAAAACGTAATTGTTATGCAGCATTTTTGTATTAAACATGCCTCCCCAAATTATCCAGAGTATAAAAGAGAATGTTTGGAGAGCTTTGTTACAACCATGCTTGAGCAAAATGCATGTGAATGTGCTCTTATTTGCATAAATAGGATTTCTTGAAATACAAACCATTCGTATTGCACTGAGCTCCCTCAAGCCCTGCTACCTTACAAGACGGATCATAGTTTTATCATTAATCAAAACAAAGCCAAAATCAATAAACATGCATAATCAGGACTCTCTGATTCCAGTATGCAAATACACTACATATTGATGAAATGTTTCTGAATCTAAAATAGTTTTACTCTCTTTTTTCCCCTCAGAAGTCCCTAAGCCTTTTAATTTTAATATTTTATACACTGCAATGCAAACAGTATAAGAATGAGTTTGTGTATCAGAGATAACAAGTTAGAAGATAAATGTTGGATGAATCTCCTAATAGTTTTTGCTTGCTCTGCTGACTTTAAAGGCAGTTTATGCTTCCGAAAGGCTGGTAATTACTTGACCTTTAAAGTCCCAATCCTGCCAGAGCAGTTGCTGTGCCGTGCTCCTTCCAGCCAGTACCGGAGCACGGGCAGTCGGGGCCTGGGCCCTGTGCCAAGGCTGTTTGCTAATTAGCGAAAATCATTTGTTCCTCGTGTTTAGGGTGATGGAAGGGTTACCTTGCAGGGGGGTGGAAATGGTTTCAGGCAGGACAAGTTTGTGTCCTTGGTGTGTGGCTGAGGTGGTGATCAGCACCTGCAGCTCCATGGATTTTCACCCCGGCCAGAGCTCAGCTCCCCTCGCACGCTGCAGATCATGCAGATAATTCCTGGTACATATTTAGTGCTGCCTCCTGTAGTCATAAATTCCTTATCACACACACATGCACTGTGGTACAAGGCACAATATCATCTGACGATGCATCCAAAGGTAAACATTCCACAAAGAGTGTCAGTAATTTCATACATTTCAGAAGCATTGCAGTGCTGCAGTTAAGAACCTCTATCAGTGTATGGCTGAAATTAATGCTGAAAATTCCTTTACTCTGAATCACAAATTTCTAGTGCGTGAGCTGTGATGGGGTGAATCTTATCAGCAACTACACTTATCTCATTCAGAAGCTGTGCATATCCATAGCACGTACAAAACAGATCCAAGAAATGGGCACATCAACAACCAAAGGATTAAAATAAAACAAAATTCTATGAAGGCCATAGTTAAAGGAAAAGAAGGATGAAAAGGATCAGCATTAGAATAGCCAGGCTGCAATTAAGTTGAAGAAGTTCCTTGTTTGCTAGTCAAATAATAAGCCATGTCAGAGCTCTAGAATTGGCTATTCCAGCATAATTGCATCTCTTGTGTATCTGTGGGGGTCTGCTAACCACAGGCATGATCCTCTCGTGAGAGTCATCCTCTCCTTGCTGATTTATCAGCCCTGGGAAAAGTTTAAAGGTGTGATGTTTATTTTATATCATCATAAACTAAATGTGGCAGCCATCACAGATTAGGAAGTCCAGTTTCAAACTGTGAGAGTCTTTTAGGCTGATTAATTTGCTGTGGATGGGTTTCACAGTGGGTCTGTCTGTTTGCCAAGTCCTGCTTATTTACGTTTGCTCAGTGCTTGCTTCCACAACCACGGAGTGTCTAAATAAATAAATGAATTTCTATAGGTAGAAATAGGTGCTCGCCTGAAGAGAAATGATAGATCCTATGTGTAACTGCACTACTTAGTTCTAGAAGCAGCCCCAGCAAAGTCAGGAGTGTCATGTATATGTTTGTAGCATAGATATAAATAAATAAATATATAGGGTGAGAGGTGCAGTGAGCTCCTCGAAGTCAGTTAGTTACTGCTTCGTTTTCATTTGCTACGAAGGTGGTTTCCAGGAAACTTTGTACTTTTGCTTTTTTAATTGATTCTTCAGTGGTCTGAACTAAAACTTTTCTTTTAACAATAGAATAGGGTTTTAATTTTCATGGCAAATACTTGCACTAAGGTACTTGCCAAAGGAAAGAGTAAAGGTTACCGCAGAAATGGGCTGATGATAGGAGAAACTGATATTCCTCAGCATCTCCCTCTCTGCTCAATTTTCCAAACCAGCAAGAAGATTGAGAACTTTTTCTCTTTGTTCCAACCTGTGCTTACACAGCCTGAAACAGAATTTAGCCGCTGCCCTTTTCTTTGCAGATTTGGTAGTTGTAGTGCATTGCTGTTGGACCATCACAGTCTTAGAGTGGCTGTGGCTGCTTCGTTACTGCACTGCATCCATGAGATGTAATGTTGAGTCTTCTACCCGTGCTGCCTGTTGATTTTAGCTGTAACTTGTCATTTTGGCAGGTCTAAGGCTAGTGACTAATTGGTATGACCTGATGTATCAAAACAAGTTCTACATTAAATCTTTTTGTACTCAGTTATTTTCAAAAAGGAGAAAGAAAAATCCATCAGCCAAACCAGGAGAAACAAACTATGAAATCTTTGATTTTGGCAAGGGTGGTAAAGGAAAATACAACTGAGGCCATCTCCTTATTGCTTGTGGAAGGTATTCAAATAAATAAGAAAACTGGACAGAATGAGAGTAGTGATGCTAGGGATTAATATTTTTAAAGCTCTTGGGTTTCTTTGGCTCAGCCTTTCTGCAGAAGGGTGGAGTGTTTACATTAACCACCAGCATCCACCTCCAGGAGTGCCAGCCTGGCACTTCATCCCTGTTTTTCATTAAAATGGAGGGGGGAAAATGAGCTGGTGATCCTGCAGGAACACTGAAGAGGGTAACAAGCTGGTGTGAAGGACAGCATGATCTTCTCCTCCAGGTCTGAGGGCTGTAAATTTTAATGTCAGTGTGTACTCCAAGTCAAAGGCTGATCCTCCTTGGGTTATTAATCTCTGGCTCCATGGGCTGCCATTTGCATTTAGAGCCTTGCGACGTTTTGTGTTTTCAAAATATTTTTCACATGAGACTTGTGAAGTGCATTGAGGAAAACAAATGGACCTCTTTCCACCCACGGGGTATAATTGACTGCTTGGCACAGATAGGACTGGAGCGAAAGAAACCCCCTCGCCTTGATCTCCTTACCCTGCTCTAAACATTTTCATGACCTTTTTTGGAGAAGTCTGGCAAAAGTAATATCAAACAGGGGACTTTTTTCCCATGTCCTCCTCTGTTTTGTTGCACAGTGTGGTCTGTTTTAAATAAGCTCCACAGTGCAGTCATTTAAGGGAATGAAGATATTTCATAGCACGCTTAGCATTTGCATTTGAATATAGGCCACCCTGCTGTTTGATTAAACTGGAGTTTAAGAAAACTATAAGAATCGAGGTTCATGTGCAGTGCAGTGCTTCACACTCGGATTGCAAAGGTTGTTGAAGGAAAAAAAAATGATAATATCCTTGGAAGTACATGAATAATGAGAATATATATAGCACTTCTGAGACAGCTCAAATATATAATTATTGTGAGGATTTCACAGACACATAAATATAATGATCTTCAGCTAAGTAAATTGCTACCTACCAATGAAATAAATATGGTCCCTTCAGAATTTGAAATAATTCAGTGCTGTAGGTGGTGGGAAATGATTCACCTTAGCTGTTATCTCTGGAACAGTAATATAGAAATATATCTGCCAGTACTGTTACATTTACATTGTTCTTCATATCCTGTGGAGTTTGTCAGAAGATCTGCAGTCCCTGCTGGTTTCCACCCCCTTATTTTGATAAGGCTCCTCACAGCATGGCTCAGCCATGGGTTGGAGCAGCTAATATTGTTTACCACAGTAGGCATCCCAGCCATAATATTTTTCCAAGAAACACTGATGTGTTTAAAGGTCAGGTCGATACTGATTTGACTGCTAAACATGAATTCATTTTTCTGGGAGTAAAAGGGTATACATGCCTTGGGATAAAGGTTAAACTGTTGTTTATGCACTCAATAGGTGGAAAACACAAGGCTTTAATACACAAATCATAATAGCCTGGTCGGTCAGTCAGGGAGATGTGGTGCTTTACATGGAAATGGAAGCTTGGAATCCACAGGCTTTTCTGACTGTTGCTGTAGAAAAAACCTCCCTGATAACTTCAGTGCTTGCCTGGAATTTGTAACGAGTTCAAAC
Organism: Melanocharis versteri; assembly: GCA_013397845.1. Classification (NCBI taxonomy): domain Eukaryota; kingdom Metazoa; phylum Chordata; class Aves; order Passeriformes; family Melanocharitidae; genus Melanocharis; species Melanocharis versteri. The sequence continues at coordinate 501,723 of VZTG01001442.1, forward strand.
TCTTTTCTGGGCGCAGCAGGCCAGAATTCATCCAGGTCTTTTGGCAGCACTGATAAAATTGAATTTTGTTACCCCTGATGAGGTGTCAGGGACTGGATCCTCATGCTACAGCAAGGGGAGTGAAAGGAAGGTGGGAGAGATGGACAGCCCTACACATTTGGATTTGCTGGTTTTGCCGTCTTTGCTGGAGTGGGAGCGATGTGGTGGTGCCTGCTTTTGCCAAAGGCAGCTCTTCTCTCCTGTTCAGCTGCCCCCTGTCCTTCAGGTGTCTCTTCCCATGGCAGTGAAATCATGGTTGGGAGGGCTGGCGTAGCCTCAGACACGCCTAGCAGGCAGCTGAAGTGAACATCTGGATTTTAAGGAAGGTGTGATGGGTTCTGAGAGCTTTGCCTGGGCTGGCTGGGCTCCCCAGGGAGGCAAACCTCAGCCAGGACATGCTCAGCTCCTATTTCCTAGATGTGACCTCAGATGGAACCTGAGCACTCGGAGCGGAGCCGAGCTCTGCCTGCAGAGCCCTCTGCACTCCGCCTGTGGTGTCTCCAGGCCAGCTGAGATCCCATAGCTGAGAGGAGCTCTGAGACCAGGGATATCTGAGCATTCTGACCTGGCTTCTGTCTGCCAGGTACTTGTTCTTATTTAAGTACCATTCCTTCCAGTCTCTAGAAAAATGATGCAGTTCGCAAGAGATTTTAACCAAGCCCCACGCTCAGTTTTGTGGGAAGTGGTTTTGCTTCCATCAAAATGTGTTCTTTGCCAACACTCTCCTTACTTTCTTGCAGTGTGTCCATGTCAGTCACCCCTCCTTTCCCATTCCTCTCCTTTTCTCTCCTTCCAGCCTCTCTGAGCCTGAGTCACCTTGCTTACCCATCCTGTAAATACCTTTCCTTCCAGCTTTCTCCTTTCTTTCTGTGATAAGGAAATCTTTATTGTCAGGTTACAAAGAGGTGGCTGCAGCCACATGGGATCACGTTCTGTATGTCCTGAACTACACCTTTTGGTATTTTGGGGTAGGGCTTTTGGAGCCCTCAAAGCCCATCCAGGGCTGTTCGTATTGAATTATCTTTAAAATGTTTTCTAGATTCACTGTCATATTTATTTCTCCAGATTTTGTCTCTGCAAAGACTCCAGTCCTGGCACAGCAGCTCAGGTCACTCTTTTGATGTGGTTTTCAGTGGGATGTTCTGATACCTTGACTGTCTTGGCATTTGCTTTGAGAACAGATGGAGGAAACAGTCCATAATACTCCTGTTGGCCTAAAAGCAGAGACTCCAGTAGTGCCACGAGCAGCTGGCTGACATCAGTAGCACAGGATGTGTGTTTGATTAGCTTTGCTCTCACAAGAAAGACCCACTGTATTGTTTTGAAGAATGTGTTCAGTTGTTTTAGCAAACTTAAAAATCCCCTGTGGCTCCAGAAATAGAACATTCAAGTGAAATGACTCCCATGGTGGGGACAAAAAAGCCTTGCAAAATGTTTTGTCTACAGATCACCCTTAATCCTGAAGCTGTATCAGTTCAGAAAAACTTCTGGATTTCTTTTTTTCCCCCCCATCTCTTGAAGACAGATAAATCTAAAAACCCTGCAGGAGGATTTCTGTCTTAGCAAACAGCGCTTGGCTTCATTTTGGGTTGGTATTTTAGCTCAACATTACAAATACTTGTGTCAAAGATCTTGGCTGGAATCCTGGAATTATTTCAGATGCGATGGTGTGATAATAAGAAAAAAAATCCTCCCTAGGCTTTCATGCCTGCTTCTTATTTCTGCCAGGTTGCCATTGCTCTCTTACTGAAGAGGAGAAGCTGTAAAAATTACATTGTATTCCTGAGGTTTCTTACAGGAAGATGATTTCTGTGGATGTTGTGTAAGAAAACTGCTTTGCTGTTCTTTCAAAGGAAAACGTGGCGCAGAATAAAAAAGGTTTGCTTGAGGAAAATCCAGCACTGGACTGGAAAGGAGAATTCTCATTTCCTCTCTGTTTTTCTTCTTCCACCCCCATTCCTCACACTCAGGAGTCCCATGCCCTGTTTTCCAACCTTATAATTAGTCATTCCTCTGCACTGATAACTTCTAATTGCTTTTGTGGAGAGCCACCTCTTTGACTTCCTGATACATGGTGCTTTATCCCTTAAACATTGAGCAGGAGCTGCTTGTTAGATTAATTCCAGGCAGGTACTTTTATAGGGTAAGTCCATATTCCTTTAATATTTTAGTAAGTATTTAAAGCACTATAAAGAATAGATATTGTATTTATTATCTGTACTTGTTTGTGTAAGGAATTTAAGTGAGTGTTTACATTTGGCTGGTATTTTAGAAATATAATCCTACAGATTTTTCTAGAAATCAGAAAATTGAATTAAAACTCCCAGTGTTTTTGCAAGAATAGCACAAACCGAACCTGTAACTACAAGATGTCGCCTGAGCAAGTTTAAGGCCTATTTAAACGTAAAAGGAAAACAAACATCTCAGAATATAAAAAAAAAAAGAAAAACAGAATGGGGTTCTTGTTAATAGTAAAAGGCAAGGGTTGTAGACACCTTCAGATTAGAAAAGGCAATTAATATTTATTTCATATCAAAGTAGATTGCTAATTAGGGCTGTGCTCTTCCTATCCCCCAGGGAAATAATCAGGCGAGTGAATCTCATCTGGAAAGTTCATGTATGGCAATGAGGAGCTCATCAAAAACCAGCACAAACCTGGCCGACCTGATGAAATGCTCAGGCTGCCTCACAGACTTTGCTCTCTAATGGGGTCTAAAAGACCTGGTATTAGTGAATTTATTTTACTGGTGTTCTAAAAGGCCATGATTATATATAGCTCAGTCACTTGTCAGTGTCCTTTCATTAACATGCCTAAAGAATCTTAATTGCTCAATCAGCATCACAGATTTTTGGTCTGCTGGAACAGTTTAAGGGGTTATCCAAGCCAAACAGAGAAAATGGAAATCCTGCCCAAATGGATCCAACAGAAAGAATAAACCATTACAGTAAAAAGTCAAGCAAGACTAAGAAGGGAATTTGAAGAGCAAACAGCTGAAGATGGAAAGATAAACAAGAAATTATTTCAGATATACCCAAATCAAGAGTGGCAGGGAATAAGGAACAAAGGCAGGGCTGGGTATTGGTGTGTCAAAAAATGACAGAGCTGAAATAAACCAAAAAATTGAAAAACAACAGATAAGCTAAACTAGATGGAATTCAACATTTAAACCTTTGAACTATTAAATAACACTTCCTTTTTGACAAAATCTTGTCTGTATCCAATGGAAAATTTTATCTCTTGTCAGCCTTCCCAGTAACATCATCAAGGTCCTCTCTGTTGAAAATTGAACGGTTGGGGTTTGGATGAAGAGTTCATATCTTTGTCTTAATAAAAAAAACAAAATTTAAAGAAGTTTGTGGGGAAAATTCCTGTTTCCAACCAGATCTAATCTTTATTGTGCTCTAAGATTTTTTTGAAAATTATAGCTAATATGAAAATCATGCCTTTCTGGTCTAGTAGACATTTTTTGTTATGGTTCACTAGTTCAGATAATAAATTTGGATTTTCAAATGTCTCTTGTAAGCTGGTAGGACAAGTAAATTGTCAGGAGAGAGCTGATTTTTCTTCAGTTTTGTAATTACTTTTCAATCTGGAAAAAAACCCTCAAAACATCAGAACAGTCAACTTCTAAAGTGACAAACAATTACAGAAGTGTATCCCAAGAATTATTATTGCATCTCATTCATCTTTTAACAATGAGGATACAGCGTGAATAAAAAGGTGTTCAAATTTACAGATGAAACAAATGCTCAAGAGAGGTGGATGAAATGAGGGAACCAGTATATGTTGGTGTTTGGACATCATGAAAGAAATGAAATTAGGTGTTAAAGTTGCATCAAAGCATATTTGAGAGAATCATTATAACTCCCCACATGGATATAACACAGATAGTTTCTAAATTCTTTCCAGACCCTCAGGAAAAAAATCCAGAAGTTCCTGTAAGAAGATAATGGATATCCTTTCAGATGGACAACTTTCAGGGGTTAAACATAGGAGTATCTTCAGAAGAGCATAAAACTGAATTATTTTAATGCCTTGTGTTGATTCTGTGCAGAGAAGCACCTGAATTGCTTTCCTTGAGTCTGATCAAGCTGTATTAGAAAGGGTTTAGTGGGAATGGAAGAGCTAACACAGATGATTACAGCAATTGGGAAAAACTTCCCCAAAGAATTTAAACAATGAATAATAAACTCAAGCAAAAAGCCTTCAAAATAGTTCAAATAAAACCTGGTAAATTTAGTAAAAGATCCATGTAATTTTCATTATGTTTTCCTGTCTGGATGTGCATTTAAACTTCTTCAAATTGATTCTTTGATGTTTTGCAGATTGTGTGATGTGCTTTGAGGTATTTGTGTGAGGAAAGGTGAACAGCCGGAATTTTTCTGTCCCTTCTTTAAATGCCCTGTTTGCTATTTCAGATTTAACTGAAAGGTAGAGGTTGTCTCCTAGAAGCTTAGTGTTATTAAATCAGCAGCAAGATGTCTGACATGGTTTGCCATTATTCCTAAAAAAGTAATTAGCCAGTGTAGTGGAGTCAACCCCAGTGGAGAACAGGTATAGCTGCTTTATAACCTTTAAGACATGAGCCTTAATTACACCCTGGCAGAGTCACTTTAGCACTCAAGTCCATTTTGCTGGATGTTGACATTACTAAATTATCTCATGTTCAAAATGCAAAGTAGCTGATTTTTTCCTAAATGCATTTCTTGGCAACCAAGAGATAAATTGGTCTGGTTCTATTTTTAAGAAGGGCTTTGTCCTTTAGTGGTCCTTAAATTAATCCCGGTAATTCCACCTGAGAGGATGGCACTTCTAGAAAGCACAGAACAAAATTGTGCATTGTATTGCCTGCATGCATTTACAAATATTCTGTAGTCTATTCACGCTGAAAAGAGGTTTCTACAGTTATTTAAGAAGTGAGATATAAATAGATGAATGTCATTAAAGATCAGCCTTCCTGCCTTTGAATTTAATGGCAGGGCTTTAGATGAAGTGAAGGACAGTTTGTCCTAGAAGATTGCAAGTTCATTTTCAACAGAACTAAAGCCCTTAAATTAGGAGATGGGCATATGTTTATAGGTATACAGCATAAGAATTTTTAATACAGCTCCTACATCTCCTTAGTTCATCTGAATTATGCGACTGATCTTTTGGAATAAGAGGCTGTTAGTAATCGTTTTATTTAATGAAGCTATAAAGATCAGGGTTTGGCAATCTACATCCTATTGCCTTTGCTCCTTCACAGTAAGACATTATTTTAGGCACAGAATTTCAGTGTTTGTTCTGAGATTTTTAAAAAGAGTATTTAGGGGAGCCAGAGCAGAGCCCAAATCTGTCGCACGTTTCCAAGGTCTCTCCAGAGTTTTATTTTAAATCTGTGATCTCGTAGTGCTTTACGAGAATTACTTTGGAGAAAAGTGGATCCTGTGTTTACCAGAAGGGAAACCACGGCACAAGAACATCTAAAGAACCAAATCTGCGAGAGCTGGGCTGGGTTCTCCCACGTCGTCCACTCCAGCCACGCTTTCTCCTTTCCTCCCCTGGACACACGGATCCCGCTGAACAGACCCAGAGCCCTCCGCCGCTCCTCACACGGCCTCTCAAAGCCCTTCTCCATCTTCGTGTCCCTCCTCTGGACACTCTCTAATAGTGTAATATCTTTTTTATATCGTGGTACCCAAAGTGCCCCCGGGACCGGAGGTGAGGCCGCCCTAGCGCAGAGATCCGTGTCACTGCGGGCCCTGTGAGCATCGTGTGTGGCTGTGCTCGGTGCCTGCCCCTGGAAAGCCTTGTCAGCGGTTCTCCTTCGCCTCCGGGATGCCGGGAGGAGCGCTCGGTGTGCGCGGAGCGAGGGGCTCCCCGGCAGATGGTGCTGCTGTAAACCTTTGAGAAGCCACGCACACGCCTCAGCCCTCGGGCCGTGCGGGGAGGGCAGCTTCAGCCTCTCTACACGCCGTCTTTGGGCGTGGGTGTTCCTCACAAATGTCCCAAAGAGGCTTTTCCAGCTGAAAAGACTCCAGAAAAAAATATCTCTCTTTACTTAGCATAGCATGATGTGTTTTAAACACTCTAATTATGGCTATATATGCAAATTCATAAATAAAACAATGCAAAAAGTTATTCAGCCGTGTACCAGCTCCATTATTTAAGACCAGAGAGACATCAATCTTGGTGCCTTCAAAGAAAGAATTTCTTTACTGACTAAAAAACCAAAAAACAATATCTATATAAACTATTAATAAATCCATAACGGTGTAACAGGAAAAAGAGAGGACTCTGCCTGCTCTTTTTTTGGCTTAGTTCTGGTGTTAGAATATCTGTCTTGTATGGTGTGCAAAAAAAATAAGTAGAGGACTTGGAGGTTCTCTGTACTTACGATCCTTTTCTGTAAAAGTAATTATTTACAATTCTGGATTCTAGGCTAAGACAAACAGGTAAGATTAACAACAGTAGTTCAAACCCTCTTCCAAATGCTTTTTCTCTGAAAATTCAAATAGCGAATTTCCATCTTGGCCAGATGAGTAATGAGGAAGGAAAGAGCTTTTAAAAGAGTTGAACTTTCAATTCAGTATCTGAACCTTTCTCTGAAAATCTAGGCCAGGCACTGGAGGTGTTAACACTGTCTTTAGTCAGCAGGATCCTGTTCCTTCAAGAGGCCTCAGAGAATTTGGATTTGAAACAGGGAAGTATTTATCAGTCAAAGATTAGTAGTAGATTAAAGTGTCGCCTGTATCAGACTTCTGCAGTTACTGCAGATAAAGTTAGCATGATATGCTACTTTTAAATGGATACAGCCAAAGTCCCACCATGCCTCGCTTTGAACAAACCTGTCAGCAATGGAGCTGGACTTCCCCTCTCTCCTGCCATGCCCCTTGCAATGAGGGCAGTTCAGTGGAAAGCAAAAGCCACAACATTGTTTTCACCTTTGTCTTCCTGATTGGAAGTTCTGCATTCGTTCCTTTGGGAATGAGAGATTTTATGTGGAATGACACCAAGACCTGGGAGCAGAGACCTGCCCACCTGGAATAGCACAGAAACAGGCAGAGTGGATGCTCCAGAGAGAGACTTTGGTGTGTGTGTCTTCCTACCTACCTTTGATGGCATCAGGGCAATATCATGAAGTAGTTAAGAATGTATTTTGCAACTGAATTAAGTTTGAGATACTGCCAAAAAGAGGGTCTGGGCCTTCTCCTGATTCTCAGACTCACGGTCCTGGTGAGTCCCAGTGCTGGCAGTGATGCTTGAGGAATTTTGCAGTCACTCAGATCAGCAAGGCGATGCTGCTGAAAGCACACTCATCAGAGAAAGGAAAGTTTAGTTTAGTTTAGTTTAGATTCTTGCATGTACCACTAAAGCTGAATCCGAAGAAGTACAGGAGAAGCACTCGGGGTGAAGAGGTCAGGATTGCCCCTCCAAGAGTTTACATACTCTTAAATACACTCATCTGGCTGCCACACTGTGCCATGAATATTAAGTAAAACTTGCTGCCTAACCCAAAAATGGAGTTCCCAAAAGTTTTAACTTCCTGGCTATGTGGACCTGAAGATATCCAAGTCTTAAGTGCTCCTGTTCCGTACCTGTGTTTGCCAATCCTCCTTGGGCTGAATCTCAGCTTTGACAAGAGCAAGTGAAGAGCTCCAGGCAGAACTCAGAGCTGATCCCCAAAACAGTCAGAGCTGTAGTTGGGGAGGGATGGAAGGCCAGCAGAAGGAGGGAAGTGAGCTGAACACTAAAATGTCTTTTGAATAGCTGTGATCAGACAGCTATTGTTCTTACACAAGGAAATGTAATGTATTGCGTAAACAGATGTATGTTCCGTCTCCTCCTTTGAATAATGAAATTCAAATCTCATCTCTCAGGTGAATTGAGTTCTAGATGGATGGGGCAGGAGCCTTATTAGTTTTTCCCGTTGGTTCAGTGGACAGCAGTGGGAACAGGAGTCAACCAGCAATACATGGGGTACTGAGTTTGAAAAGGAAAGGGCTGAGTGGGATCTATCTTGAGTCCAGTGACTGTTTGCTTTGGCATACAGGGGAGGGATGCTCTAAAGGAAGTCTAAAACTTATTACGTATTGACTTGCAGCATCTCTGGGAAGTTATCAAATCCTATTAACCCTAAAATCAGGCCGTAATGTAATTTATTGAGGGAGCAACTTGTGCATTTATCTTCTTGTCAAACCACATAGAATATAGAGCTCAGTCTTTTTTTGACCCTCTGTGGTGGTATCGTCTGACTAAGAATGTGGTGAGCCCCTGGACCAAATGACTGCTGTAGGTGAAATCTCTGCTGGTGTGTGGGAGTGTTTATGCTGCAGATGAGTTCCCCACCTACCAGGACAGTGGACCTCCGGAAATCTCAAGTTTCAGGCAATCCTTGTGAGAAGAGAATGCAAATGGTTTTGGTTGATTCTGCTGAAAGATTATTTGAGTCAAACTGAACCGTGACTTTTTTAAGACCAAATGTGCTTTGGAAGCATTGCCTCAGAGACTGAGGTTAGAGAGTGGTTGGGTTTATTTATGTGGGGTAAAGACAGAGGAGATTTTGGAAGGAATGACAGTATGTGCATAATGACATTGATATTAGTAAAAACAGACTCGGCATCTACTTCTGGAAGATAACAAAAAATGGGACTTTTCTCCCATAATCATGATTAAATAACTGCCCCATGGCTGCTTTTCTGGTGTCAAAATTAACTAAATATGTTTTGTATTGCTTTTATTGCAACTGGCAAGTGAGCAAGTCACTAATAGTAGCAGAGCCGTTGTGTAATCAAGGCTAATCCTTACTCATGGTAAGAATCAGAGCCAAAAGCCTATAATCCTACTCTAGGCCACATTCCTCTGTAGTTTTCCTCTTAATATCTCTTGCTCCTTGAAAACTGTTTTCTATATTTTTGGGTTCAGTTCTTGACTTAAATTTTTTATTATTTCTTTTGAGGTTTGTTTTTTTCTTTTTTTAATGGGGACTGTTTTCATTGATTTTGCCTCAGTGCCCTCTTCACTACACTGCAGCCTGCCTTGATGTCTCTAAAGACAGTCACAGCACTGCAGCATTGCTCACATTCTGGATTTTTAGATTCCTGCTTTATTTCTGAGACTCTCAGATTTGATGTAATAAAATAGGAGGAAATGAAGTCTTCGTGGCTGTGGAGAAAAGTCTCCTATAAAGCCCTGTGACAGAGAGGAAAACAAAAGCCCTTCAAATTCAGTCCTCTGTTTTTGAAGACCTGACTCAGAAGTTTTGAATAATTCTGGTTTAATGTCTTCATGTCTGTTTTACACTGGATTGAGGGTAAGAGGCACATGGTGCGTGTGCACACGTAGGTGTTTGCAAAGGCTTCTTTGCAATTGTTGAACAAGTTCACTGGAGTCCTGTGCTCTAAACTGGTTCTGATAACAGTTGCTGGAGATTAATTACAACTCCAGTACCTGTGTATTTTATGACTCCAGTACCTGTATATCATAATTTCCTGATGTAGTGCATTTATTGTAATTAATAACTGTCAGCTGTTCTGTGGCTTCTTGCACAGAGTTATTTTGTTGGAATAATTTGGATCCGTTGTTATCCTCAGCTTTCATCTACAGCTTTGGTGCTTTTACTGGCATGGCGTGTGGATCCATCCAGTTTGCTAACAGCTAATATCCCAAACTGCAGGAAACTCCCAGGGTATTCCCCAGCTCTGTGCCTGGCTCTGTGGGAAAATTCTGCTCTGAGACCTGTGGGTGATCATCTTACAACCTGGAGCATGGGAGTGAATACTCCCTTTTATCTGGGTTTGAATGGGCCCGAGCTCTATCAAAGGTGGGGGAGCCCCCGCCCTCCCCTGCCTGTGTGCCTGGCCTGTGGCAGGAGGGCTCTCCTCAAAGGCAGGCTGCTTCTTTGGGAAACAGGATCCCAGGAAACCATGGAGAGCAGCCAGCCCAGGCGGGTCCCACCGCACTCTGCTGGGAGTGGATGCCTGCCGTGGCAGAGATGGCGGTGATAAAGGAGAGAATTAGCCAGGAAAGCATTGTCTAAACTGAAGTTCAACATTTTTTACAACTTCTTTCTTTTTCCTTTCTCTGTGTGTGCATCCCTGACTGATCCAGGTAGTAGGAGAAAACCAATCCCAAAGTGGCAGCACATTAACAGCAGCAGGGTCACGTAGCAGCCGAGGCAGGAGGCGACTTTTGTGCCTTGGTGCATCCGATCCCATTCCGCCATCAGATCCCTTCTCCTGCATCCCCAGAGCAGCCCCAGGAGGTTACGCTCCAAAGCACGCTGAGAACCTCTTCCAGCTCCTTCCAGCTGGGAGGGAGATCCCTGGAGAGGTCCCTTTGTGCAGGGGGTCACAGTTCCTGCCTCTGGAGGCAGCTGCTGTTGTCATTGATCCATTCGGGCTTGGTGTACCTTGTTCTGTGGGAAGGACCCGAGTGCCACTCAGGTTACCCCATCGCCCTGGAAGTTCCCAGGTGAGCTTTGAGCAAGGACAGATGGATCATGGATCATGGCTCCAGGCAACGCTTCAGCCCTTCTAAAATCACCAAAAATCAATTTATTGTTTTCCTCTCCTGCTCTTCTCTATTTTCCCCATAAAATACTTAGAATTGTTCATTTTCAGGTATTTTTCCTCCCTGAAATTTCATATAATTCTTGCAAATATAATCCTGGGGGTTGAAGGACAGTAAAAGGAATCACAAATCCCTTTCTAGCTAAAGAAGAGCCAGCACAGGAAACAAAGCTGTGTTAAGATCTTTTTTTCTGCCTAAGATAAAAATATGGTTTAGACTGAGGGGAGATTGCAATGTTATCAATTATGATTTGAATGAGGAATTTTGTAGCTGGACATGTATTTGTCATTAATTCAATCAGAAAGCAAGATTTATGACCAGTCTGCAATGTACTCATCCTGGTTTAAACTGTATTGAAATGATGTAATTTTGTATTAAATTTATGTAATGCTGGTGGAACCAAGATCAATATCTGTTTCAAGTTTGTTGTTTTTCTTCCAGTTGTTTTAGGTGGAAGCAAAGAGTAGAAAATCATTTATTTATGAAGTTTGGTGCCTGTTAGAGCTTCAGGCACCAAACTCCCTGCTGGATACAATGCCATACTCATTCCTTCACCTGCAACAATCAACACTTCATTATCACTTTATAATCTGGAAATTTAATTACTACCATTAATTACTACCACTGCACAACAATTTCCCAGCAATACATGAACTAAACTCCGTGCTCAATGTAGAAACTAGGTAGACATTTTCCATGGAGTCTCAGACAGTTATTTGGGATTTGTCTGGTCATTGGAAGTGTCCTGGAATGCTGTGTAGTGTTATCTGTCACCTCTTCTGTTTCCAAATAAACTGTGGTAGTGAAGTGTGAAACCAAAACCACTTGATCCTCTGCATCTTGAAGTCACAGGGAATTAAAATGAAAAGCTTTATTGTCTAGAGAAGAATTCTTATTGCTTGTCATCAGCAGCGATGGATTTCTTCCTTGCTCTTGGAGTTTGGGAATCTCTGCCAGTGCACAGCCATGAATGAAGTTTTTACACAGAACAGATTCTTTTTTCCTTTTTTTTTTTGTTGGTAGCAATTTTGTCTATTTTTAAGTGCAAGACTTGAAGCTTTGTTTTGATTCATCTTAAATCTAAAGGGGTTTTACAGGACAAGAGGTAGGCAAAATATTGGAATAGCTCTTCTAGACAGGTTGTGGTGTCTCCATCTGAGGAAGTGGGTTGGCCTCAGTAGTCACTGTGTATCATGATCCTGTTTGTGCCGTGGGATGAACCAGCTGACCTCAAAAAGTCCCTCAAAATTCTATTATTTTGTGACTAAGCAGGAACTTTCCAAAGCTGGCTCTCACATTTATCTTGTATAAACCCAGGCTCATACCGCTCCGATGAGATTTATTCCAGGAAGTTTCAGAAGCAGATTAGAAAGCCCGGGAAGAAGCCAATGGCAGTTGTCTCTTCTGGCACTACATTTGTTTTTTGACTCCACAGTCCTAAGAGGCAATGAAAAAAAAAATATAGAAGACACGGAACTATAAATACAAAGACATCAGAGGAAAGACTCGGAGGATGAGTGTGATGAATGGCAAAAGATGGTTCACAGGGAGGAAATGTCAGCATATATTACACAGAGGGGACAAATAGCTTCCTAAAATCAACAGTTTATTTTGCTGAACTTTCTTCATGGCAAGCATGCAAGCTGAAGGATCAAAGGGAGTTAGGATGCACTTCATTTCTGGTGGCGTCTGCTAATAAAGATTGAATTGGTGAATATTAGGGTGAGTCTCCGCCAGCCCAGCTCACTGCCTGTCCTTTCCCACATGTCCATTTTCTAAAGTGTAGCAATTAATTCCTGTGATCCTGAGCAATCCCCTTCTCCTGAATGTTTTAAGTACTAACCAGAGTTACATATAATCCATCTTTTGTGCAAGGGGAGGTGCTTTGGAGAGCAGTAAACATCCTCTTCCTGCTGTCAAGGCCCTGTGATCTGTCTTTGCCTTGTAGCTGCCTTGCGGTTGTGGGGCTGGAGATGGGAATTGGTGTTTGCCAACTCCCAGGGAAACACCAGGACCCAACAGAAAACGAGCGCTCCAGGGAGGCTCTGCAGCATTTTGCACACTTTTGATGGTACAGGAGGGTGTTTTATTCTTTTCCAGCTTTCAAGAGGTGCCTGAAGAGTAATTTTACATTTAAACTAAGTAGGTATTTTAAACTGGCTAAACCACTTTATCTGTCAATGTTTGTACCTCCTGTCCAACCTTGCCTTCCAAAGGACTTGCAATTTCCTGTGACTATCACACGTCTGCAGCAGGTAGAGGGTCCATCTGCTACATCCACCAAATCTTTTCCTAGATTTAAGCCAGAAAGGGTCATTCGATCTAGTTTAGTCCTGCACGTAACATCTACTCCAGGATTGCACCTGGCTGTCTTATTTTTGAGTGCAGTCCTTTTTCATTGAGCAGGAAGAATCTGAGTTTCATTTATTAAAAGAGTCTTTGTTCTCATGTAGGAGGAGAATGTAGTCACAGATAATCTTTATCTCCCAGTCTCCTGATAATACAGAAATGCAGCTATCTTGAGAACTGGCTTTCAAATAGAATGGAAAAACCAGAGTTTTTTTCCTCATGAAATTTCATTTCTAATTTTTAAGTAATTGAAAAACAAGAACAAAAAAATAATTGGCAGAGCCCTCGCATTTGAGATTACTGCAAATAATCTTTAAATAAATTACAGATGGCTGTTTTATTTACAAAATGCTCAAAATGCCTCAGTTGACAAATATATTTAGCTGGAGTGTATGATGAAGTGATAAGCAAGTCAACAAAGCAAACCAAAAATAAGAAATTATTCTCTTTTTCGAGGATGCTCACAAATGGCAAGTGTTGATAGAGAAGCACAGTCATCAGAACCAGGGGATTAATCTGCACATAATGAGGGCTGGGCTCAAGCAGGAGGAGAAGTTTCAATAACAACAATGGGAGGATTGTTGGGAAAAAAGCTGCAGCAAACCCATCTGCCCGAGCCACGTGACTGAGTCCCACACAGAAAGGCAGAGGAGAGCTGAGCATCCCGGGGAAAATCTGGTGCTCAGCTGAGAGGAGATGTGAGCTGGAGACCGCCTGGACCTGCCTTTGGAACACCTTTCTAATGGGGACAGAAAATAACAGGGTACTGCAAAGAAATTTCTAATAAAGAGTTCCCACTCACCCAGTTGATGGAGTGACCTTTCCAGAAACTCTTACAAATTTCCAGCCTCTGAGTCCGGGGTTTGAAATATGAATTTAAAAGGGAGGAGGGTCGGCGGGAAGGAGAAGAGGTAGAAGGGTAGTGTGTCATTTCTTTTGGTATTTTGTTTCCAGCTCTATCCTTTGATCTCTGCAGCAGTGTAGTTCAGACAATCTGTAGAAATATTGCTAAACCAAGTTACTTTGTTATATTTTACTTCAGCCATTTGTCAGCATATGCCATAAAAATTTTAGTTTTCTCTCTTGATCTTTATCAGAGATTGCTGTTTCTCTTTGATGTCCCCCTCCTTATTTGACATTTGGATCTGGTTTCCCATTTAATTATCTAACTCTCTATTGCTATTTTAGTTTAAAAGTTCACTGCAATATTTTACTCCTCCTGTTTCTCAGTCCATTCCTCTGTGCTCCAGCTGAGACACAAGAAAATGATGAAGGTATTCACTCTCTTAGGGGGGTTTGTGGCTGAGCCCTCCTGCAAACAGAGGGGAGCACAGACCTGTGGTCAGTGAGTGTGGGCAGCAAACATGATGCTGGGACATGCTGGATCTCCTAAATCAAAATATCCAGAGGCTGTTCTTTGATTAAATGGTAAATTTAGTCTGTTTCTTGTAGGTTTGAAAGTCTGAAATGTAAACAGCAATGCAGTCAAAATAGCTGTAAAATGTCATTTAATACAGTCCCAGTTCCTACAAACCGTCTTATGAAAACACCATCCTCACTGCTTAGCTGTGTCAGAAAACAGAAGGAATTCCTCACATTTTGTAGCCCAGAGAAGGAAATTTGCTCTCAAGAGAGACAAGCCGAAGCACAGAGGACATTTTACCTCTGTATTCCAGAAAGATATCTCATGGTAGCTGGAAGCTCTTCAGGAGAGCTGGTTCTTGGGATGTTTTACAAGCCATAGGCCCCTGGATGAGGTAGGGATGACCAGAGAATGACCAAGGCTTGGTCTAGGCAGCTTATTGCTGCAGAGTGACCATGTGAGTGTGATGTAGGAAGACTCCTGGCAGGGCTGGAGCAGTGGAAACCAGTGAGATAACTGTGCCACATCACTGCTGGGATGAAATCCTGGTGAACTCCTACAGGAATAGAGAGATTTCAGCTTCATCCAAAACACAAGCTGGAAGAAGAGAAGCCTGGGCACTATTTCTTGCTCTGTAGCTCAGAGCAGGTTGGAAGAACCTCCCTATGGGTGCTCTGAGACAAAGGATCAAAATATTTCCATTGATTGTGGTTAAGAGCAGAAGTGAAGCCATGCACAGCCACGGGTGAGTCCTGGCATATGGCTGAGGGGCTTTAGTGGAGGGTGTGCAGCTCCATCTGGCAAGCCCAAGGGAGCAGATCCACTGGAAGCCACAGCAGGCTGAACATATTGTGCTTCTGGCTGGGTGACCTCCTCCCCCAGCCCAAATTTGGCAGCCAGACTAAAACTGTGGAAGAAAATACAGCATTTGATCAAACCATTTTTTTTTCCCTTTTTTTTTTTTTTTTTTTTGCTTTAACTCCACTTTTCAAATGAAATCTTTGAAAGCAAAGAAGAAACCAGGGAAGTGATGATCCCAACCTGCCTACGTTCAAGAGTTGGATGCTTGTCTAGCATGAAGCAGACCTAGGTTCAACCCCCACTTCTGCCTGCGAAGTCTGGAATTTGCATTCCCCACCACTAAGGAAAACAACCCAGCTGCTGAGACATTCAGAGATGTATTTGGATATAAGGAGACATTTCCGTGTATTTGCCGTGCATGTTTTCTGTGAAGCCAGTTCCTCTTTGTAGGCAGTACTCAAATATTGATGGAGCAGAAGAGAAGGACTGTGGGAGGGACTACCTGGCATAACATTTCCAGCCAAAAATATGGAGGTAATTTGCTTCATTTTCTGTTCTTTGCACTGCAGTAACTTACTTTTGCCTGCCAGATAAGACACTTCCCAAAGGATGGTGCTTGGAAATACACTCCTTTGAAGAAAGGCAGAAAATACTCTTTCACCTCTGGATTCCCTGGATACGGCTGAAGCTGGAAAACCCCATGTACCACATTTGAAGATAGTTGCGAGTAAATTTGCTGCCTCTATGGAGATGAGGCTTTGAATTTGGCTACCTTGCCCTGATTCACCTTATCTCCCGATGGGAACTGGGATTTAAAATGTTTGAAACCCGGACTAGATTTCTGGCAAGAAAACGTAAGTAAAATAAGGAATTTTATGGTCCTGCTCTGTAATTGAGAGGAAGCTGTTCCCAGATCTTCCCTCTGTGTTTTTGTGGATATTTCAGATGAGTTGATCTCCTTGGCTAGTACAAGGAACTTGATCCCAAGCCATTGGATTTGAAGGAGAGTCCTCTTGTCTTCCCATGAAGTTTTATTCTAGCTGAAGTAATTCATGATTACTTGGGAGGTTTCCAGCTTATTCTTCAGTTCAGTGTTAAGGGGCTGGGGAACAGAGTTGCCCCTGTTAATTAGGAAGAGGTCAGGATTTTATTTTTCTAACTACAGGAAGGGGTTTGAAGACTGGGAGAAATTATTTTCAGTAATATTTTGTTTTTTCAGTAACATTTTCTTTTCCTTGGTGTAATTCTGTTCAAGCCAAATTTCAGCACATACAAAACCCCTCATCTCTACTGGGCAGTGACAGTGATACACCAAGGACTTTGGAAAACACAGCCAGGTCCCTGGCTCTGCCTTTGGCATTTCCCTCAGTGTGCTCCAACAGCCGGTGTAGAAAGAACGAAATCATAGAATCACAGGATGGTTTGGGTGGGAAGGAACCTTAAAACTCATCTCATTCCACCTCCTGCCATGGCAGGGACACCTTCCACTGTCCCAGGCTGCTCCAAGCCCTGTCCAGCCTGGCCTTGGACACTTCCAGAGATCCAGGAGCAGCCACAGCTTCTCTGGGCAGCCTGTGCCAGGGCCTGCCCACCCTCACAGGGAACAATTCCTCCCCAATATCCCATCCATCCCTACTCTCTTTGAGACACTTCAGCTTCAGGGTTGTATTTCCTTCCCTTGCGTGTCTGCATGGAGAAGAGAGTTTTTGTTTGATTTGTAGCCATGCATTGATTTAAAAAGACCACTAATATGTTTCTGAGTTTCCTTTCAAAGTTTTACAGAGTAAAAAAGAGAGCCAAGGCATTAAGAGCTTTACATCCTCAGAAGGACAGCGTCAGAAAAACAAAGACACTTAATCTGGGATACACAAAGCAGGAAGGGGGGGAGCATGATGTAGCTGTAATGAGAGATGGCGAGATTGACGTGGAAAAGATGGGACAGGCAGCAGAGTATAAATAGAGCTGCAGTTTATTTGTAACTTTCATTTTTAGGTGGGGATGATTGACACATGGATGGGCTGGATGAAGGTAACCTCCCTGATCTTTAACTTGCAGGTCACATGGAGAAAACTTTGAGAAAATACTCCAACATGTAGATGTCAGATTGAGTGACAGCCGCGTGTGAGGTGAATTGCATTTCCTGGCTTTTTTACATGCATCACTTCACAGAAATGATGGCTGCCATCGGAGCAAAAAGACGTCCTTCCCGACCGGGGTCAACAAACTGACAGTGCCCACCCATTAATAGAAAACACTGTCATTTAAAATAAAATGCTATGGAGAAAACTTCAAAAATCTATTAGCCAACACAGCAGATAGTATCAGTTTCTGCCCATGAATTACTGTATACCATTCCAGTGTTAATGTACAGCGCAGTGTGTGGTACAATTTTCATCTGTAACAATATATATAGAATGCCATATGGCTGACAGCATGCACTACACATGTCAGGCTCTTCTGTTTTCTAGCTCCGTACATCTTATTTGCTTCTGTCTAATTATCTTGTTCTGTGGAGGGGAGGGAGAGAAAATAACAAAAGCCAATGGGAATTCAAAAATCAGGGGTGTAACAAATAGTGCCAGTTACTTAATTCCATTGTTAATGTGTTCTTATGTTTCCTAAAATGCAACGTTTTTTAAAAGATGCAGTTGGACATCCATTGCTCGAGGTGGAATGTGGGGCTGTAATAAAAGCTCTATTTGAGGCATTTTGAAAAAACAACCCAAAAACAAATCAGAAAGAACAGCCCTGCTTTATGCTGTCCACTTTTATTGGTTAATTCCAGGCATAATTTTTCCAGCTGCTAGAATGTGCCCATATTGCTTCCCTATTCCTGTCTATCTGAAAGTAGTGCCTGGATTTTTTTTCCCCCAACAGAAACAAAATAGTGCTGGAAAGAATTGCTCTAAAACTGGACCCCTGGATCCAAAATGGTCTAAAGAGCTCTTCAGAAGTTTAAGCCTTGAATTTAATTTTTTTTTTCTGAGGGATTTTGTATTGTTTAAAGGTCAGAGCCCCAAGATTTGTCTTCAGAGATTTAGTGCTGGCTTATCTGTCAGTCACTCTCACCCATGTAAAGGCCAGAGGCGATTACCAGCACTTCTCTTGCTGTGCTCCCCTCTTCTTGAGCACTTGATCCACAGGGAAATATCTTGTCCTGGACTGGAAGGAAGCTGCCATCTCTTCTGTAGTGGAAAGTGGAGAGAGAGAAGAGGAAATTGGGGCTGCCACATACCTTCAATGATCCTGAGTGGGACAGAACTGCTACAAGTGCTGCAGCCTTCAGGCTTCGTGTCCCCTCTGGACAAAACCCTTCACTCCGTGGGTGGAAGGGATTGGTTGGCCCACCATGAGCTTAAAATAGTATCATTTTTGGATCACTGACTTCTCCTGGCTGCTGCTTTGGAAATGAAGCTCAGTGCCATGCTGAAAAGTCAGTATCGTTAGATAGGAATTTTAAAATACGTCAGGAAAAGGAAATGGCACAAACGAGTGGCTTGGTGCAGCCATGGGCTGGCAGGGGCTACGTAGGAGTGGTTGACGTTGGTCTGCCCTTATAACAGTTCATGAGTGAAGGGCATAAAGTGAGCTCTGGTTTTAACCTGCACTGCACACTCCTCCAACAGGAAAAAAAGACTTAATCCATGAATGTGGTGCTCAGAACCACCTTGATGCAGTACCTGTGTTCTGTGGGATTGGGATGTTCCAAAAGGGGGCATTCTTTGATCAGGAAGGCAATTTTTCCTTAATGTTTGCAATGGCAAAATGGTTTTTATAGTAGAGATCTCATTGAAAATTCATGAAGCAGCCAAAGTTAACAGCAGTCTGCTCTGTTGTGTGAGAATCCCTTGCCATATTTGCTCTTAAACCTAATTAAACATGACCATCCATTTAGGAAAAGAACCTCTAGTATAATTTTCCAAAAAGTTTTCTTAATTCAATACATTATCACTTTATACCATGATGTTTTGCTCTGTGATGGGGCCATTTCTGCTAAAATTATGGCGTGATTGCAGCTGGAGTTTCCTGTGTGTTCTTCCTATGAGCTCTCATGATCTCTGTATAAATTCCAAATACATGATATTTCATTAACTCACATTTCTTCTTGTTTGTATTTTTGTTGACTGTGTCAGATTCCTTCAGCACAAATTCCATGGTAGTTATGAGGAAGAAGCATGTTCCATGCTCCCTTTTTGGTGTGAAACTTGTTCCAGCAAGTGGCATATGATTCTTCTCTCCCAGTTTGAGTGGTGTTTTCATTTTTGCACCAGAAGGGTCTGAAATTCCAAAATAGGGGCATGGTGCAGCAAGGCAGAAATAGAAAACTTTTAACAGGGAAAATACAAGTTTAATACAATGAAAACCAAAAAACGGAAACTCTTAAAATACCACTCTGGACAGAGTTTGAGTAGTTTTTGTGAAGTTCAGAAAGAGATTGCAACAGCATTGAAATACTTTGGGGGAAGGAATGGCCTGGGGCAGAAAAGTGAGGCCAGGGTGGCCCTGGAGCTGCAGAAAAGAGAAGCGAGCTGTGCTCTCCCATGTGTGTGCTCACTCCAGGACATGAACAGGATTGGCTTTGCTCTACACTTCTATGTTTTCCCCCTAAAAAATAAGACTATTTAGAAAAATAAAACTATTAGTACATTATGAGTCTGAGCATCTTACTGGAAAGCCACCTTGTTATACACATACTTCTATAAATGTTATATAGCATGAGTTAATTTCAGCTCTTTCACCCATAGCCATGGAGATTCAGCCTTTCCAAAAATAATGGTTGACAAAGATGTGCTATGAATGGAAAAAAAAAGCTCATTTATCCATGGCAAATTACACGATCAAGTTCTATGTTTCATTAGTGCAACCCACAGTACTTCACTTATCTGACCATCATTTGTCTGGCTTTCTACCAGGGCAACTAAAGCCATGGAGCATCTAAAGTCTGTCAGACTGATAACACTGAGGAGTCGTTTGGTATTGAATAAATTATTTTTATGGCATCTTGAAAATAGCCCTGAGTTTGGTTCCCCTCCAGACTCAGGCAAACGAGGCAGTTGCCTGGAGCAGGAGATGACGTGAAATGGCCGTGGCCCTTTCCCACTGCTACAGCAAAACCCCTGCACGGCCAGAGCAGCTCCTGCTGCTGAGTGAACCATCATCCTGGAGGGAAAACACAGCAGGAACGGCCACCAGGAGCAGGAACAGGGAGTCTGCCCAACAGCAACGGGGAATCTCTTCCTTTTCACCCCCTGGTCAGCAGAGAGCCACACAGACTCTCCAGGCTCCTTGCTCCCTTACTACCCCAGTTCTTTGTTTCAAATACAGCCTCTGCCCTTTTCCTTCTGTCTTGCTCTTCTCAGCCATGGCCCAGCTGGGCTCTGGCCAAACCCTGAGCTCCTGTTTCCAGGATATAAACATTCCATACTGCTGTGCTGCTGGGAAAACTGACATACACCTGTGATGGCCAGGATGCCTACTCAATGGCCATGGGTGTCATTTTATGACAGGAATATCTCACTAAACTGACATGCAGGAATAGTATCTGCAGTGCCTCTCCTGGAGCTTATACACATTCCTCCTGCAGGGAAAACTAAATGTTGCTCACCTGCATATTCCCTCCTTGTTACCTGACCACACTGGGTTCCTCCTTTCCCCCAGTCTGTTGCTGTGAAGAGACATTACAGGGCATCTCTGTTTCTGTTTGAGAAAATGCTTGTGTGTGTTGGTGTTTGGTCTAGGACTGGCTTCTGGGTAGTATTAATCATCAATTCTGATAAACTTAGTGGTTTGGGCCCCATTTCCATGTTGCAGTTTTGCAAAGAACATTTACATTCTTAGGATGAAAAGTTCAGAATAAACGTGAGGTAAAATTGTACTGGGTATGAATAGCTCATGTATTGAAACCACCATGAGTGATTTGCTTTGCCTGTTTGGTCATTAATTTTGACACTTACGAGAAAGCAGAAAGCCGATGGAGAAGTCACACCAGGCCTTTGCATCTGCCCTTTCCACCAGAAAAGGCATTCCTGTTTCCTCTCCTTTGTGACTGTGGGAGTTTCTGTGCACCTCAGAGTCTCCCTATTCCCTGCAGCCGAGCTCCAGGTGAGCAATGGGCTCCGTGCTGAAGCCTCTCTCTCTGTCATCTCCTCTTGGCTTTGGTTGCATGTGGAAATTCAGTTCTCTCTGAATTTACTCCCTCAGGGGCTTGGATCTGTTCTGGGACAGGAGGTGTGTTTAATTCTTTATCCAAACACCGCTGTGTTTCTTCTCTTTTTGTTAACTTTTAACCTGCAGTTGGATCTGCCTATCCCATGGTAATATTTCCAGCCTCGTGTATCTGCCTAGTCAGTGGGGAAGACAGTTCCCAGAGCAACTGCTGCAGTAAATGCTTTTTGGCATCCAGATGTGTGTTCTGTCATTTCCCATGCCGTGCGTGTGCTGTCTCTCGCATCCATGGATCAACAAGTGTGGACAGCTCTGGAGGCGTCTGGTGCTGTTATTTCATTGCTGACACTGAGGAGGTGCTTCCTCATGAGAAACAAACCCACTCCTGTGTGACACCTGTGTTCTTACAAAGGGACCTCTGCAAAGTCAGCGGCAAATCTGCTTTTTCCTTCAACTTTGACTGCCTCGCAAGTGGGAAATTCACTCTCCATTTCAGGCCCAGATATAGTTGGAAGCTTCCCACCAAGAGATTGTGTGGATGCACTGTGTTGTTTAAGAGCACGATTCCCAGACAGGTACACCAGGATGGAAAGCTGATCCTGACATGACAAACCCAAGCTGGCACAAATGTGCTGTCATTAATCCTGCTCTGTGTTGGATCTCTCTTCCAGAGTGACCCTGGATGACAGAAAGTGAACGCACAGGAGATCTGGGATTCTTGGTGGTGCTTTATGCCTCGCTCATATAACTGCAGAAAACATTTAATCCATTTTATTCCAGCAAAATGAAACTTAGATACACAATTAAGAAAAATGCTTCCCATGGGATTTCCTGTAGCCCCAATAGCTGGATTTGCTTTCTGCCATTATGAAGAAGTTGTACAAAGGATCTACAGATTCAGAAGCTGTAATGGGGAACTTTTAGCTCTTTGAATTACTTTATTGTTCTTCCTCTATCTGTACCATATGCTAAATAATGCTGTTAAATTTGGCTGTGATTTTTATTGTTTTACAGTCTTGAAACATTCATAATCTTGGCTAATCCTAAAAGTGTTTGCTTGGGAGCCTTATTCATTATATATTTAGGCCAAAATATTAAAAAAATGTCTGTTGGCTTTGGGGCCTTTCTTTTTTCTGAGTTTTATTTGGGTTTTCTGAACTTGTTTTTTGCAGCAGTGCAGAGCATCCCACTACCACTGGTGAGAGCAGAAGTTTCAGAGGAGTATTTCTGCTTCTTTCAGAGGAATATCTCTGCGCTGCTCTGAGTAGCAGGAGCATGATGGGGCTTTTCTGTAGGAGAAGTGATTTCTGGTGATTGCTGGACACTGGGCTGGACTTTAACGAAAAAACTAAGCTGTAGGGATGTGGAGGGGAGGGGGTGACACGCAGGCAGGGTGAGTGGCACTGTGGCACCAAGCAGCGTGTCAGCTCTATGGCTGTGTGGTGCTCTGAGCGAGAGTGGAGCTCAACACCGAAGAAAGAGGAGAGAGCAGAGGACAAGTTAGAGAAGGAGGGAGCTGGGCCTGGGTCAGCAGGAGGAGATTTGAAGTGAATCATAGGAAGCAGTAAGAGCCCTCTTGCTGTCTCAGAGTGCCGTGGCAAGGAGAAGGTGCTGCTGCTGGAGCTCTAGAGCTGCACGAGGAGGAGCAGGAGTGTTTCAGTGCAGCAGTGCTGCTCCTCACCTCTCCCGTGGTACCTGGCTCCTTTTGCCAGCACAGCTCTGCACCTGCAGCCCTTGGGCTGAGGTTGCCATGTGCTTCCCTTCCCCTGCCAAACCTCCTGCAGAACATATCCCTGTGCAGCCAGGATGTGAGGTGCTGCCATGTGTACCCAACCCTGTAGATTAATAAACCTGAATAACCACAGCCTCTAATGACAGTAATCTGACCAACCGACCAGCCAGCTTTGGGAAGCAAACTGCATTTGCTTCCCATCCTCAGCTCAAAGTGTAGCAGTGATCCTTGACATTAATTATACAGACTTGCACCCAGCACATGTACTTGCAGAGAAAGGACATCTACGACAAAACTTGTTGTGCACAGCCAAGCCTTCCCATGCTGGTGATGAATATTTATGCCAAGAGTATAGAGTGCAAGGTGGCATCTTCCTTGATGAATTGGGGGCTAGATGCTATGACTACATTATTTAGACCACTTTATTATAAGAGTTACAGTTTTTATTGCCTGTTGCAAAGCAGAGAGATACAGTAGATCTTCCCAAAGATCAAAGTGTGTCTCTAGGGCAGCCAGTAAATTAGTGGAGATTATAAATGAGTGCATAGTCATTGATGTCTTGAGAGCTCGGCTCAAGAGATCAGAGAGTATTCTTTCCCCCTTTCTGTTCATAAGTGTCTTTCCAGAATAGATTACTTTTTTTACACTTAAAAGCAATATTCATGGACTTCATAAGAACAAGTGTTTCAGTAGGACATGCTCTGATCACATCACTCCCTGTTGTATATGGACTTATTATGGACTGCTGCTTCCCTGTAATACAGACTCCTGGAGGCTGATGTCAGGGATATGTGCTCGGAGAATCGTATCACTTAACTAATGTCATCATATTTTACAGCAAGTACAGCCTCTGTAGGAATTCTTTCACCAGATTGGGAGCTCTTCAAAGCTCGGTTATGAGGTGCAAAGAGTGCATGAAGCAAAATAAAAGCCAATTAGAGAACACTTCACTATCCTGAAAGAGGAAATTATAGCTATGGTGGGGAAAAGTAAATATAAACGAAATCACACTATGCCAAAAACTGCAAATAAAAATCCCCAGAATAAACATCCATTTCATGAAGGGATTTGAAGTTAACTTTTAATATCCAAGTTGGGAGAGAAGTCAGAATTGTGTCTTCATGCAGAAGATGGCACAGAGCTCTCATTTACTACTACAAATCTGGAGTCTGTATATTGTGAGAACAACCTCAATCTCAAACATTTAAAAACTTTTTTTTTTAAGTTTCTGTATATTCCATAAAATAGAAAGACCGAATAAAAAAATCCCAAGCCAGTTTTCTGGACCACTCAGCTTTAGAGAAATGCTTTGTGTGGAGATCACCACTGCAGAAATAAGTGAGTGGGAATTGACTAATCAAGATTTAAGGCAATTATCTGGTGATGTCAGTGGAGACACCAGCCTTACGTTTTCAGGGATGGCTTTGATTAACTCGTTCATCCCAGTGCTCTGTTACAGGAAGTTTCTGCTGCTGTCCCAGTGGATGCTGTGGGCTGGTGAGTCTGAGAAGCTGAAGCCAGCTGAGAGGTTCCTGATGGAAGGAAAGACTCCAAGTGCAGTATGGAAAGCAATGAGCAGATCAGTCCTTGGTGCTTTTCCACCTGTCCATCTGCTCCTGTAGTAAAGTGAAGGTCTCGGATATCATTGCAATTGTTCATTTGCCTGCCCTTGGGCAGCTCAGCCAGTTTTTGTTAGGAATATGCTACCTTTTCCTTCAGGTCTGTTCTGAACCTTGGACCAAGTTCCTCTGGGTTCAGTAAAACAGATGTTTTGCCTTTGCAATGGCAGGACGGTCAGTGCCATTGGTTTTATTGCTTGTTTAAATGAGGATTGACCATCGTGAAAATACCACGCAAGGGGTCAGGTAAAGCAAACAGAGTTTTGATAGGTTTGGCAATCAGAATAGTCTGAATATCTGGTTAGGTGGAGAGGTTATTGATCTTCTTGTCTTGACTTTGCTTGGTGGGGCCAGGTCCTGTGCAAACAGTGGGAGGATGTTTTGCATGAACCGTAGCATTTCATGATTGGCCACTGAAGCCTGCATGGTCACAGGATAAGATGTTACCAGCCCTCAGCACCATTTCCAAGCGAACTGTAGATTCTCTTTCCTAGCTTCATCCATGCCAGTTACTCAAAGAAAGCTAAAGATATCACAAAGATGCCATAAGACCCAATTTGACTGAAAAGAACGAGATGAAATGCCATGGCAGAAGTAGCTTCTTGCCAAGAACAGGTTTGCCAAGATGAAATGTGTCATTGTGGCGCAGTGCTGAAATGCTTCACTCCTCACTGGAGAGACTTTGGATGTGCCTTTGCCTTTAATCTCCTCTTCCCATGACTGGTAGGGCTGACGAGGACTGGCAGCGAGCACCAGCAGAGCAGTGGAT
The DNA here is from genome assembly GCA_013397845.1 of Melanocharis versteri. Lineage (NCBI taxonomy): Eukaryota > Metazoa > Chordata > Aves > Passeriformes > Melanocharitidae > Melanocharis > Melanocharis versteri. Next base: position 527,112 of record VZTG01001442.1, read on the forward strand.
TTTGTTCTGAAGATCAGCATGTCTTGGATTGGCTCCAAGTCACAAATTCCTTCAGCTGAGGCAATACTACAAGTTGTGGACGTCCCTTGGCCACTGCAGCTGCCACAGGAAAATTGGACATGGAAGTTTAGAAAACAACACTCTCTCTTTGGAGATTGGTACCATTCTGATGAAGAAATCCAGTCTGTAAGACATCCCTGATGAAACCTGTGGCTGTGGTAAATGGCATAAAATAAATCTCCAGCTGTAAATAAAATTGTGTGAGCTGTGTTTGCTGTGTTTGCACTGGAGCCGACCTCGATGAGTGACAAACCACGGAGTGACACGGACCATGCTGTCCCCACTGGAGTGCTGGTGCAGCTCAGCTCCTGAGGGCTCAGCTCTGAAAGCTCTGTTTCGGTGAGCAGCGTAAGCTGTAAAACATCTGCTCAGAACTGTGGCAAAAATTATGGCATTAGTTCTTACAGAAGGAAATTCCTACTCCCCAGGTGAACTCCTTTGGAATTTGTTTCCCTCTCTGGACACAGAGGATTTGATGAGTGACAAAATGCCATGTCAAGAACAGGTCTGATTATTGATGCTTTTTCATATGGAGAGGAGTGGGCTCGTTGGGGAATTTCTTTGCTTGAAATGTGGATCTTATTTTCTAAGATGATCCCAGAGGGACTGAATTTTTGTCGTTATGGTCTTGTGCTTTTCCACCTACTCTTATGAAATACCTACAGCATTTTTTTGCGACTTGATGTGATACTTTCTTAAATGTCAGTTTGTACCAACTTTGATGACATCTTTTGCTGCTTTCACAGAAACTCAAAACCCTTTAATTCCCTGTCTTTGTTCAGAGGCCTTGATTACCCACTTTGGTTGTTACACAGTGTAGCTGTTTGCTTTATTGTTAAGATCCATCTGAGGACAAGTGAGGTTGAATGGCCAATGCAATGTAAACATGTGTGACTAATCCCTCTGATATGGTGCTGTTTGGGCTTTAATATTCTGGGCTGAAAAATAATGTCTGAATGCTCCTGTCAGAAGGGCTGGGAAAGGGGCAAGAAGCAGCTTCCTTTGGATCTGAAGAATAATCTTGCAAGGCTATAAGGTGGTAGCTTGAGATGTGGACTAATCATTCAAATATGTTTAATTGTTGGGGTTTTTGGGGCATGATGAATGCCTGAGTCAACCTTTCATTCGAGTTTGAGTGTTCCAGATATACTTAAATAACTAAATTACCCCTCTCATGCCTCTGGACAGAAGAAAAAATACACTTAAGACATTTTAGCTTTGAAAATACGTGGGGAAAAAATTCTGTACCTGTCTGCTGTGGTGGAAATGTGTGGGAATCCAACCTGAATTATCTGGCATGACATGTTTTCTCCCTGTCACTGGATTGCTACTCTGGTTTTCAGTTCCTTCTGGGTGAGGAAACTTCTACACGAATCACAGATTGCACATCAATGTTTGTCTTCTGAAAACAGGTGAATTGACTCAGTAAAAAAGCATTTGGCCTCAGAAACGTAGGTGCTGCTCTAGTGAAGTAAATGCTGCGAAAAGCGATGGGAAATTTAGAGATGTTTGAGTCAACCATGGACGAATCCTTTTCCTCTGGGGAATGTAGTGCTGACCGAGTTTAGACAATGCTTGGCAGGCACAGGGTGCGATTCTTGGAGTGTCCTGCACAGGGCCAGGAGTTGGATTTGCTGGTCTTGATGGGTCCCTTTTAGCATAATCTGTGATTGATTCCATGATGCTAGGTTTCTCCTGGAACCTGAGGGAAGCGGTCGAGTTCAGAGGATACGAAACACCGTGTTGGCGAAACAGCGAGAGGACAGACAGAGCGAACAACACCGCGATTATCTCGGTGCAGGGCGCTGCTCCTCGGGCAGATCCCGTGTCCGAGCCCGGCCAGGCAGTGGGGCAGGGCTCTGCCGTGTCCGTGCGGGCAGGGCTGGGGCACATCTGCACGGCTGATGGGCCGTGAGCTGATTCCCATTGATCGGGATGCTGCTGACACCCGCTCCGAGCGCCCGCTCCATCGCCATGGCAACCAAGAGCCCGAATACTTGTCCACATACTTTAGGAACCTCATTAAATCAGGCAGCAGGACAGCAGCTGTGGGCTCAATGTGTTACGCTGACAGCCGGGGACTCGGTTTATGGTGCTCAGGTGATTTTTGGCCCTCTCTAGGCCAAACTGTTGAGGACGTGGAGCTGGTGGGACAGATGGCAGAATAAATAAATATTGCCAATATGTTTAATGTGCACACATCTTCTGAGAGGTGCAAAGTAACCTCGCTCAGTCTGATCAACTCCGGTAATTTTAAACAAAGCATAAATAAAGGATAAAAGAGCTGAGCTGAGCCGAGCCGAGCTGAGCTGAGGGTTTTCTTAAAAATTTATTTAAAAAGCTGATTTTAAGAGCAAATGGATTGAGCTGCAGGCTCGTAACACATCTCATAAAATGTTGCATAGCTGGAAGTGATTAAAGTTCTCTATCTTGATATATAATCATGGAAATTCAGCTATGCAAGGCCCAGATCTTGAGAGGTTGATTCCATTTTCACCACTTTTCATGAGGCTCTGCCAGAGGTAACATGAATGGAATAATATCCAAGATTTCTTAGTCAGAGGAATTTCTCATGTACCAGAGGAGTTAAATACTCCAGTCACCTCCCAAATTTGGCTTTCATCAAGCTCTGTTGCACTCCCCTGAACTGGGGTTTGGAATTATTAGCACAAATGCGACTTTATACCATGGGGCTAAGCTAAAGATAGACTTAGCCCAAAACCACTCTAAAATCATGTGCAGTGCATTTTATTTGATAATGATTGCAATTATTTCATGTTCTTCATAGTTCACCTACTTTGACTTAGGGTGCTAGAAAGCAGTAAAGCCAGAATGTAATTAGACACTTTGTGTCCTGGTATTTTTGCATAATTCTGAGTTGATCTGGGCTTTCACATTATTGCACAAATAAAGAGGGAAAATGGTGGTGTAGAGTTCTCCTTCTCCTTTTTAATGCAGATAAAATTGGTTGTATCGCTGAGCAATGAATCCCTTTGGTCAAAGGTGGTCACCCAAAGGATATTCATGGTTCCAATCATTTCCAAAGGATCAAAGAAAGCAAGGAAAAAGCCTAACTATATGAAATAATCATGTTACCAACTTCAAGATCTCAAAACTGTTATGGTCAACAAGAGCTGAAAAATAGTAGTACTGTCATCCAGGTGGTTTAATTTCTTGTGAAAGGGAATGGCAGATGCCTCAGACCCTAAATTATAATTTGTAGATTCTAAACAAAGAACCTCAATTAGTAAAGCAATTATTAATATTGGCTGGAATCCATACTGCCCAGGGTCTCAGACTGAACCCAGTCCAGTTGGCAGCCCAGGACTGTCTGACCCGGAAGGAACATAAATTAATTTGATAATTCCTTACATAATTTGAAATTGCTCTGGATTCTTAGCCACAGAGCCAGGACGAGGTCCTTTGTTTTGCGTTTAGGTTTTTTTGGTAGCCATTGATGGTGTCATTTGAACTGGTCATGGATCATAGGGGACAGGCATCAAAACGTGAGGGTCTCCAGCTGCCCAGCTGGTGTGGAGTTCAACAGGGAGGAGATTTTGTCTGAGCTCGTGAGCTGTGGATGCCCACCTGCAGTGCTGGGACCAAAGACAGAGTCCTCTCAAGCTGAGCATCTCCTGGAGAGGACTTTTTCTTGTGGGGGCAGTTTGACTGCCCTCCATGCCCACCTCACAGGGCCACCTCTTTTTTGCCTAGACTGGTTTGCAAAAGCAGAGACTAATCTGATGGATGAGCACTCTTGGAGATGAGGAGGAAACCTGGAAGAGGAAGTGGTGGAGTCATCATCCCTGGAAGTGTCTAAAAAATGTGTGGATATGGCTCTTAAGGACATGGTTTAGTGGTGACCATGGTGGCGGTGCTGGGTTGACTGTGGGACTTGATGATCTAAAGGTCTTTTCCAACCTGAATATTCTATGATTCCAAGCTCTGGATCTCAGGTGGAGAATGGCACCTGAAGTTTCGTATTGCTTCCTACAGCCTCAAAGAGACAGAAACACATCTTCTCATGGAAAGGAAATCCAATGAGAGATTAGTAAATCCATAAAACCAACCTCTTGCTCAAAAAATCCTTTGTTTCCAAATATTTACTGGAACACTGCTCTGGCCACTCTAGAAGAGAGGACTCTACCTGAGATGAACCTCTGGTCTCATCTCAAGCATGACCATCCTTATGTTGAACTTTCATGGATTGGATTTCTGTCTAGAGGCACAGTTACATTTTGGATATAGCTGTTGGGAAGATGGGAATGCAGACATGGGACAGCGTGGATTCTCTCTGTGGTTCTGCAGGGTTTCCACTAATTGCATTAAAGATTAAGCAGTTCCATGAGATGAACCTGCCTGGCCCTGCTCACTGACCCTGGTGCGGGTACCTAAAATCTCAGTCAATAATTAAGGTACATCTGTCAGAGGACTGTCAGGATATGTCCCTCAGAATAACATTTTCAGGCTGCTCCAGCCATTTTAGGAATATGATCTGTATTATGCATGGAAAATTGGACCCTTTCTTCTTTTGGCAGGTGTATTTTCTCATTCACCGTCTTTACATCTTTTGTGTATTTGGAATTCCAAGTAAATGCATTGCTTTATATAATTCATGATCAAGGACACTTGTTATGCAGCTAATTTTATTCCATCCATTGAAAAGCAAAATGATACAAATACCTTTTTTGACTGTGTGAATAAGATGAGCGAAAAGAATCTAAATTTAATGACCAAATCTGGGTTGCTTTTCTCCTGCAGTAAACTCCAGGGAATCTGCTTAAGTAACCAACGTGCACAGAATCAGGGTTTGAATGTGGCTGTTTTACCTGGGAGAGCTGAAGGACTGACTTAACAGCATTTTACATGGATCCTGCACAGGAGAGGAATAATGCCATGACATCTGCAGATAATATGTGATTGTCAGCTGCAGGCAGTGGGTGGTAAAAATGGCTTTTGGTCTCCAGCACGACCCATAAGAGCTGGAGGAAAGCTGCTGGGGCATTCCCTGAGCAGTGCTGCACAGCATTACTGCTAAACAGCCTCTCTTGGGCCAAGCTGTGCTCTGCCAAGTGCAGCACAAAATGTTTGGGACACGGCTCTCTCAGTGCTGCTCACCTCCACTGTACAGGGCATTGGAGACTGTGTAGGTGTTGACCCTGGGAAAGTACATTGTATTCCCGGCTTTGATAGAATAAAATTGCACTCTGAGTCATACATGAAGTGCTTTAATGGTTAGCCTGTACAAAAAATATCAAAAATAATGTCATACAACAGAAGGGAAAATCTTATTTATTATGGCAAGTCATTAGTAACTGACACAGAAGCTGCCCATTCCATCACTTGTAGTGATACCTTTATTCCTTTCCTATATTCATTTTATGGATCCTCACTTAACAGATAAATATTTGCACTGTATAATTAAAATTAATTAATTTTTAAAAATTACTAATTTAAAATGACTTTTAGTAAAACCAATTAAATAGCAGGTATTTGTTTTGCTTTGTATCAGTAGTTTAAAAATTACTTTTTGGGTTGAGCAATGAAGTACAGTACAGTGAATGCACCTGTATTTCTAATTAAGCAATCCACATTGACAAAAAATTAACAAGAACACTTTCAAATTATAGCAAGTAAAAGCCAATTCAGCTTCCATTTTAGTATTTATTGCGCCCAAAGATAATGCTGAAATCTCATCAACTCCTGAGACTTCAGCAAAGTTATTAAATTTCTGTCTTTACTCCCGGACATTGCTGAAGAGTTGGCTTAAATTAAGGTCCATGACAGGCAGGAGTCCCGTGAGAGTCACCAGAGTTACATTAGCACGGGAGAAAATCAGCTGTCCTGGTAAGCTCTAATTTCTTTTCCCAAATCCTGTAACAAATTCCATTTCATTATGCACTATTAGAGCAGTTCCATGGTGTGACTGATAGGTTTCCTTCTCCGTGTTTCAGTGGAGCAGCTAGAGACATAACAGAGTCGACAGACCATTTTAGAAGAATTACCTAAAATTTCTTGGTCTTTTTGTCTCAGAAAGTTCCAGTTTACACTTTAGAGGAAACCCACCATGAGATAAAGGGTATCCAGTTGTGAAGAACCATTTCCCACGTTTTTCTGGAAGCACATGAATTTGTGCATGCTGTAGGGAGACATCTTGCTTGTCTCAAGCAGAAATTCGCATTTCTTCAGCAACAAATTATTCATAAGAAAAGAATTGGTCAGTTTCTGTAAGACCAACCAAATTTTACATAAAAATGGTGTTTTATTTTGTATTTACAAAGCAGCTCTGGTCTGTTTTTCTTCTCCCATGCTGACCCCATGACAATGGCAATGAACCATAGAAGATTCTGGTTCCTGCTGGTGTGACTAATTCAAACACCCAGAACAACCCAACAACTCCCTGCGAAGTATTTGAAGGTGGAACTCCATCACTCCTTTGGGAATAGCAGAAGATAGGGTCTGGAAAAGGAGTGTGCTGTGGAAGGGGTCTGCACCATGGGGAATGTGCTGGATTGAGCGTCTGCTCCCCTGAGATCAGGGTCATCCCACCAGGACCTCACCTTGGAGATGCTGCCTGTGAGGGACGTGTCCTCCTGGGCAGGAAGGGATGAAAAGCAGATTCAGGTTAAATTTATTCTTTCCAGAGCTTGTATGACTGGGTAGATGATGCGTTTGGCTCTCTGCTGGCCCAGGGCTAGTTTGCACATCCTATGAGAAAGGGGTTGGCCGCTTGGCAAAGTCCCTTTGTGAGCTGGTACATCATCAAATAGACTCTCCAAACCTCATTAGCAGCAGCACGTGGACTGATCTGTCCATAAATACTGAGGAATTAGGAGGTGGAGGTGTTCTTCAGCAGCTGTATCATTTTACAGATTAGTTTTCAAGCCCTGCCATACTTTGAAAATTAATCTCTTTTAAATGAAATGTTCATTTAAAAATTATGTTTAATGATGTCTAATGCATCCTGAGATGCTGGCAGGAGAAGGTTTGTTCTGCAGCTGACAAAGGAGGGCGGGGAGCTAATTAACAAAGACAATCAAACTTTCATTAGTATTACTAAAGCCTGCACGTTAAAATGTTTTGATGCAAACAACTGCTATTTGTGTTTCCAAACCCCATCCTTTTTTATCAGTGCTTCTTTTAAAGATGCTTTATTGTGCGGTTTTCTAGGTGACACCACGTGTAATAGATTTCTTGGAAATGGGGTTTAACCATTAACCATGAGGATGTGTGTCATTATTTTCTTCAGCTAATGCCTGAAGGTGAAGCTGAGTGAATTTAATGCATTAAGAAAGGTAATTATCAGATAATCTTGATTGCCAAGGTTCTTCCTTCTCCAGCAAAAACTGATGGTGGCATAATCTGTATACACGAGTGTCTCATTTTTCCTTTCTGACTTTGATTTAGGTCTGACAGCATTATACAGCATTGTTTCTCTTATTTTTTTTTATTTTTCTTGTAATATTTCTTCCATATATCTCATCTGTTTCCTTGTTCACCCTCATAAATTACGCTTCTTTTACCAACTCCTTTCCTTTAAGTAATAATTATATGGTCAAATGGATTGCTCTGCATTAAGGGCTAGAGGGAAAAAATTGGCAAATTTTCCAGTAACAGATTTTTTTCTCCTTTTCTGAAAGCTGAGGTGTAAGTTTGTCACAGCTTTCACAAATCTTCTTTCTCAGCAGTCGTGCATCAAAGGCTTAGAACTGCAAATGAATTATTTTGATTACTGCTGCCCTGGGAAGATCTCCAGGGATGGGAGATGGTGGGCTTAGCTACTGTCCATCCCTGCCGGGCCAAATCCTGCTCCCAGGGGAGTAAGGCATTAGGAATTTTGCCACTGACTTCAGTGGGGCTAGGATTTAGCATGGAGAGCACATTTTTCTTTGGAATAAAGAAAAACAACAAAAAAAAAAAATCAGATTCAGGCTCCTGTAAGGTTGATGCCCCAAATTTGGTGGAATTCAATATTTTGCTTCCCTGTATTAGGCTAATATTCAGGTAAATGAGGGAAAAGAAGACCAAATGAAGGACAATGGAGGAGACAACTAGAAATAAAAGGTTAAAAAAAATACTCTTTTCAGATAAATTTGCATCATCAAAGGAAGAAACAGCTTTTCCTTCCCTGAGTTTTTGCTTTTGTCTGATAGATCCTTGCAAATCTGACTTTGCCACCTCACTGTGGGAAAGATTGGAGATGAATCTGCATAAAACTAATGAGGATCTCAAGAAAATCGTCAAACCCAAATAGACTCAATATTTTCTACAGGATATTTTAATCAGTTCACAAACCCCTGCACTATGAGGCATGTAAGGTTGTTTTCGTTACATTTTTTTTTCTCCCCTTTGTAACTGGAAGGGGAGAAAGCTGGGACGGGAGGAATTTCCAAAGCTGTATCCTCATCTCTTCTCTCCCTTTCCTTTGTCACCCACTCCTTAGGACAAGCAAACCTGACAGGAGGGGACAGCCAGGTGGGGTCAGGTTCTTCTACCAGGGAACGAGGGACAGGACAAGAGGAAATGGCCTCAAGCTGTGCCAGGGGAGGTTTAGGTTGGATATTGGGAAAAATTGCTTCACCCAAAAGTTTGTCCAGCCCTGGCACAGCTGCCCAGAAAAGTGGTGGAGTCACCGTGCCTGGAGGGACTTAAAATCCGTGTGGATGTGGCACTTGGGGACATGGGGCAGTGGTGGCCTTGGCAGTCAGTGCTGGCAGAGTTGGACTCAATAGTCTTCCAGGGCTTTTCCAAGCTAAATGATTCTGTAATTCCATGGTTCCCTCTCCTTTTTCAGTTTGGCTGCCCCTGCCTCACTCACCGTGCAAGGAGCTCTGCTGTCCCCAGGCTTGTCACTGCCATGGAACCAATCCCTTGTCACCACTGAGCCAGCCCAGCTCTGCTGTACTGACTGCTCCTCCCTGTGAGACCTGGGCATGCTCAGGCAAAGTCCGAGAGCTGGGAATCCCCAAATTCATCTTAAATGATGAAATTGCATCTTAAATCACAAAAAATCCATGGAAAGTATCAATGACCAATAAGTATTTACATCGTGGTAGTAGTGGATTTGCCAGGTAGCATGAGGCAAAGTTCTTGTCGAGGAGAGCAGATAAAGTAGTCTCTTATTTTAATTAAAGTAATTATTCATGGGACCCCAGATGTTAAAAAAAAAGAAAAAGAACAAACCCCTTTGCCTAGCAGTGAATAGCAACATAAATCGCCTGAGTTCTCCCTGTCAGGACAGAATGGATCCGCTAATCAATATATCTCTCCAGTTTTATAAAATAATGTTAATAGCTATTGCTGTCAATACTTCTATGGGAAATAATTTAATAGAAGATTATTGTCCATCTATTACTTTTTTTTAAAAATCCCATTCATTAGAATTATATCCTTCTGCAAGTTGTCTGAAAAAAAAAGGGCCCTGAAAAGGACTCCCTGCTGTACTAAATTCTATAGGCCTTCAGAGGAAATTCCATAGAGCTGTATTACATTTCTATAGATTTAATTCCTGGTGCTTTCTGTGGGAGTTTTTCCCCAGGAGCACATATGTGAGAGATCTAATGCTCTATTTGTATTTGCTTCGGTCCTCAGTGGTTTTCATCCTTTTTTTGTTTGTGGGCTACCAAAAAAATTTCCACTGGAACATGTGGGCTCTTGTGTATTGAATTTGCACTCAGTGACCGTAGACTTCCCTGCTTTATGTGGGAATTACTCCAGTGAATCTGTGGACAACAAATTGGGAACCACTGCTTTATTTATTTCCTTTATGCTGGCCATGGAATAGAAAATGTAACCACCACTCCGTGTGTCTGGGAGCAGCTGAGAAGAGCTCATAACACATTTCTGTAATCGTCACTATTGTCATTTCTTAATTTACACAGATTCACATCTGCTTTTCCAAAGTGAGGATCAGACTGGAAATACCCCTGAAGTAAGAAAACAGGAGCAGTTTTAAACCATAAGCACTGTTGGTGCCGTGGTGTTGGTTGTCAGAGAAGCAGCATTAGGGGAATGGAGGGAATACTTGGGGAAAAAAATAAACCCAGGCTGCAGGGAAACTCAAAATATGAGGGTGTGCAGCGAATAAAAAATCTACAACCATAGTAGTGAAATTTAGTTTGTGTTTGAATGAGTCCAATGGTTGTTTCTCACTGATACTCGTTAAAATATGAGAATCAGAGGCCTATTCTTTCCAAGACCATCATTTTGCCCCCATTTAGGCGTTGAAAGACAAAAGCAGAGCCTTTATAATATTAGATAATTAGATTTCTTGACTTCTAGGCAGTGAGTGTTTGCTGTTGTATCCCTCTCAGTGCACAAGGCAGACAAATCCGTTGTGAAAGTGTTTCTTTCTGGCTCTGAGAAATCATACAGATGAAGGAGCAGAAGTTTTAAATTATCCTGATGCAAAACAATTCTTGCGTCAGGGTAGACTTTTTTTTTTTATGTTGTAGGAACTTTACAAGTCCCCATGAATCAGTGCATTTGGAATCTTATGGAACAGGTTCAAAAACTGTCAAAAAGGTCTATTCAATATTGAATATGCTTGCAGTGTGAATAGCAGAGGAAAATCCGATGTCTGCCAAAGGAATGTAAAAAGGACTGATAAAACAAGCAGAAATCAGTTCTTTCAACTCCACAAGGTTTTGTTTCTTTTTTCTTTCTCTCTTATTTTTTTTTTTAAGTAAAAAAGACATAAACACAAAAGCTGCAGTTGACAGTGTCTCTTTGACAGCACTTTTGTAGCCATTTAAGCAAAACAATGCAAAGCAGCTTTCTGGAGGCCGCTGGCAGAACATACCGTAGCTCTCAAACTTCACACAGACTGCTGAGAAATGAAATGTTTGACTGAGAAGCTGATGTGGGTTTGGCAACATTGCTTAATTGATAGTGTGGAAAGAAAGAGGATTCTGCTTGCACCATCTGCAACAGTAACGGGGACCAGCTCTTTGTCTGACAGCATCTGTAGCCTTTCTCCCACCTCTGCCTCACCAGAACAGAGGAATGGCACAGAAACAGTGCAGCACGTGCACCTGGCAGGATCAAAGATCCTGTGGGTTTCCTTTCAGGTTTAATTGCTGATGTGAAACTCCTCTTAGGTCTTGCCTTCTCCCTGTTGGCAGAAAGGTGCTTTGGAGCTGGAGTTGGCTGTGCTGCATTGGCCCTTCCAAGGCTCACGGGTCGGTGTAAGGCCCAGATGAGAGGGGTGGGGGGCTTGAATGCAGGACTTCCTTAATGTAGGACTTCCTTAATGCAGGACTTCCTCAATGTAGGACTTCCTCAGTGCAGGACTTCCGGAAAGGACCTTTAATTTGGGAATGGGATTGGGATCTCCTGCTCTTTACAAATTAAAAATCTTTTCCAAGCCACTTGTGGTTCTCGCACCAATCCTTGCTCCTCCCTCTGTCCTTCCCCTTTGAGGGAGAGCATTTTCTTGACTTTCCTTGATGGACCAGAGCGTGGCCTGTTCATTACAACAGCCTATCTCTGGCAATGGCCACTGCAGGGAAAATGCAAGAAATATCACCATGGCCAGTTAATGGGCAAGCCAGACCAGTGCAGAACACTTCTGCCCAGTATTGATGAATCATGGGTTAATTAAGTCCTATGACAGAAAGTTTTAAATCACTCAGAAAAAAACCCAACATTTATTTTCAGGTAACAGGAGTGGTCTCTTGTGCAATTTTCCACACTTTTTTAGACCCTTTCTTGTTTTCCTTTTTAATATGGAAAGTGTCTCATATAGCCCTGATGTGGCAGAACTTAAACAAAGAGCAAGTTTCCCAATTAAATGTCTTGAGCACCTGTCAGACTTAGGAATAAAGTGCTTGGTTGTCAAATTTTGATATGAAAGAGACTTGCAGAAAGTTTCTGGTAAGCATAAAAGTTTTATCACACCAGCATTTCAGTTTCTGTAATGTTTAAGAGAGGAACTGTAGGGCAGTTCCTGCTGTAGTATAAATATCATCTGTGAAAATAATTTCATGTGATGGAAGTCTTTGTGACTAAGAAGTTGCACCATGCCTTGCCATTATTGGCTTAATCCTCCTCTGTGTCCATCCATCTGAATTCCATTCCCAGTCTGCCTTCAGGCATGTTATGTACAATTAATAAATCATCCTGACTAACTCTGGTTTTTTCCATATATGTAATTTTGGCTGAATTGTTTTCACAAAGGAGGACAGCATGATGCTTGATATCCAAGGCCTGTATTTGTAATCTCTCCTTTATTTAGTAGCAGATATCATGTTGGCTCAGACGAAGTTGGAATCCCAATAAATCTGTACCCATAAGTAGTGACCATGTGTTGGTCTAGCAAGCCAACGGTGGATCGAGTGAGGAATACACTGGAAGTGACAGTGAACAATTCAAAAGCAGGAGAAAATGAGTGAAATGTATTGAAAATCTATTTTCAGGAACTTTACCCAGCTCTTATTTGGACCTTTAAGCACAAAGCTTGTCCTCCTTGCTCTTGACAGCGTTTCCTCCCGGCAAAGATTTCCTGGGTTTCTCCCAGTGCTGCCCTCACTCAGACTGCAGTCCAACCTCAGTGCTATAGTGGTTATTCCCATTTTTCATAGAATGGTTTGGGTTGGAAAGGACCTTTAAAGCTCACGTATTCCAATCCCCCTGCAATAAGCAGGAGCACCTTCCACCAGAGCAAATTGCTCAGAGCCCCATCCAGTCTGACCTCGGGTGTTCCCAGGAATGGGGCATCCACCACCTCTCTGGGCAGCCTGTGCTGGTGTTTTACCACCCTGAAAAAACCTTGATCTAATCAAAATCAACTCTCCTAAAATGTCAACACCGAAGTCATAATTTTAAAAATTCATACCTTGAACAACCTGTTTGCTGACTCTATTTATTTATTTTTCTGGAGTTCTAAGTAGACAAACACATTTTCTTGTTATGGTGTAACCCAGAGGGAGACATTCAAATGTCCTGGCCTCAGAGGAGATGACCCCTACTCCTGTGACTTGTAATTAACAGCCTCTCATTGAAACTGCCAGGAGTGTCTGCTCATTCTGGCTGTCACTTGTTTTAACTCCAGCTGGCTAACAAGAAAAAAAACCCAGTTTTCTTGCAGGTTTTTATCTGCAAAAATCACAGCAACCTGTTGTGACTGGTATAGATCTGTGAGAGAAATTATAGCAATGTTTTGATGTGTAGTGGTAATACTTCTGTCATCGACACCCGATGCTGAAGGCAGAGATAACTTCAGCAGGAGAAGGATTACATAAAGTAATCTGCAATAAATAAATCTGGTCTGGGTTGTAAATCACTTCAGAATTCTTCACAGCATTTTGTCTTCCTCCCTGGCCTTCAGAAATTTGGTGTCTTCACTGCACTTGACAAGTGTTTGTCTCTCTTCCCTAATGAGGAATTTGAGTAGGACAGCAGTTGGGAAGGAGTTTAGGTTTTTACAACTGAAATTTTAGGGGTTTGTTTTTTCTTCCCCAGAAACCTAACAAACATTTTGGGGATCTTTATAGTAAGTAAGGCTTAAAAAAGACTGCAGGGAAAGCAGAGTGTGATTCAATTGAAAGCTTTCTGAAAACTTGGAAAGTTGATTTTATTTTAATAAAAATAAATCTAAAGTTTTGAAAAAAATTCACTGAAAGTAAAACAAGATTTTCTTTCCTTTTAGTCAACAAAGTGCTTTCTTTTAGTAGACAAAATTCTGCTGCTATCACTGCTTATGTACTACTGTAGATCTGTGTCACTTCTTCCACTTCTTCCACTTCTTCCACTTCTTCCACTTCTACCACTTCTGTACGGTATTTAAAGCCATGCATCACCTTTCCTACCACTTTGTAATAGAAGAGAGAAGAGCAGTTCACCACATTTTAGAGTGGCTTTTTTTTCCTTCCATGGGACAGAGCAATGTTTCAGAGGAAGAGGTTTGTGTGTTCACGGTAAGAGATCATGAGGGGCTCAGTGAGGAACCAGAGCAGCCCGAGGAGCCTGGAACAAGCTGAGCTGAGCTGTTTGAAGTCCCTGCCAGGGAGGCTTCCCGGGGCCACCCCTGGAGACAGCAACCCAGGATGCCTTTCCCAGCTGGGCTCCTCCACGCCCAGAGCCCTCCTACAGCTCCTGAGCCAGGCAGCACCTGTCCCTGCTTTCTGGGACACCCTACAGCCCCAGCCAGGCGTCCCTTCCCTTCCCTTCCCTTCCCTTCCCTTCCCTTCCCTTCC
>VZTG01001442.1:541471-644179 GCA_013397845.1 Melanocharis versteri
CCTCCCCTTCCCTTCCCTCCCCTTCCCTTCCCTTCCCTTCCGCCTCTCCCGAGATGTTTTCTACTTCACACTTGGCTAAACCTCCCCTGGATACGAGCGTGTCGCCGTACATTTCCCCACTCCTCATGTGGCATGCTTTGCAGTTAGCTCATTCTTTCTGCTGGATAGAACCTCAATACATTAAGAAAAGGATTAGTATGTGCAAAGCACAAAAAAAAAATCGGAATACTGGAGAGCACTTAATTGGCCAACTGCTGTCAACCATTTCAGCACTTGCATCTTCCGAGCTACTTGTACCGTATTGTTAGAGGAGAATAAATCATTTGACACAACTAGGTTTTCGAAAAATATGTGAAAACCATTCATGCAAAAAATCAGTTGAAATGTATGAAATTTTCCATCTGAGTGCTCTCTGCTAAGAGAAAATATTTCAGTGAGGCGCAATATTTAATCTTGTTTTAAAATAAATAGTTCACTATATAAAATCACTTGGGGTGTGATTTTTCAAAACGCAGTGTAATTTTATTTTAGTTTTAAGGTTTGTACTGAGGAATGCTGGAACATGACAAATAAGGTCTAGGCAAAGTTGTGTGTTAGAAATAATCCTTCTTCCGTGGGGTTGTGTAAAGCACATGCACAGATTTAAATCTCTGAAACACTTAAACTGATAGAAATTTGTGAACGTGACTAACACAGAGCACAGCCCATCCTTGCTTTTGTACAAAGTGGGACTTTTGCATCTCTACAATGCATGACCAGGGTGAGGAGTTTTTCCTTACGCTGTTGAGATGGTGCATTTCACAGAACAGCAGAATAGTTTGGGAGGGAAGGGAACTTAGAGCTCATCTCATTCCACTCCCCTGCCTTGGGCAGGGACACCTTCCACCATCTCAGCTTGCCCCAAGCCCCATCCAACCTGGCCTTGGACACTTCCAGGGATGGGGAGTTCACAGCTTCTCTGGGCAGCCTGTGCCAGGGCCTCCCCACCCTCACAGGGAAGAATTTCTTCCTAATATCTGATCTAAACCTACTCTCCTTCAGCCTAAAGTCATGCCCCTTGTCCTGCCACTCCATGCTGCTGTCCAAAGTCCCTCTCCAGCCTTTTTACAAGCTCCCTTTGGGTATTGGAAGGCTGATAATAGGTCTCTTCAAAGCCTTCTGTTTTCCAGGCAGAACAGCTCAGAGAGGGAAGCAGAGCAAGTAAATGATGGCCTGGAGGTCTGAGCCCAGGAGGCTGTTCCCGTGTTCTGCCAAAGGCTGGATGGTGCTCACTGATGTTTGGGGCCTCTGACCCATGCTTATAGACTTTGGCATAAAAGGACAAAGCTTGTGCAAGATCACTCTGTACAAAGGTTTTATTATGAACTCTGGTTTTTGAACAGAGATTTAAGTATAGAAAAGAGTGTGTCATACCTGAAGTACTGCACTGAAAATGTCCACTATGGAACATTTAGCTAATTAAGTAGGTTATTAAAACTACAGGGGTTTTGCAACACATGCATGGGTATGAGCCAGTCATGGCTCATTAAAGTCCTAATCCTGAAAGCTGCTGAGAACATGAGACATTTCTCTGAACTGTGCAATCTTTTGCTCTGAAGTTTTATGATCTACGGGAAAACAGTCCCGTATCCGCCGTCAATACATGGCCGATACAATCAAACACTAAGTGGCTCCACATGCATTCTCTTAATTGTTAGCTGTCGTATTGAGATTAAATTGGGCATTAAATTAAAGAGAGATTAAATTGTGACCTGAGGTGTAGGATTCATATACGCACTTAAATATAAATCCTGTTGTTTATTGGGAATAAAAGAACTCATGTTGCTTTGTTGGTAGTGTTCGGTTTATTCTTCTTAATATAGCATAAGGAAATTTAAAAATAACTTCTGACTGCGTAAGTCTGTGTTTACTCTTTCAAAGGAAGAGCAAAAGGAAAAGCTTTAGGGTCCAGAAAGCTTTTCCCTCACCCTCCAGCTGCTTCTGCAACACTCTCCCACCCTCACAGGCAGTGATCAGGGAATCTCCTTAGAAATCCTCTGCACACAGCTGGGCATCTTCAATTTTGTGGATCTTAGAAAATGAATTTTATTCTTTCTTTCTGAATGTATAGGGGAGATGAGTATTTTCTTTGACTTCATTGTTGGAGGATTTTTTCTTTTTGTTTTTATCATTGCTTTGGTGATTCGATCATCAAATCTCCTTTTTGGCCCTTTAGCAGGAGGGTTGGCAACCTCTAGAGCAGATGCTGAGAGGGCAGGAGGTCTACATAGGCTGAGGTTTGGGATCTGCAGCATCTGGGGGGCCGCACATCCCAGCCCCCATTCCCTGCTGAATTTGAGACAGCAGTGGGACCAGCAGCCATTCTGCCCCACAGCAGCAAGGCACTGCCAAGCAGCTGCTGGCAGCATCTTTGGGAGGCCCTGTCTTCCAACTCCCACCAAATCCCTACCAATGCAAGTAACCTCTAACTGGGAGGAGAGAGATGCAGGCTGGCACACTGATCCCGAAAGCTGCTGATCTTCACATTAACAACCTCATCTTCAGGTTCATTTTGTTCCTGCTTGTGCTCTGCTTGCTGTGCTCCTCCTCTCTGTATTTTGTTATTTTGTACCTCAATCACTGCCCAGCTGGGATTTCCAGTAGTGACTGGGAAGATGGTAATGTGCATTCATTCAAAGCATTTGGGGTTTTTGGGAATCTTGTCCCTAAATACCTGTCTGTGAGTGGCAAGCCTTGGTGCAGGAGATAGACCTGGCACAATTTAGCTCCAAACCCAGTGTGGCATTGCCCTGCATGGATGAGGTTGTTCTACTGCCCATGAGGCTTGTGAATGTACAAACAGGATGATCCCAAACGTGGGAGCAGGAGAACTGGGTCGTGCTTAGGCTGTGCTTGGGTGAAAGTGGCAGCTGAAGATCCAACCCATTATATTTTCTGTACTTTTGAGGCTGACGATAGTGCTGATGTGAAATGGGGCATAAAGTTAAATGACAAAAACACGTAACAAATTTGGATCTTTTAAGCACTGTCAGGCAGAGAACTGAACAATCTCAGATGAGATGGATAACTTGCTTGAGACAACAGTCTCAAGCTGGGTCTAATCTGGAATATCTGTTGAAGGTTTCTGGCTCCCTGTCCAGTGCTCAGCTCATTAGAACACATTTCTCAGCACTTCAAAAAGGCAGTTCTACAGTTTGCTCACTTAAAACCCTTTTGTTCCTACTGCTCCATTTCTTATTTATATGAATGTTGAATTAAGCATTTACCTTAAATTAAATCCTGTAAGTCTATGATATACTTTTCCTTTCATGAAATATTGTGAAGTAAACCCTGTCATACAAACAATTAAACTAAAGAGCTAATTCAGACACATTCTAGACCTTGAGCTGTCAGTGAATGAATGAAATGCAATGGAGTGAAATGCAATTTTGTTCACAGAAAAATAAATGCTGAAATTACATAATTAAACCCCTTACCCAAACAGAGCCATAACACATGAGATGATCTATCAGAGCTCCATGAGATCAGTTCTAAAACTGTAGATCCAAAGAGAAGATGATACAATGGCTCTCACAGCAAAAACCTCCCACAAAAGGGCACGAGCTACAGGCATGAATTACAGTAATTACAATTCATTTAGCAAAATTAGGCTGCATATTACTCATAGATTTGAAAGCAGTATGGGTGTTAGAGAGAAGAGGTGATGATCCCAAGCTCAGGGGAGTGTAGAATGTTCTTGGAATCAGTGGGATCCCCAGGACAGCTCCTGGCCATCAGAGCTTGCCGAGGGCTCCAGCATCAGAGCCTGGCTTTAACTGACTTGAGGTTATTCGAGATTTAGATCATTTCTGTCAGCTTCTGAGCCAGATCCTGGGCTAATCTGAGCTTTGTGCAAATCCATGAGCTTGCGGTG
Source organism: Melanocharis versteri (assembly GCA_013397845.1). NCBI lineage: Eukaryota > Metazoa > Chordata > Aves > Passeriformes > Melanocharitidae > Melanocharis > Melanocharis versteri. Next base: position 545,385 of record VZTG01001442.1, read on the forward strand.
TTGAAAATTAGAGCCAAATTGGATCAATTTATGCAAAAAAATAACACGGTAGTGGGTGATGTGTACTTGTTCCCTTCACTTCTGTTGATCGTGTTTTTGTGGGATCTAAATTTGCTTACTCCGTCCTCCACTTAATTGCACTTGTACAGCACATAGATTATCTCGCTCCCAGTTGGTTTCTATAGACTTCACTGATGGTGTTTTTTTCCTTTCCACCTGAAGAATGAATTTCATGCCGTTTTCATAGAGGTTTTGAGGTTAAATGCTCTAATATTTCTATTGCTATTTCTGGGCTTGGAGAAAAGTTTTTCTCTGCTATTTCCTCACTGACCTTTTTAGAAATTGAAATTACTTCGAGCTCCCTGTTATGTTTGCAAAAGACTTCTGCATTCTCCCCCTCTGCAGTGGCATATTATAAATATTTCCTTTGATGTGTCTCTACTCCATTCCCTCCCACCCTCTCCTTTTCCAGAATGGTGAACTGTTCCCTTTCTTTTTCTTCCCCACCACGGCTGCTTATCTGCAGCCCAAAGCGAGGAGGTGGTTCCCTTTAGCATGTAAATAAAGCAACATTTTTTTCCAGCAAGCAGCTCAGGCTGGAATTCCATGCCAGAAACTCTCCTCTACACAATGATGAGTTCAAGTTCTGCATTGTGCCAGGGGTTTTTTCTTTCACAGTAGGAAAGGTGATCAGTCTGCAATTAGTCCTCTCCTTCCCCAGTCTTTTGTAACTCCATCTTTGCTAATTTCTCATCTCCCAGGACCAAAGCCGAAGGTAACTTTTGGGAATCCATTTAATGTGACAGTCCTCCCATCATCCAGTTCTGCATAAAATTAGCCTGTCCTCCAGCTGACGGTGAATGATGTGGCATTAGAGCAATATTTGGAAAGATGTGCCTCGAGTTCTCTATTCTGGTCAGATGAGCGGGGGACATGCTTTTGCATTTTAATTTGAAATTCAGTGAATATTTTGAATGCCACAGCATGTCTATAACATTATTTAAAAGATCCTGTGCACTCAGGCATGTAATGATTGACATTGGCTGTAACTTGATGCAATGTTGCACTGTTTTAATTCTTTTTGGGGCAGTGTTATCTTTGATCACTTCGTATTCACTGGAAAAATCCCACAATTGCAATCCCACATTATGTTTCAGTGAGGATGCCAAGTTCTCTATGGTGCGTAGCTATTCAAGGCACTTTGTCCACCCTCAGGCTGCTCATTAAAGTGATGGCAGTTTCTATTTTAATGAATAAGGTAGAGTGCAAATTCCCAACTTCATTCATAGACCTTCAATGGTCAAAAGGAGAGGGTTCTTTTTTCAGTCCCCAACTTCTTTGTTTTCTTGGAAATTGTGTAAATGTGTTCATAACCATGGCCACAACTCCATGTGCATGCAAAACCCATCAAATTACAAGTTTTTATCTTGTGCCCGAGGCTTGTATTATTAAAACTTCCTTTTGTGACCAACATCCCCCGTCCCAGATTTCATTTCTAGACACAGTTACATGTCCATATTGCAAGAGGTAAGAAAGGGAGATGCCTGACAAGAGCGACTTAGTTCCCTCTTTTAATTCTCTGTTATTCCCTCGCTAATCGGCAGTCCTGTGCCAGAAAGCCTTTCCATACAACCCAACATTCCTTGCTTTCAGAGGCTGCCATTTCAAAGGCTGCGCTTGCCCACAGTTACACAGCAGGGGCATGAAAGCTGCTGCACGTTTCCTCTCCAGTTAAAACGCGGCACTTTAAGGTAAAGCATGAACTAAGTGCAGCGCTGAAGTGCTGCACAAACGTGAACAGTCGGTGTCAGGGAAGGAGGCAGAGTTCCCTGCTTGCTCTCCTGCCTATTATCCACGTGCCATTCAAACCTAACAGCCTGGATGCCTTCTTTTGACCGCTCTCACTCCCGGTTCGCTGTGAAAAACCCTTTTCTCCTGCCCATTACCCAACGTTCGGGAACAGCCGTGGCTGCCAAGGAGAGGTTTTTCGAAGGCGGTGCTGAGTTGCTCCTCGAAACTGGGTTAAGGAGCACATGGATTTTTTCTGTGCCCACGTTTATTCTGAACCCCCTCCCAGCCAGAGGGAAAGACATTTTGGGGCGCCTGTAGCTGCCCTGGTGGATAAGAATATCCAGTGGGGGAGGCACCAATGTGGAGATTTGGAGCGCTGGGCTCACCCTTGGGTGTCAGCCTGGTGGGGCAGGTTTGGCTTTGGGCTCCGTTCAGCTTGAGCTCAGACTCAAGGAATGAGCAGCAAAAGCTGCTGAAGGGCCTTTGCAACCCCCCAGCACTCCGGTGAAGTGCCCTATGCTCTTCCCAGCGCTCGGCAATCCCAAAAAGTGCGTGTCTTTTCTCCAAGGCCAAGCCATGGGGCAGTTGGAGACCCACCAAGAGAACTCTGCCTCCATCTTCCCCTGGCCACAGCTCCTTGGACCAGATCCATGTTTTCTGTGGAGACTTTGGTTTAGCTGGGAGGCACAAGTTTCTTTGCTTAGTGCACAATAATTTTTACTCAGTTGTATAAAATCAGACAATCAAGTACAGGCGCCTTTTAATTTTTTTCCTTGAGAAAAACTGAAGATAAATATTGAAATGAAAAAAGGGTTTTCTATTTAATAGTATTAAATCACTGCACGCGGTTGCAGGAGACTAAGGAATTATTTTGATATTATTTCCATTTGCATATGTTCCTCCAAAATCCTCTTGCTGAAGCACACAGTTTCATGGGAGAAGCTGAAACATTTAATCATTTAATAAAAGCAGCTCTTGCCGTGTATTTGTTATAGTCATGGATTTTACACACCAGAGGATCTTTGTGGTACAAAAAAGAACATGATCCAGAAGGGAAAAGTCCTACCTCTTTTTAGCTACACTAAAATAAGTTTACTCCTTAAAAATCTTCCCCTTTTTTATCCATGGGGCTGGGAGCTTCTCAGATGAGGAGTTGACCTTAATGCCAGTGAATGCTCACCCCCATCATTGTGTTGTGGCAGAAGCTATGTTTGACTGGAAAATGTGATTTAAGGTAGTAGAATTTGTTACACTTTGGCCGTGGAATGCTGACATCCCTCGTCCCAGACTCTTCCATTGGCCAAGTCAACACCAAGGGGAAGAATCAAATAAAGGGACTTTTTCCCTCCTCCTTCCCTCTCTCTGTCTGTGGAGCCTGGGGTTTCCCCCCCAAGGATCCCAGCCACGCAGAAGAGAGGTTTTTACTAAAACTTGCAGTTTTGGTGAGGTTGGTGACTGTTCCCAGGGAGGGAGCACTGTCACCACTGAGCAGTGGTGCTGCCTGGCAGGCAGGAGATGGGTCCCAAGGGAGCTGGGCTCACTGCAGAGCCTGCACGGGAAGATTTGGCTCTCTTCGAAGAGATTCCATGGGATAAATCTTGATGACTTCAAATCTGCTGAAATGAAAATTTAAATAAAAGGTTGGTTTGGTTTTTTTTTTTTTTTTGCCTTGACTGGTAGCTCTGTGAATTCAACAGAGAAAGCCACTCAGTGGCCTTTTTGCCTTGAGCATCCTCAGCACAAAGATTTAGTGTTTGGAATTTTAAATTATGATCTGATGATTTTCCATGTGCCACAACAGATATCGCTCACTCTCCTGGAGCTGCAGGAGCTGAAAAAAAACAACCCAGAGAAAAAACAGGAGGGCTACACAAACAAACCTCAGCCTAAAGAGCTTGAGCTTTTTAAAGAGCAGATATCTAATGCCAAGGACTTTGGTCTTAGCAGTGTGTGACCCCTAACAAGCAAAAGGAGTAGATCATTGAATTTAAAAAGAGCCATTTTCCAGAATGTAATTGCACCTTAAGGGCAAATAAATACCTTCTTGCTGCTTGGATTGGTAGCGTTCCTTCCCATAACTGAAGCATCAGGAATAATTATGCTAAAAGACACTTAAGCTTGTAGAGAAAACACATATTGCATTTTATGATGCTCTTGCTGGGCTTCTTGTGTAACATGAGAGAGATTATATTAACACTGGTGCTACATCGGTGTAGAATTACACCCCCGTGTTGGTCTGAACTGCATTGTGCAGCTTTCCTCACTTTTTATAGCTCTATTAATGGTTTTCAAAAACTGTGGGCTAAAGGAGTATTAAAACGTCTTGGCAATGTACAGTTGCTCAATCTTTTTACTGGGGGATTACATATACCTTGTTTCTATTTGATTTTGATTGCTTGCTTGGCCTAGATTCCCTGCAAGCGTTTGGTATGACTGAATAATTTTTAGTTGTACTTTCTTGCCATGCTTTATGCTAATCTGCTGATGTTTTGCAGCCGCAGCACTGCCAGTCAGTGCTGCAGCCTACAGTCTTTATCCTTTACTGGATTTTTAAAAGGGTATTTTATTGCCTGTCATTACCATTCATTGTGGCTTTATGGACTGTGCTCTGTGCTCGCGCTCTGCCGGCGCTGCGGCTGCCGCTCGCTCCCCACCGCGGCTCCCGCGCCTTTGTTCTGCCCAGCACAACTTTTCTGTGGGCCCTTCTGCCTCCCAGCCCTCCAGAGTGCCCCAGATACAGCCCCCTTTCCAGGGGGCAGATGGCAGAGTGTCATTTCAGCTCCGTGATTTAAAGAGAATGGTTTTTTCCCCCTCAAATATCACTGGGTAAATGTTAGATACAGATACAGGGTGCGCAATGCGCTGTGCTGAGGGAGTTTTGGTACCTCTCGAGCAGCTTTTTATTATGCTAATGCACATTGGAAGGAAATACCGATGTTTCATCCAAATGACATAATTAAACTAATAATTATTTATTAAGAGCACATTAAATTTCTCATGCCTTGCTTAGGGATATTTCTTGGCTTTATTTAATAACATATGGGTGTAGGTCAGGATCAAACTCATAGCTTCAAACTGCAAACCCATTGCCTCGAAATTGGTGGTTCACATAAAGCAGAACTCAACTCTAAATAAAATTACTGCATCTTGAGGGCATTCTTCCAGCTCAATGCTCACCTTCTTTCATCTTTAATAGGGACACAATTTTGAATACTTTCTTTTTGTTGGAGTTGCTTTTGGGACCGTTAAGTTATTAGGAAAATATTGGAGTTGGATGAAAATAGAGCTTCGTCAGTTTAACTTCCTGAAAAAAAATAAAAAACAAATGCAATGAATCAGAATAATTTTTTTAAGTGGATTGGACCTCATGCCATGCTCAGCCCAGAGACCCATTGGGAAATGTGCATCAACATCCCTCTGGTCACAGGAGATGGGGCAGAGGGGGCTGGGGCTGCCAGGCAGGTCTGAGGTTGCCTGGGGTGCATCACTTTTTCGGTGCTGTTGTCCTGTGAAGGTCTGAGATCATGCAAAGGAGGGAAGGCTGGAGATTTACCGGTTTGGGGTTAGTTAGACTTGAACAGAGGAATTTATGTATGAACACAAATATGCATAAATCTTTGCCTGACTACTCAGCCAAAAGAAAATGGATAGTTTCCTGTAGCAACTCTTAATGTTTTGATTGGTGTCTTCAAAGTAAATAAATCACTCACTCTGTACTTTTTCGTGAAGTGATTTATACCCTTAAGATGCAGAGTTCTTTCAAAGCCGGCTGATGTGCTACATGGGGAGAGCAGGAGCTGCTTCCCTGCTCGAGGATCTGCAGTGGCTGTTAACCAACAAGTTACCTCCCCTGAGCTGCACAGACACACTCTGGGAAAAGCCTGGGACGCTGACTTCAGTGGGAGCTGAGTGCTCAACACCTCCCAGGATTGGACCTCAAATACTTATCTGTAGGAGCATTCCATTATTCATTCTACAAATGAAACTGGTTGTAATGTAAATTATAGAATGAATCTTTCTACGGCTTAAGATCCTGTAACTTAAACCTCCTAGGCTGCTTATCTGCCTTCTGCCACCTACCTACAGTTTATCCAGTGCACTTGGCATTCTTGATTGTTCCGTGCATATAAATTTCAATCATACCCACAGGGTCCCTCTATTCTATAATAGCTTGCATTGTGAGCAATTTAGCAGAGAACCGCTCTGCCCAAACACTGAGTGAGACATTTGCTATTGGGAAAAGCAAAACCCTTGGGAAGTACCATGCATATTCCTCACATAATGCTGTAATAAAGCAATTGTATTGAAATTAAAAAAAAAGAGATTGAGAGATTTATCTCCCCTTTCAGTCACACAGTATCATGGAGCTGTCCTGGAGCCTCTCAGCAAAGCAATCCCACGTCTGCAAAATCAGCCGGCTCGGGGAGTCGGGCTGATTGGCTAACGATGGCTTGATACCTTCTACCAAAGTCATTAAAATTCTTCCTTATCTCAACAGAATAACTTCTCGCTGTAATAATCTTATTACACCCCAGTTGTTCTATTCCTCTGCCAGGCAGGTTGCACACAACGCCTGCCTCTGTGACACCGTGCCTGCCTCTCCTCCCACTTGGTGTACAGCCCCAAGCCAGCCCTTTCCAGGAGTTTCTCCAAAGCACCACGGGCGTTGTTGCACAAACTCCTCTGCCACAGGAAGGAGTGAAAAACAGTCCCTGGCTGTGGGTGCACAAACACAGTGAGCCTCTCAAACCCCAGCATGGAGACCTGAGCAGCCGGGAGAGTGTAAAGGAAGTCTGTGTGGTAGCAGTGATTTCCAAGAGAAGCAGCAGGGGACTCCATCCTCCTCCTACCCTCACTGTCTGTCCTTGGCATATGGGGATAAGAAAAAACACGGGGAAGATTACGATGCCCTAGGGAAATGAGGTTTGTGCCCGTAGGCTGGAACTGGAATGAGTCTTAAAGCCCAGTGGTCTATGAGAAAGCCCGAGGAGATGGAAACGGTGCCATTTGTATGGTCACAGAATGACAGAAAGGTTTGGGTTGGAAGGGACCTTAAAGAACATTTCGTTCCACCCCCTGCCATGGCAGGGACACCTTCCACTGTCCCAGGCTGCTCCAAGCCCCATCCAACCTGGCCTTGGACACTTCCAGAGATCCAGGGGCAGCCACAGCTTCTCTGGGCACCCTGTGCCAGGGCCTGCCCACCCTCCCAGGAAACAATTTCATCCCAATATCCCATCTAAACCTACTCTCTTTTAGTTTAAAGCCATTTCCCCTTGTCCTGTCACTACATGCCAGGACTGTGATTTGGAACAGTCCTTAAAGTCTCACAGACAGACATGTCCTTTTTAAGTGAAGCCAGAGAGGTTTTGACATTTTTGATTGCATGATTGCATTAAATTTGTGTAGTTTTTAGTTAAAAAATAACCAAAACCCCCACATGTAAGTAACAAAACAATTGCCCATATGATTTATCATCTTGTGGTACCTGTAGCAGCATGGTCAGAACAGAGCAGTTTGTTTGGAGACACCACAGGAGATCCACAGCAGGAACTATTTCAGGGCACTGTAGGCAAAAGAAGTCCATGAAAGTCTTCATGGGAACCTAAAATACGTATTTAGTGGTTCCTACCAATATTAAAAAACATCGAGAAGGATTACACTTAAATCTTTTGCAAGTGATTTCCTTTAATAAAGTTAAGGAGATTTCTCTCCGTAATACTCATCATGTTCCTCCTGAAGTTCATTCTATTATCATCCTCACTGGTAGTTCCATGAAGCCTTCCTAATATTTATGAGTTTTGGAGTCAGGTATGGAGGGGAGCATTTTAGGGAGGAAAGCAAATTTGTCTGGGGAGGCAATCCCATGGCAGAATGCTGGTGTGTCCTGCTGGCAGCACCACAGGAAGAGAGTGAAAAATGTATTTGTCAGCTCAACAAACAAATAAAAATGCAGTTAACTTCCCTAATGGTCCTTTCCAATCTGAACTGAAAGTGTTTTCTCACTGAAATAAGAACCAAAACAATCTGAAATATGTTTTTGGGGTCAAAACTGGAAGTGGTTGAGAAGGTTGAGAAGATGTCTCAGAAAGTCTGTGCTCTCCTCTCATCCCTTCTTCTGTCAGCCCTCCCACCCAGGGTGCTTGAGCTCAGCAAGAAGAATCAATTTGCAGAAACAGAGAGACTTTGGGGGTTTTTACTGTGGCCTTCAATTTATTAACTTTATGAAATAATTATCTTCTTTGGCTTCACTTCACCATCTGTAAGAAAGTGGGGAATACCCTTTGTCCAGACCTATCCTTTCAGGCACAGACTATTTTTGCATACATTTAAGAGAGAAGCTTTTCAAATAAAACTTTAAGGAACAATCCATTTGTTACGTTTTAGCTGTCATTTGCAATAATCCCTGGACACACCAGGTAGTCTGGAGTCCCAGTGTGAGACACCTTACAATCAAGCAGTAAGAGACAATGCTTGGCTGAAGAAGCTAATGGCCTAGAAATTAAAGAAAAAGCGAAAGCATCTATATTCCACATGGTCACATGTGGGATTTCAGAACCACATTGAGTAACTGATCCTGGGCCACTCCTGGAGTCTCTGGTGATCTCAGGAACCAAAGCCAGAACTTCCACATGTAAGCGCTCTGTGCCTGCTCATTTCTTTCTCTAACAGGTAGAAAGATGAGCACTTTTGGAACACTGCCTTTACCCCGCTCTAAGCTGCTTCTGTGGAATTCAGTGGGAGAGCTCCTGACTTCACGTGGAGCACCAGCACAGCCAGCATGCATTGTAAACACAAGGGGGTAGCAATTTCACCTATTTCTTTACTGCACATCTGTGTAGAACTTCCCTCTGTCTTTGTCCCGAGAGCTACAATATGTCTTAAAATCAATAAAGTCGATACCTTTAAAAAAGATTTGTTGATGTTTGGACTACACATAAAATTAGATCCTCTGATTAATGCCACAACAACGTGACAGCATCGTTGCATTATGGTTCGTGAAGCCCTGCCTCGTTCACCTACTAACAAATAACTGTATCTTGGAATAATAAAGACCAAAAATTACAGCTAAAAGAATAGTTATTGACTCACGGAAATAAACTGCAAACTACTCCCATTGTGCTCCCTTCCACATGCATTTTATTGTCGTTTATTCACGTCCTTCCTCACCCTGGATGTCAGAGCACTTAACAAAGAAACACTTAACAAACAAACAATGCAGTCCCACCATGGGGTTTATGTGGCAACTGCTCTCCTGTAAATAACAGCCCATCATAACCAGCTCCTCGGCTCAGCAGCTCCTTGGAAAAACAGTGATGGACACACTTTGGGGTGAGGAACCCTCTGCTCCTCTGGGGCTGGTGACCATGGGAAGCTCCAAAAATATAACTCTCTGCTTATAAATATCAAACTTGCGGATTTGTTCGTCTTTTAAACGATTCATCTAAGTGGTAGGTATTTTTTCCAAACTTTTCCCGGTTTCAGCTTCCTCCCCAGACTCTCCTAGGCTGTCTTCTCAAAAAGGTAAAAAAAAAAGACAAACCCATGAAAGCTGGAGAAGGCTTTTTGACAGGGACGTGGAGTGATGGGACAAGAGGGAATGACTTTAAGCTGAAAGAGTGTATTTTGTGTAGATTGATATTAGGAAGAAATTCTTTACTGTGAGGGTGGTTCTTACACACTGATGCCTTTAGAGACATTGTCCCTGTTTTGTGTTAACATCAGAAGCAAATTGGCTTTGAGTTCTCCATCATTTCCATTCCTACTGCTGTAGATGTTCCACAACCCGAGGAATTTCTTCTCCAGTGTCTGTAGGCTTTGGGGGTATTTCTGGGACCGAGGAAGTAGCAACTGGGAATGGTTTGCATTCAGATGGGGTTGTCTGCACTGCTTAGGTTAATTAGATCTATGTCTCGTCTTATAAACTTTTGTACCGTGTTACTGCAGTTCTCTAGACTCACCTCTCAGTAGATTGGGTTTAATTGCTGTGCAGTCTCTCTGAGTTTTGTTATTATCAAATGTTCTTCTTCATATTTTAATTGCGGTTACAAACCTGTAGTCCCTGTAAACCCAGTCTTGATGATATTTCCTGCTGGAGTAGCCCATGTTTCTCTTGTGTCTGTGTAAAGAGAGACTTTGTTCTGTTCCTTTTGAAAATCATTATTTCTGCCCCCCTGACTTTTCAATCTTAAATAACTATGTCAAGGTATATTATTTTTTAAAGCCTTGATAAGAAGCTTTTTTATTATTCTTCAGACGGGCAATCAAAATCATTGGAGACTGCTGAAACAGAAGGAATAACAGGCTGGAATGGAGCCTTTTTGGAGAGAACAAAGCAGCTGATAATTGGCTGCATTGTCCGAATTTGGCTGTTCGGTGGGAGGAGCTGCCAGGCACAGGGATGCTGGGGGAGGCACCCAGCAATGGTGGTGTAATCTGGAGTAGGAACAGTCAGGCTCGTGGTGTGTCCAGTGGGAAACCAGGAAAAGGCAGGAAGGAGAAGAAAATTTGGAAGAGGTTGGAAATTTTAGAACATGGCCTTTGCAATAAATTGTAGGAAGAGAGCATGAATGACCTAAAAAGCCTCCCATTGCAAGTTGCACTCAGTTTCACAGGAGAAGGCAGTGCCAGAACTGACAATAAACCTGTGGTGTTGATCCCAGCTCCAAAACCAATCTGGGAGAGCAGCAGCAGCAGATGCTGTCCCAGGCAGGGAAGGTGGGCATGGGATGGGGTTGCTCAAGGACCCTCCAGAAGTGCTTCCTGCTTCTGTGATTTGCTTTGCAGCAAGAGACCAGGCGCTTGTTTTGTTTGTTTCTTCCTCTCTTCTTGTAAATTAAAATGGAAGATTCTTATCACAGCTCCATAGCTTGAATCAGGGGTCACTACGGCCACGTGAAACACTTGTTAAAATGGCTTTGAGCATACTCACACAATTGAAACACTGACCTGAAGCAGTCCTCTTGTTTTGAAGGGGCTAAGTGTTTGTCTCAGAAGTGTGTCATATTTAATTTCATTTCATCACAGCATTGAGTGCAAAAAATAAAAGAAAAAAGACAATTTCATTTGCTTCCACTTGGCATGAAAATGAATAGAATGTATGAAAATTGAGGTTTTGTAATTAAGGTCTGTAACATCAGGAGAAACAAATACGTCTGTGAAATGGGTGCTGGCCCTGAGTGGAAAAATCCAATTCTGTGAGATAATGTGTGTGAACAAATATCAATATTTGTGTGTCTTTATGTACACTCAGACTCTCCCCCTTCTGTGTGTTTTCTGCTGAATGTTGCACTTCACAAGCACGTCTCTGCCGAGGAGCCCCATGCAGACCTGGGTGCTGGAGATGATATTTGCATGGAGAAGAAGCCATCTGAATGGGCATTCCCTGTGTTAATGACAGGAACCAGGTTTGGAGCCAACTGCTGTTTGATCACGAGAAATCTGGATCACAGTGAGAGTCACCTGCACCTGGGATGCTGGAAGGAGGAAAGGGACCAATTCTGCCCTCATTTGTGGGCAGCTGCTGGGGATTATGCTGCTGCAAGGGGCAGCCAGGCTCTGTGGGCTCCTGGGGATGCTCTGAGCACCTGGGTGATCCCACTCAGAGGGCTGGGCAGAACAATTCAGGTAAAAATAAGAGCCGACTCAAAGCTTTGTCTGTGTGGTCAGCTGTCCTCGATTTCGCGCGTTCCTGAAGATGAGCAAACTCAGCAAGGTTTTAGGTAGAAGCAGAGACAGACTGAAAAATTTACTGCAGCAAAACTTCAGATCAACCTGTATAGTGGGTTGTGCCTGGTATTGAGTCAACTGGTCCTCGTAATTCTTATAAATACTTATATTTGCAGTGAAATTCTTGCTGCAGTTGGTAATAGGAAGATAGCTGTTAGGGGATCATCCGCTCGTTTAATTATCTTACATGTGTGTCAGTAAGGATGGGAATACTTAAGAGTATTTAACAAAACTCACAGACACTCAGCAAGGTGTTTTTGTCTTGTTAAACACTTATTCCCTCCTTCCTCTCTGTGAGCTGCACAGGAAGGCTCCAAGAGTCCAATATTCTTATAGTTCAGATGACAGCTGAATCCCTCCTCTTGTTCCATCCAGGCTTAATTAGCATTTTCGTGTGCATTTCCTTGTTCTTGCTGAAAAGCCTGAGATGAGAGTGAAGATGTTCAGTAATTAAGTAATTATGAAATACCCTCCTCTTTCTTTGACTGCCCCAGGAAATTTGCCAACTCACTAACCTGTACTGCTTTGTAAGGTCCCCATTCAAGTTCTCTTGCTGTGCCGTGCCCAGTTGTTATCACCTGGACAAGAGAAGGTTTCAGAGGGACCTTACAGAATCATAGAATCAATAGCCTGGTTTGGAAGGGAGCCTAAAGATCATTCATTTGCAACCCCTCGCCGTGGGCAGGGACATTTTCAGCTAGAAGTGTCCAAGACCAGGTGGGACAAGGCTTGGAGCAGCCTGGGGTAGTGGAAGGTGTCCCTGCCCATGGCAGGGAGTGGGATGAGATGACCTTCAAAGGTCCTTTCCAACCCAAACCGTACTGTGGTTCTGTGGAGTTTCAAAGCCCAGGCTGGTTCTTGGTACAGGGAGATTGGTGAGGAGACGTGTGGGAGTGTTTCCTGCCAGCTTGGCATGAGACCTCGGTGGAACTGCCACCACATCAAAGGAGGAAAGGCGGCCCCTGTACCAGGCTGGAGCACGGCCAGGGGACAGATTTGTGCAGGGTGATCCTTTGCCCGTCAGGGGCTGGGTGGGTCACCAGTGGATCCTCAGCACAGGGACTTCAGGGCAGTGTTGCCCATGGCTGAGAGGGGCAGCAGAAGCACCTCAGTGCTCCCTGTTGGACTGGGCAGTTTGGGGTTTGCTGCCCTTCCCCTGTGATTGGCAGCCTGGGTACATTTATGGCACTTTTCATACCTCCCTCCAAACACTGAAATTACAGCTTTAGCTGAAAGACAGCCAAAACGTCTGAAAGGCTCATTGTTTCCCAAGTAATATTTTCAATACAAATTGAGCTGAATGGTTCTTGAAAACAATTGTATATTAAACTCCAGCAAATATCCGTGCTGTTCAGGCCCACACAGGCTAATATAAACGCCAGCGTGACTTGATAAAAGCACAATGAAAGGTTCTATTTTTGTTAGTGTCAGTGACCTTGCGTGGCTGTTTAAGGACTGTTCAATCTCCTGTTCAGGATGTATAAAATTAATATACCTAAGGGGGAGGATGTTATTAGGAGTTAGCTCGGAAATGCTACAGGAAATGCTGCAGATAGATGGCTGAAATTACCCTGTAGACATTGTTCAAACAGATCTGTGTTTAAAATTAAACTTACAAGAAAATCCTTTTACTAGTTAGTTACCAACATAATAAGTATCTATTGATTGCATCTCCATTTGTTACATCTTAATAAAAGAAAGAGTTTTAAAACTACATAAAAGAACAAGGGGGGGAAGAGTGTTAGAAGTGTTATTAACATATTAAAAGATAACCACAATGGATATAATAAAATACATTATTCACGAGGCATGATAGCAAAACTCGGTGAGAGTGTCTTTGCCCCTGCACGTTCTTAACATCACTGAAAAGAATTATTTCTCTTCATCTATTTTCTGCTGCCTCTGCTTTACCTCAAAAGCCATACATTATTCCCCCAATCTATTTCATTGAGCAAGATAATTATCTATGCATGGATGCTTTAGCATTAAAGACATCTCCCAGGAAGTACAACTTTCCCATTTATTTATTTCATTTTATTTCTTCTTTAACAAAAGGGCTAAAAGAAAGGTGTGTGGGAGAAGGAAATAAGGATCAGTGTTTAAAACATAGCTAATGACATGCTAATGTGCCCAAATGAATATTGAAAGAACTCAAACATTGCTTTGAAATTAATTATAGCACTCCCTTTGTCCTGTAGAAATGGGAGATTAAAACCTGTACGGAGATGTTTACTATGTTTAATTTTCAATTGTTTCTTTGATGTAACAGATAGAAAGGTTTGCACCTGCAAAGTAAAAAGGCTGTGAACAGATTGCAAACATTCTGCAAACACTTCATCAAGAATTTTAGTTGTCAGCCTCCCCAAGCACAAGGGAGCCTTGATGATATCTTTGTGTGCCTTTGACTCCTTTTGATTAATAAATGCAAACAAATTTCGCTCAGTAACCTCTGGTTGCAATCCATGCATGTCAATTAGGGACAACCTCTGGTGAAGGGAGGCACTGAAGTCTGTTCTCCCTCCTTCTCCTCCACAATAAATAGTTGATCTTTAATGCTTTTTGACAATTAGAGAATGAAATCTTTTGTAGTTGTGCAATCCTGGCTACTCTTCATTATTTTGTTCTCAGCAGTGACAGATCCGTGTTTGCTGTAGTATTACAGTGTTTGGGTGGATGAGCTAATTCTTTTTTTCCTTCCTTTTCTTTTTCCTAATGCTACTTCATCCCCGTATTGAAACTTAGAGTGCAAATACTGCTTTTTTTTACTGAACAGCCTTGTGAGTTTCATCAATACAACGGATTTCAGGAAGAGCTCTTCGGAACTTGCATAAAACCCAAGTAAATTACTGTCTAACTTGGTGGATCCACCTCAAAAATAGTACTAAAACGGTCTTAAAATGGTAGGGAAAGTCCCTGACATCTCAGGCAAGCAGCAGAACCTGTGTAAGGGCTCTGGTCCTGTTCCTGCAGCCCTTGTTCCTGTTTAGTTGTGTGATAGCAAGCACAGAGGCCAATTCAGCTCCCCCTTGTACGTGGCAGGGGCTTATCAGATGAGGCAGATGGTTTTAGAAATGAATGAACCGAGCTGCTTTGTAGATGGGAACAGATGCACAGACAGAGGCTGCATAACTTGGGGTTTTTATAAATGTTAGGTCCTAGAAATATAGTTAGGTGCTTGAAGGAATTCAGGAAATGTAAGGATAAAGGAAGTGAAAAACCTCAGCCAAAATAGACTTTGCAAGGAAAATTATAAGTGATACAAGGGCTTTTCAGGGGTAAGAAGACAGAATCACAGAATCAGTCGTCTGAATTGGAAGGGACTCAGAAGCATCATCAAGTCACAAGAAATTAAGACTATACAGAGAGGGTTGTGTAGAAATTATCAAGGTATGACCCCAAAAATGAGTGTCTGTGTCTTTGTTTTCAAGAAAATTGTAGGACAGAGGCTACGGGAATCAAACGGTAAGAATTTACCTGGTCTCAAGTAGAAACAAGATTCAAGGTGCTGAGTGGGCTCAGATTAGGAAGGGTTAATTCATCTGTCCAGCTGGAGACAGGAATGGGGGGACAAGGGGATGGACAACATTCTCAACAGCCAAAGCCTCATCTTCTGATCTGTACAGGCTTCAGATGATATTTGGAGGAAAACCAGCACGTAAAACTTTAATTAAATAATTTGCGAAAGAGGATATAAATGGAAAATAGAATAACACACTTCTTTTTTGTCCAATGCTATCACATGCCACGCTAGCCTGATCTCGTTCTGTGATAGGGTAACTGATTTTCTTGACAAAGAAAATGCACTGGGTCTCATCTTTATGGACTTCAGCGAAGCGTTTGATATAGCACCACATGGGAAATTATCAGGGAATGTGGAGGCAGTGGAGATTAGTAGAAAACCAGAAAGGTTGATAAGGAACGAGCCACAGGTGGAAATGAAAACAGATTGCATTAACAGGGAAGACATCGTGTTAGAAGGAGGTTACCCAGAGCATTCCCCAGAGACTGGTCCTGATGCTATCTTGTGCAATATTCCAGGGAATGGCCTTGGGGAGGAGGACCGTGCTAACTGGGTTTGGAGATAGCACAAAATTATAAACATCATCAGGACAAGAACTTGTTTTGCTGCCTGCATGGAATGTGGGACTGGACTAGCAGGAAAGGATAAGATGGAGCATCTGCCCTTTGGGACAAGCAGGGATGATTTCTGGGATAAGCTGAGGCTCACAGGCTAGGGGTACTTTGGTGGAAGAACAGCTGAGCCATGCTCAGCAATCCCAGAGGATTCTGAGCCATGATGTGATGCCATGAAGGGATTTGGAGTAGTTCTTGTGATATGTTCCTCTGTGTGGCCATCCTGCTGCATCTGCTGGACTGACAGGTTTGGCTCTGATTCTGCTAACAAGGATCCAGGAACCTGGATCATTCAGGCCAGCAAAATAAATGATAAGGTATGATCTGATTATCATTCACTGATAAATGCTGAGAGAATGCACACACGTGAGGGAAAAAGAACTCCTGGACAATGTTGACACAAAATGGATGTAAAGCGAATGTTTATAAATTTTCTGATCTCAGTTGGATTCCCAGCCCTCAGAGTCCCGATGGGCCTTTCAGCAAGAAAAGCAGGAGGGAGAAATATAAGGGTTTGTAAGATGTTGCTTTATCAGATTATTTGGTGTTAAGCAGAGATTTAACATCCCATCCCAAAGTTCCCATTACTCATTGAACGGTGGATTTTGACCCCTTCTTGTGCTACAAAAACCCATCACTTGCTGGCAGTGCTGCAGGGAGGTGTGGGGAATGAATGGAACATTTCCCAAGGTCTCAGGGGCGTCGGTCTGAGGTGACCATGGAGAGGTGACTGATTACAGGACTGGTCATTCCATCCCAAAAACAGAGAGGAGGCAGCAAGGCCACCTACATTAGGGTAGCATAGGGAATATCCACCTTCCAAAGCTTTTCCTCAACCCCGAAAAATACCTCCTGCATCCAGACCATTCCCAAGGCTGCAGTGCTGCAGATGCAGCCATTCCTGCACATCCTGAGACAGGACAGGTCCTGGCCCCACACTAACACAGCACGTAGTCTGCCCTCAAAACCTCCCAGTTTTCTCTTTTCTTTCCTTATTTTTAAGCCTCAGTTAGGAGTGGTGCCTGCAACATTTGCCAGACGTCACAGGGAAGCAGTAACACATGCCGAGAGCCTTGTATATCTCACAGATGTATAGAGTATTTCCACCTCTAAAATCTCCAAATGTTTCCCTACCTTCCAGGTGACAATAGCTCTGTTCCAAAAATCTCAGTAGGGATTAGGGATTTAAATGAGATTGACAGTTTACATCAAGTCAATTTTAATTTACAAATTGGCCAAAAAAAGGTAGAATAATTTTCTAAAGGTGAAGCGTCAACAGTTTTCCTGAGTTCCAAAAATATGTAATGATGAGTCACTGGGAATTCAAGCATATAAAAGCAGTTGTTTGCTAGGCAGAACTGAAAATTCAGCTGGGGAAGGTTTTCCAGGGTATTGGAGGTGCTGAGGTGGAAGACTGGTCATACACTGGGACCAGTCTGTTGGCACCAGTCTTGCAGCTGCAGCTCCTGAATCCTTAAGTCACCATCAGTCACCCTATTGCCTCAAAATGTTCCCAGTATCTCAGTATAGTTCTCTCTCCTTTTTTTCTGGCAAATCCTGAGAGAAGAAACATCTACAGTGGGTGTGAAATGTTTATGTAAGCAGTGAAAAAGATTCAAAAAATAATTAAACGAAAAAATTTCCTTCACATTTGTCTAGCTGTCTCCCTAACTGTTACTGGTGTCCTCCATCTCCATCTTCATCCCCTGTGTTATGGCCTATCCCAGGACACCAGTTCCCAATAGGAAGATGCTAAAAGAGTCTCTGGTCCATGGGTACCAATAGTTATGGGGGAAGGGACCTGGAGATGGTGCCCAGAAATGTTCCTGGCTGATGCACACTCAGGATAGGGGTTTTTTTTCATGCAATTCCTGTATACAGTCCTTTATCCAACTCTTAATAATGCCCAGTTTAGTGGTGTTGGGGCAGATGTATTTATTCCCTGTTATTTAATACCCAGGTAAAGACTGCTGGGGCATTTAATGAGTTCTTTAAAAACAAATCCAGTGAGCCACACTCTCACACACCTCCAGCCTTATTTCAAGCGCTTAATGGACTCCAGCCTATGCTCTGGTAGTTAAAAATCTTCACTGCAGCGTTTTTACTGCTTTTTTTTATTTGCTCAATCATTTCACAGTCCAGTTGTTCAGTTTTGGTCAGGTGGGCTATAAAATATTCCTGTAACAAGTTTAATCTCTGCAACATCTCTGGCCTCCATCTATAACGACTTTGTACCAATGGTAGTTTCTCCCAAATCACCGCTTTCAAGAACTAACAAATCTTCTGTGCGAACAAACACACATCCCAAACACACACACCACCTTCCCAGCAGCTCCCAAACAGCAACCATGTTTAATGCATTTGGTTATTCTGTCCCCATTGGGAAGATTTCATTTTAAATTATCTGGATTTGAATAAAAGAAAACTTTTAGTGGCTGAGCACCAATTCACCTGACTACCTCCCCATGCTGTTAGGCTGCTCTTGGGACTGCTGTTCCATAATCCTGTTTTGGGCTTTGTGTGTGTTTATTGTGCCCAGACCAACCCCAGTGTCCATGAGCCAGTCGAGGCCACTGAGTTCCAAACCAGCTTCAGGCACTTTCTGGGGGTTCTTGTTTGCTCTGCAGGCTCTGAACCTTTTAATGGACACAGATTCCTGGGTATTCACATGTGAAATAAGAAATGGGATATTTAGTGGAGGGTAGGTTAGGGATGTGTGGTGAAGTTGTGACACTCCCTGTGATGGGAGGAGGATGTTTGTGTGGCTTGGACACACCTGGCACTCACTCCTGCCCTGTGGCACCATTAGCTTGCTCACAAGAAGGAAGATTTCAGCACCTTTCTCAAACATGCTGCAGTTCTGCTCTCGCTGAGGAGGGGCAGCGGAAAGGTTCAGCCTCCAAGCCTGCAGAAGTGTTAAACACAGAAAGTTCCTTGGCTCCGTGTCTCGCATTCCAATAGTGACGTTCCCATGAGCCAGACCTGCATCCCCAGCCTGTCGAGCTGGCAGCTCCTGCAGGATGGGCTCATTGATTTACTCCGTGTTGTAACTCGATGGAGTGGTTACAATGTCGAGGGGGGGTGATGCTGCAATCCTCCTCTGCCTGGCTCTACCTGCCTGGCTCCCATTATCTCCCTCCCTGTCTGTCGCACCACTCAAAATCACTTTCCAGTCCTTTCCCACAGGTAAACATCATCTCCAGCCCGTGATGCATTTTGTATCTCTCCAGAAAGCAATACCTATAGAAGTCAGCACTTCAGTGATTTATGTAATTAAAATATGATGGATCAAGTCGTTAAAATTCACTAGCACTGGTACACGTGTTCACAAGTGCACAACTTGTCTCCAACTGTGCCTGCCCCATCATCCCACCACGACCTTGTCTTATTATTTAAGCTTTTACTCTGTATCAGAAAATTATGAATAGCAGAACAAACTGAAGAGTGGAATTAAAACCAAGAGTGCCTGGTATATTTTTCTGCTTGTGTTTACTTTGTCACTTCAGAATGACAGGCTTGAAATTCCTGCATGATCTTCAGCATGTTCTAAAAATGACAGCTACTATAATTCAAATTTACTGCTGTATTTTTTTTTACTAGTAATGAAGTTGTAAATGCAGCATTTCTTTCATTACCTATTCATTAAAGATATGACATGAAAACAGAGTTACCATGGAAATGGCTCTGTGAATTCTGAGTACATAATAAGAATTTCATTGTTTACACTACAGCATAGATAACTGATGGGTGTTGTTGTTGCTGGTAAAGTCTTATTTAGCCTCGGGAATGCTTGTAAGGGGAAAAAGGTTGTGTGCAATTGGTCTTCCACTAAGTGCCTGCATACAAGCAAAGCTCTGTAAAATCATCAGTGCAAAAGAGTTTTATGATGAAGAGCACCGAGTGTGTTTTGAGCTTTAAATCTTTGAGCATCATTTGGAACTGAATATTTAAACATTCAAAGTAGAGATATCCTAGTTGGTGTCTTACTAATAGTCTCATTGCAGGGCTAATGCGTGCACAGCTCGTATAAATAAATTAGCATAAAGAGAATTTAGGAGTTTTTATACTTCAGCTGAAAACAGTAGGTTTTAGTAGCAGGAAAGCATCAGATTTAATAAATAACAGCACCAACAGCTTTGCCAAAAGGTAAAGGTGTTAGAAGCCTTATTTTTGCACCAATTGCAATTTCAAATAAAGTCAGGAGCTGTGTCCTCTAACTCTACGACAGGGACTGCACTTTTCTGCTACATTGCACCTCTGAAATGCGCCTGATTTTATACAAAAAGGAATCAGGAAGGTTCTTAAATACCCAAATGCCAGGGTGACCCTTTGGCAGCTGAAGTCACAGCGACCATCAGCAGCACTTCTTCAAGTGAAAAGGTTTTAATCCGATTCTGCACAGCTCCACAAAACCCACGGAAAAGGCTTGAGCTCAGCTAAGGATCCATGAGTCAGGATTGTCATTTGTGCCACAAACCCCTGAATGTCTGTTTCTCATTTGCAAACCAGTTCATTCCAGGGAATGAGCCATAAAGAGAAGCATTATGGATACTGTGTTATAAAACAGAGTGATTATGAGATCTCTTTTGTGCCTTAAATAAACATTGAACTGTTCCTAGTCTTAAGTAATAAAATACCTCCATCTGCACAAAGATGAGGAGTCTGACTGTCACCGGGCATGTCCCAAGCCCTCTGATGTCTGTGACAAGATTCCTGTGATGATAAAGGCGCTGAATTGGGGTGTTTGATGTACATCAGTGCCCTCCTGTTCCAGAGTCATTTGCACCAAGCAGAACTAATCACTCCTAATTGCAATTGACTGGCAGAATAACAGTAATGGCATCCCTGAAGCAGCGTCTGCCTTCATCTTCCCAGGTCTTTTGCAGGAGGACTCTTTCCTCCCAAATCTTCCAGTTGGTGAGATCACGGGAGGGGACTGTCCCAGTGACCCGCATGGCAGTGACAGGTACAGCCCTAGAAACCAGGTGTTCCCATTCCCAGCCCTGAGCCAGGAACTCCTGCTCTTATTTTAGTAAAATTTGGCAAGTTTGGGGAAAAATTAGACACGGCAACAGTCAGACTTCCCTGGTTAAAACAATAACACTTTAAAGAGTATTGCCTGGGTCACCTCCACGCATAGAGCAGTTAGTGCTTTCTCCCATGAGCTTGCCTGCCACAATGCAGTGAGAGCCATATTAACCCTGTCTTTATGAATAATTTGATACTTCCAGGATTCTGAGGGACAGCCACAGACTGCAGTTATTATTCATAGTGTGAATAATAATTCTGTAGGAAAGGATTAGAGTGTTATTCCTCGACACAGCTGAAGCTGCTTTAGACGAAGAGATTTAGGCAGTGGGGGGAATAAGTGCTGCTGCCACACATTCACCAGTAACTCATAGTCTGCTTTGAGTGGGAACAGTTAAAACCTGGCGTCTCACCTGCTCCAGGTCAGAAATACCTTCCACCTTCAGGGGTACTGCTGTCCACACGCTCACCTGGTGCATACCCTGCATCCCTCTTGCCTGTGTTCCGCTGGCACATCAGGATGTGCTTTGGCTTTGGCTCAGCTGGGTGAAGTCACAGCACAGCTGATGGGCAGCCAACAGCGTGCGGCACGAGAGAGAGAAGGATTTTCACATCTTGCTGTTGATTACCAAATGAAACGTAACTCAGATTACTGGAGCTGCTCAGATTAATGATCTGGTAGTGTTTTAACTTTGCAGAGCATCTGCGCCATATGTGATCCCACCAGTGTTTGGTGGGTTGAATCACTGCTGTGACAGAGCAAAGAAAAAATGTTTAAATCATATTTTCTGTTTGAACCAGTAGGCAGTGTTTTGTTTTGGGGAAAATTCATCAGGCACAAAGAGAATAATAAAATGAAAAAGGAGAACTATTTGAATAATGAGCACACTGACCATCACATGAAATACAAAGTCCTGCACAGTAGGTTACATTTTGGACTTAAATTATTTGTTTGACTCTGGTTTTGGTTTAGTTTTTTTCTTTTCTTTTGCAGTGTCACAAACTATTTTTACCAACTTTTTATTTACAGTCAAATTTTTCTGATTAAATAGAAAAGCACAAAGACAAAACTGTTCTTCATCTGCCTCCTAAATGGACCGATGTGCCACAGCCCAAAACCTACAGGAGCTATGTCTTGTTCTGAAGAGTTTACCTGGCTGCTTGCACAGAGTTTTCCTCCGCATGGTACCAGAGGGAGAGGGTGAGCAGGAATTTCAGCCCCCTCTAAAGCCTCTTGGAGGGTTTGGGGGTCCCAGGTGCTGCAGGTGTCCTGTTGCTGAAGGGTGCAGAGGCATTTGTGCCACATCCTTTATTCCCCAGCCCTGGAAGTGTCCAAGGCCGGGTTGGATGGGGCTTGGAGCAACCTGGGATAGTGGAAGATGTCCCTGCCCATGGCAGGGGGTGGAACGCAATGAGATTTGAGTTTCCTTCCAACCCGAACCATTCTGGGACTCTGATTCTATGATTCAGCATCAGCTCAGCCCACATTTAGCTTTTACATGGGATCCACGTTGGTCTCTGGGGCCCCTACACGCTCCTCATCACAGAGAACTTGCTGCAGGATGTATAGATGAGACTGCGGGTATATAAATAACACAGGTATTGCACATTTTAATGTATTTTTCAGCTTTTGGTTCTCCGGGCTTATTTCCTACGCAGCAGGGGCAATTTGCACATAATATCTTTGCTGCTGGACTGTGAACATTTATGCTGCACGAAGTTAAGCAGCTGGTAGAAAGCCCTCAGAAATCGAGTTTTCTAAGTGCTGACACACTTTTAATTGGAGTGCTGGATGCCGCGGGAGCACTGTGCCATGAGCCTGGGTAGGTGGTTAGTGTATCTTATTTTGCAGCTTGCCATGTCCGAGCTATGGGGCACGACTCACTTTATTTCTAATGCAAATTATAGCTGATTTCCAACTGTTGAATTGCAGGTACTGGGAGCCTTTCTCGCTCTTAAAACTATGTGTTAGTAATTTGAAGGAACTGGTTATCTGAAGAGTAGGCAGATCCTTGCAGGCAGGGGATAAACACAATTGTTGGCTTTCTGGGTGGTTTGTTTCTTTCAAACATTTATTAAAAGTGCTAGAAACCATGCTGGCTAAGAGTGTAGTTTGCAATTTTCTGAGTGCTGTATGTCTGTTTCAGAAAAATTCATTATAATAACAGAGTCACCAGGCTGACTCTATTTGTGTAAAACAACAGACTCTCTGGAGATACTAGAGGGGTAACAAAACAAATGAACAGTGTCCTGATAGAGATACAAGTATTGATCTGATGAATCTTGCAGCTTGAAGACTACACGTTATTAGGGTGTAATGAAATCTTGTTGTTTTGGCTTCAGAGCTGTAGCTCTGCTGCTGGACACTACAGCACTGAATTATTCAGAAATCACATCTTTGTTAATACTCAGAGGCTTTTGAAGATGCCATCAGCCTCCATGCTTCTTTATGTTCTTCTCTCCCATCCAAATGTTCTTTTTTGTCTCTAAATATTTCATAGATGTTTGAAATAAAGCCTTTCCCTCTTGGTTTTGCCCTGTTGGACAGAAGCTGAGGTCGTGGTTCATCAATACAGTAAATCTGGCACTAAGACTCTTGGTGTTGGATCCAAAATGCCACAGGCAAGTGATGCAAAGTGCTGATTCAATACAAACTGCCTCTCAGAGTTCAGATTTATCTGAGAATTTTTGATAGGTTCTCACATAGGGCTTTCTGCTGAGTCAGGTGTTGTCTGTACTCCCACTGCTGCAATAAAGTTGGCATAAAAGCAGCATGAGCTTCATTTCATCAGCTTTGGCTCCTTCCAGAGGAACAGGACCATGTGCCCACCCCTGTCACGGATCAAACGTGTGTGCTGGGAAGGCCAGGGCTGGGCAAGTTGGGGGCCACCAGCAGCAGAGCCTCTGCCTGAAGTGAAACCTCTTCTGTCATGGGGAACAGAGCAGGGGGAGGTGTTTGAGGTGCCACATCCAATGTCAGACACAACTTATCCGTGGGGCAGCCACTCTGCTGGAGCCCCCTGGGATGCAGTTGATCTGGGTGGGTGATCATCCCTTCCCAGGGCCCTCAGTCATTTCCCCAGAGTGCAGCTGACCCCTCAGAGGCTTTGCTGCTGGCACAGCAGTGGTTCTGTCGGTCCAGCATGGTGGACACAGCAGGCAGTGCTCCATCCCTTTCCCTCAGCTGTGCTGCAGTGGAATTCCTGGCTCTGAGAGCACTTCCCAACTCCACGTTCACTTGGGATATTCTCACATTTCCCACTCACAGAGGAGTGCACCTCCCCAATAGTCCAAGCAGCATCCCCTCCATGGACTTCCCTCCCTTGCTCCTGGTCATGAAGTTGGGCTGTTGTACAGCTCTATCCACAGCTGTGCCCAATTCCATGTGTCAGACACAGATGAAAGACCACCTGAAAGTTTCAGAGGGAAACAGCCCATCCAGTACTGCACATGATGTCTCCCTACCCTTGCAGCCCTGCTTTATTAACACAAGTGTCCTTCAGTGCTCTTTCACTCGAAATCAATCTCTCCAGCACTGATTGCTCTGTCACATTCCCTCTGTAGGCAGGCTGGCTGAACACTTTTATCGTGCTGCCCGCAGGCAAAGTGGTCCCACAAAGAGCCCTCTTGGCTGAGCTCAAGGTCACAGGTCCTAATAGCTTCCTTAGGATGGCTGCATACTCTGCCACAAATTCACTTTCAACCTGATCTTCCTGTGGAATTAAATCCCACTCAGCTTTAGCTCTGGTGACAGACATTGTCCAGAACAGACTGTTGCTTATAAAGGACTCTCCTGCAGGTTTCTCTGGAGCTCTGGTTCTTCCCTACAGGGAGTAGGTTCTGGCATCAGGGAAACTTCTGCTTCTCGAAAACAAACACACAAACTCCACAGTGAAGTGTTCCCAATTCAACATGTAAGTACCCATTTCTATTACTGAGTGGTCTGTTCGATCTCTCTCACCACTGCAGGCAGTGATGGATCCGCTGCAGCTCATGCTGCTGCTGCTGAACCACAGTTGGCCTCAGTTCAGCTGCAAATATGTAAATCTTGGTTGCTAATTACATCAAACCTCGTGGGCTTCATTTAGGAACGATACAAAGGCTGCTATTCCCTCAGCAGTGGTGTGGAGGAGAGGTCCACCTATCCCAAAGCCAGTGATTTGTGTGCAGAGGATGAGGGATTTATGTCTCCCTTCAGTCACTGAGAGGGCTTGGAGCAACTTTGGGCCAAACTTCCAGTAAGAGACAACAAAATAAAATGTCATGAAGAATCCGTGCCCTGTTGGAGATATCAGAGTGGCATCTGTGTCTCTAAGGCAGGGATTTGTTTGTCTGTCCGCCTAAGACACAGGTATTAATGCAGCCTTTGGGGCCCAGCTTCCCAAGACAGTATTTTGGAGTGGGTGGTCCTGGCAGCCAGGCAGCCTGGATTCCCTCCATTTTCCCAGTCTCCCCTGAACTGTTGGTTAAGGGGGTTCACACACATTTCCTATAAGGCAGTCACGACATAATCGTGAATTAATGCTGTGCTCCTTCCGTTCATTGCATTTGATTGACTTTGGGTCAATTAATCCACTTCTAGAGGATCTATCTTTCTTTGGGGAAACATGTTGAGTTTTAAAAATAAGAGGCATTTAAACATGTTGTGTATCCTGAAGTGGATAAAAATGTCGGGCTGGTCACTGAACTGCGTAAGGATGAAGTAATGGATGGAAATTGGACTTTTCACGCTGTCCCTTAGAGCACTGGGTAGCATCACTACAGAGGGAGCAGATCTGCTCCAGCAGACCTCACTCATAGATCCAGCAAGTTCTGGGCTTGCATGCCCAAGGAGATCAATGGCACATCAGGATAATCCCACATTATGATTCTTTCTCCCTCTGCTAATTTGGTGTAATTTGTCCCTTTGTCTTAGCTGCCTGTGTTCAGTCCCACCCGTGGTTATCTCCCAATACACTTCACAACAGGTTGTCAATCTGTTTTATCACACATCTTTGTTATTGCTTTTGTTTTTGTGTGTAACTGTCAGATAAAGGAAAATAGCTCGCATTTATCTCTGGAGTACTTTAGGATATTATTGTTTTATTATACATATAGCATTATCTTCTTGTTGTTTGGGGTCATTTTATGATACAGTGCACTTCACCTTTCTGTTCTGCACATTCCATGCTTTTGTGTGTGACCTTTCAACAGCGATACAGAGAGAGGCTTCAGGAACAGCTCCACTTGTGCTGTGCATTGTTCACCTTGAGCCAGGCTCCTCCCGTTTACGATAATTTTCACAGGAACCGCTTTTCAAACAGCATAATGCAAATGAACGTGGCACTGCAGCCTCCCCGCACCACTCACACAAAGTTAAGTAGTTTCTTTAATGGAAATGTTGCAGCAAGAAGGTGTGAGGGAGACACAATAGGAAAAGATTTGGTAAGTGACAGGCATTGTATGTCGAGGTAGAAGAATGACTGATATAGGATGGCAACATGGAAAACAAACAGGGAACAGAGCCTTTGAATATTGGATTTTTCTGGTTTGGTGGCCAAGGTACAGGAAACACTATATTAGTTTAAGTAATTATCAAATAATTTACTATTAGATTTTTGTCAAAATGAGAACAAACAGAAACAAATAGCTGAGATTAACAATGTTTTGGTCAAGCTGCAGGAAAGAGGTTATATATTTTCCAAATTTAATGTAAATGCAGTTTGGGGTCCCTTTCCACTGTGCCAGATGTAGTGTCATTCTCTTAGAAATTTTTCTTTTAAAGAAAATATTAATTCACTGAGGCCATGGAAGGTGGTTTTAAATATTGAATGTACAGTGGAGACTGGATATATTGCAACTTAGATCTTCTTCTAGTTAGGAGAAGGAAAGGAACTAATTTTAAGTTTGCTGCCATGGGTACTTATAAACACAAAAGTCCATGAGAAGGCTCCCAGTACCTTCCATTAAATTTTGATTTAAGTCGTGGAGAACTGTTTAGAGAGAGACCATTTACAAGACCATGTCATGACAGGACAAGGGGGAATAGATAATAGAAAAAAATTCTAGACTGTGACAGGGGGAGGCGCTGGCAGAGGTTTTCCAGAGAAGCTGTGGCTGCTCCATCCCTGGAAGTGTCCAAGGCCGGGTTGGACAGGGCTTGGAGCAGCCTGGGATAGTGGAAGGTGTGGAATGGGATGGGATTTAAGGTCCCTTTCAACCCAAACCATCCTGTGATTCTATGACCCTATGAGCTGCTACAGGATATTAACATCCGTGGTAAGAATTCTCACAGAGAAAATGTAGGAGCTGTAAGTCCTGAAGCAAAACATATCAGACAATCAACAGACCCATGTGTAAAAATCTAGGTTAATGAATGCCAGGTAAATACAGTCACTGCCAGTACAGCCATTTCACATTCACTTCACAGATACTGTTGCAGCCGGACTAATTTTCCTGTTTTAGATGCTTTATATATTAAGCAAAGTTGCTAAATGCTTTCCTGGGTACACTGTAATCTTGCTTTTTAAGTTGGAAGCTAATTTACTGTTTTAAAACCATAAATGTTTAAAAATTACATTGCTTGAAAAATTTAGCTTTTCATGTTCCCTCTGAATTACAAGAAGAGCCTAATTGCGTTATTTTTCATAACACGGAGGAATACCCTTAATATTTCTTCTGGAGTTGCCTAAATTGGAAAATCTGTGGCGGCCCAAATCTTTCTCCATCCAAGACAAGAAAGAACCTGTGGGCATGTAGGCTCCTTAGCCAAGGCATCTCCATCAAGTACCTGCAGCCTGAGGATGGCTCAGGATAACAGCAAAGGGACTTTTCCCCGGCGTATCTCTGAGCCTGGGGTACCTGTATTTGTAGGCTCTCTCCATCTATGTCCTTTGCAAAGCAGTGTGTTGCTGTAGGTGCGGGTAAAAGCCGAGAGGGTGAAGTTAATGCCAGTGATGGTGTGTTTCCTGTGCACACAGACCAGCTGATGGATGGTAACTTACTCACCTGATGTAATTTGTGGTTTGTGAGCTGCAGCCCTCGTAGTCTACAGTAATGAGGTTTTAAAAAGACAGATGCTCCCTCTGCTCCAAGGTCTCTTGGAAATGTTGTGTGTTTGTGATGTCTCTTTTCACAGCAGAGCCGATGTTTCCTGACGAGTCATTATCACTGCTCGCCAGGTCCCAGCTCCTCTTGACTGTGTCTGGCTAGTGCATAACAGTCACCCTTTTATTTACTAATTAATTTTCTTATGCATTTTGGGGGAGAAATCCATTTCTTGGGAATCTGAGCATCATAACGCTCAGATTATAATGCTTTTATTTATTGCAGGTTTAATTGACACATGAAGTGTACTGCTATTAAAGGGCAGACAGCTGTTTTGTCCTCACAGCTGGACAGGCCTGAGCACCTTTCCCCCTGTCAGGAATGCTTGGGTCTCTTGTGACACCCCAGCAGCCTTGGGGTTGGATATTGTGTGTACATCTCCATACTCAGCAACTTCTCTGCCCTGGGGTTTAGAAAACCCCCATCCTTTGGGTTTGGGGGTCCAAGGCTGGAGCCACCTCAGCTCCCTTCCTCCAGGAAGGACCCAGTGTAATTCCATGCAGGGATACATGGGATGCCAAGTTACTGACTTCAATCTTGGCAGCAGTAAACCCACAGGGCTCCTTGCCTTGGAAGGAGACCTTGTTGACATGGCCAGGAATTTGCTATCTGCTGGATCAAAACTGTTTAGAGACAGCCACATCCACCAGCCCTTCCTCACACAGGGTACAGCCCTTCTGCAGACCTTTCACCACCTGGGCAGATGGAAGGTCATGGTTCCACCTTCATCAGTGAAGATGGAGATGATGAAGCTCCTCCTGGAGCTCTGGCAGCCTTGGGGCTGTGACCATGCCCTGGGGAGCCTGTTCAGTGCCCAGCACCCTCTGGGAGAAGAGCCTTTTCCTGATATCCAACCTAAACTTCCCCTGACACAACTCCATGCAACTTCCTGGGAGCAATCCCACCTTCTAAATCTGTTGCACTGGATCTGGAATCAAAGGAGATGGAAAGACTCCTCAAGGAGGGCAGAGACATCCAGACACCTCATCCTCATCCTTCACTCAAAACATTTCAAGTTCAAGGGGCATCAGCGTTGTCTGGAATATCCTCCTTCAGTATGGACATGCAACACCCAGCCACGGACTGAAAGGCAGAGATCCAACCCAGAATATTTGGCAAGTTGCTAAAATGTGTAGTTACAACGGATAGACTTGCATGATTTATTTAGTAGTGGTTTGTTTGTCATACTTTTTCTAAACTCAACCCTTTTGCTTCTGCAGTACAAAGGAAGAGTCAAACTGACTACTTAACCAACTGAATACATCACTTGGGATGTTTAATTCTCTAAAAACCTGGGTGGGTTTTTTTCAAATTATTTACACTTCAGAGTGGAAAAATAGCGACATTACTATAGCATTAGATTAAATTTCCCCAGGTTAATGGGCTCAGTGTCAGGAGTGAATAATCACAAGTGTGTTGCCAATGGAGAGACCATAAAGGCACGTTCCTTTCGCAACATATTCTACTCCATGAATATATTAAAATATTTTTCCCAGTATGAAAAGAACGGAAATAGCCTTTTGTTTTCCTCTTTTCATAGCAAATGCTCCTGTCATTCGCAGCACAATGAATTCCTTGAATCTGTACCAGTCAGTTTTTATCCTTCCTTCAAGACCCAGAGGCCACTGTAAAAATCTTTCACATGGCTAAACTTTGCTGAATGTATTTAACCAGTAAATTATTTGTCTTCTGAACTAGAAGAACCAATACCCATTTATGTTCTAAAAATGGTTTGTTTTACTTACTTTATGAGTTGGATCTGCAACAGTAGCAAAGCCAAAGGACATTTAATTAAGTTATATTTACTTTTTCATGATCTTTTAGCTTTAGATTATAAATCATGAATCAATGAGTACTTAATTTCCTCGTATAGCATTAAAAGTAATTGCTTCATAAATTTGTTTTAGTAATCCAAATATTTGCACAGAGTGCAGCACAAAGAAGTTGTTTCATTGATGAGTGTTCTCACTTCCCTTTCCGCTGTTGGAGGAAAATGGGGTTTTGCTCCTTTGGGGTCCAGTCCTTCATGGTGCAGAAGTCTCTGAACCTCAGGGGTGGTATTGCTATGAAATATCGATGTCACACCTGGTTTTTTGGCCATTGGTTTCCTTGGCACTTGAATTACAGTGACCTTCTCCTGAATCTCCAGTCTGGCGAGCAGAATCTTGGGAGTGGGTCCATGACCCTGTGCAGGGCCATCAAACAGTCTTTAGCTACAGATATTTCTGCTTTCTCCCCAAAACCCAAGCCCAGATGTGGGGAGGTGCTTCGATCCTTCTGTGTTAGACACGGCATCTTGGCACTGAATTTCTACTTCGTAACGTGGGGTGGAGAAATCCTTCCTGCACCCTCACCACAGCAATGAGCCACCTGTATTCAGAACCAGATGCTTGAGAAGCTGTTGACTTCCAAACCAGTGGCAGGACCCGAGGGAATGGCTGGAGCTGGATCAGGGAGTGTTAGGCTGGAGATCAGGGCAAGGTTCTTCCCCCAGAGGGTGCTGGGCACTGCCCAGGCTCCCCAGGGAATGGTCCCGGCCCCGAGGCTGCCAGAGCTCCAGGAATGTTGGGACAGCCAGGGATGCACAGGGTGGGATTGTTGGGGTGTCTGTGCAGGGACAGGAGCTGCACTGGATGATCCCTGTGGGTCCCTTCCAGCTCAGGACATTCTGTGATTCCAAGTTTCTGTGATACATTGCATGTACATGTTGGATCCTGCTTGACTCTCATGATTTGTTATCAGGCATTATTGGGTTCCCCAAGTGAAGGATTATTTTATTGACTTGTGGACAGTGTGCTGAAAATCAGGGTCTTTCAAAAAACAAAATCATAGAACCACAGAATATTCTGAGTTGGAAGGGCCCAACAAGGATCATCAAGTCCAACTTTTAAGTGAATGGACCATAGAGGGATCAAACCCACAACCTTGGCATTATCAGCACTGTGTCACAGTAGTGCCATGATCCAAATCAGATGCATGAGAGTAATTTTTCGATTAAAAGCTTCATTTGAATTGCAAAGCTTTTCATGAATTGTTTTTTGATGGAAAGAGCAGGAAAAAATCTCCAGTAGCTGCTGAATGGGAAAGGGTCGGCTTTCCCAGCCAGGACCTACAAGACTTGACGTGTGCTTGATGCCATACCTTGAACCCCTTTCAGATGGGTTTTGGTGGGCTTTGCATTTCTTCTCAGCCACAAAGGTGGAAGCAGTGAGCTGATACAGTGGGAGCCATGCAGAGACAGAGCTTGTGAAAAGCAGCTGAGCTCCAGCATCATCTGCTGTGTGGAGCTCCTTGGCACGGGAAGAGGGAGAGCAGCCTAAAAAGCAGCTGTGGAGCGTGAAGCACACCTGAGGTCTGGCTGGTGGGATCCAAAGCCCCTGCTCCAGCTGGAGCTGATGCCATTTCCTTTATTCCTCATGCACGCCCACTCTGTAATTCCAAGTGGGATATGCCCAACATGAAGAGTTTCCCTAGCTGGACTTCCAAGAGCTCCCTCAGGTATCCCTGTGCAGCCATAAATCAGGCAAAATCTCCGGGGGAGTGAGCAGTAATCTGGGCAAAGTAGAGGGGAAGGGAGGAGGAGGACGTAAAGCAGGAGCTGCCGTGGCCATAATTCCCCAGTGTCTGATAAAGGTATTGAGAAGGAAGTGTTTTATTTCTTTAATGGAGATGTGGGTGGCAGGGAAGGGTCAGAAAAAGAGGCCTGGGGTTAGAAGCAACTCCTATATTGGAAGAAAATCTCTACTGGAGTGCAATGGAATAATCAAGATTTATTTATAAAATATTGCTATTAAATAAACATTACAGAAACTTTCGAATATCAAGCTTATTTATAGCTTTAGGCATGAAAACCCACATTAGTATGTTGAATTATATGAGTTCACTGCTGCCTGCTAGCTGACAGCACGTCAAATTATTTGCAAATATTTTCTGGAACAGTAACCTTGAAGGATGCCAGCACCATTCAGTGTAACCTTATCACGAGACAGGAACCAAGTGATGAGATGAGGACTGAGGATACAGAGTTTTTAGCAGCAAGTGACCTCTGACTCGCTGCCTAAAAACAGAGTTCACGTGGTACCTCCCTCAGCACAGAAAGATGCTTCTTTGTCACTGACATTTACACTGATTCTGTGCAGGGGTTTTGGAAGATGGTGTGAGTGATGTCGAGATGAGAAACTGCTCAGGGCAGGACTTTGAGAGTACATTGGTCACATTTAAGTGGGTTTATCTCCTCCAGCCTGCAATACTAAGCTTCTGCAAAAATTATGTAATCATTTTAACAAAGTGTTCTGTAATTGACATGAAAAAGGCAAAGTAAAATAAAAATGAATTACTCTGTAAGCAGAAAGGTTCATTCATTTTAACTGCAATCTCTAAGAGGGAAAAGGGAAAAAAAAATCCCAAATGCAGGCTTTTTATGGAAATTGTGGCCTCGTTGAAATTATAAGCTTTCTGCTATTTAAATGAATAATGTTCCCTAACACAGACTATTTTCTCATTTAAAAGTCTGTTGGGGTATAATTTCATCCTTTTACTGTCTGCTGTGTTTTAACTTACAGCAGTCTGACTAAATATTGTATTTTCTATCCATCAAAAAATCATCGGTACAGTTTGTGCAACAAGCGTTTGTTGCTCAATTAGAAGGCTCTGACTTGGAAATGTAACATTTTCATGGAGGTTTGCAGGGTCCTTGTCACATGGGAAGCAGGTGGCACTAAAAGCCGTGTTTTGTTCCCGGCGGCGGCCAACAGCGATGACGGCGATGGCGCTGGGGCGCACAAAATGTGGGGGGACAGAGGAGTCTGAGTGGTTGCTCATCACCTCTGGGCAAGGTGCAGAGAGTCAGGCCAAGGGCCACAAGGTCCTCCCTGCAAGGGAGGGACAGAGGGGACAGGCAGGGCGAGTGACCAGCTCTAACACTGGGCGGAGGAGCAAATCAGAGCAGTTGTGCCTTTGGCACCCTGGACGTGTTGCAGGGCTCTCTTGGGGGCCAGGTGCTTCTTCACACCAGCAGATGCAGTCCAGCATGGGCAGCCAAGTGCCTTACAGCCAAAACCAGTGATTTGCATATCCCACATGCTCCCAAATCTGAAGTCGTGGCTCCCAAACCTCATCTAAAAATGAGACAGTAGTAAAGACAGGCACTTGCATTTGACCTTCTGTTTTTCAGGCCATTTAGTGTTGACCCAGGCCACATCCCATGATTTTATCCCTAGCTGTGATATCAAGTCACTTCAATTTTAAAACAAATGCTGAGGTTCTCCTGGACTCACTTGGCTGGGAGTTGGAGCTTTTGAAGAGCACGCCATGGGGCTCATGATGAGAGCAAGAAACTCACAGCATCAATTACCTTCCATCTTTGGAGGGCATCTTCGTTTAGCAGAAGGACACAGCAGTGAAAGATATTTAACGACAACAAAAGTGCCTTGCCTCAAAGATGCAGTTAACCTTGACAAATAAGTATGAATCCTCTAAGGAGCCATTAAAGTGCTCGCCCTGGTTTATGTCTGTCAGTCTGTTGTTTGGATGCTCTATCAATTCTTACAGTACTTCCAGTGGCGAGGCCAAGTGGCTTGTAAAGTTTTACATGCTGTTTGTTTGCTGAGAGAATTACAGCCCTGGCACCTCTGCTGCAGCAGGTAAAGCCTGGGCTGTGCAAGGCAGGTGTTGAGACCCACATGGAAACCAGGACACCCAGAGTGGACACTGCCTGCCAGAGAGCCCCCAGCAGGAGGGCCTTGCCCTAAACCAAAGTTTAGTGGCAGCTCCCAGGAGCCTCCTCTGCTTATTTTCCTGTGGGGAACACCTTCTGGATATCTACCCACAGTTTAATGATGCTGAACTCCTCATCCCAGCCACAGGAACAACCTCAGCTGAGGATAGAGCTCTAACAGGCTTGATAATAAAAATTAGCAGCGCAGGAAAGCCACTGTCCGTGAGGTGAGTTGTCAGAACCACCAACAGAATGATTTGGGTAGGAAGGGACTTTCAAGATCCTCAAGCTCAGGTCCTCTGATGCTGGCATCTGCAGGGGGATCTCCATTTGTGAGTGGATACAGTGGGCGATTGATGTGTTTATGTTTGTCTAATTCTTTATCTTTCATCTCACCCAGCAGTCCCAACACTTCTCTGGCCACACATCCATCTTGCTAATGAATTTCCTGTGACTCCTGCTCTTCAGAGCTCCAGACATGCAGAGAGAGGTGGGAACAAGCTTGCCTTTTAATTGCCATGACATGTTGCTTCATGGTGGTTACTTATTTTCTGCTTGAAATCTTATTCTCCTCTTGCTTATTGTCACTAGTCCCAGCAGTTTGTTTCTCCTCTTATCTCACCAATATGAAATTTGAGTAAAACCTCCTAAGAAACAGCCCAAGTATGGGAGAAACAGCAGCCATAGGAGGCCACAGCCAAGGATTTTCAATTCTTGCCTTTTGTATTTCCTACTGTTTTTACCTACAGATACATTTTAGACTTCACGGGCCAAATTCATCCTACTCCAATGAAGTTACCTCAGAGACACACTTGGCTCTGTTGCTTTAAAAAAAAATAGATAATCCCAAACAGCAGGATAATTTTATGACCGCTAATTACATTTGTTGCTATGCAAGCTAAGATAATGATAAGAGTAATCGTATCTCATGCTTCAGGGCATACGCTCATCACCTGTGGACATCAGGAAGGAATTTTTCTCCCCATGTACAGCACTGTTCAATTAACTAGATGGATTGTGGTGGGTTTGTTTTCTCTGTGTTCTCTTCCTCTGAAGGATCATTTATTAGCTGCAGCCGGAATAGGTATAGCAGATTGAATTAACCGACAGTCTGATCCAATCTGGGGATTCCTAAATCCCCACCTTGGGAAGTAAAATCAGCTGTGGAAAAAGAATATGTAATCTTTTGCAATTTGGAAACTGATTGTTTTTCAAATGCCTGAATATCCTGCCCATAACCAAAGCTGTGAATGCGGGAAAGCTGAGCTTTGGGCTACTGTGTTGCACAAAATCTGGCTCTGAGAGCATCCCAGATTGAGGAAACTTGGAGGATTGCTCTTCTCTTTTGACTCTCTGAGTAGCATCTGCATTCGAGCACCACTGGGTCCTAAGGATTATGTTTGTGGCTACCCGTCACATTGCATTAGAATAGCCAGCCTCAGCCAGAAAAGCAATTGAAAGGCATTGGAAATCTGCCTCGCTGCCCACATCCAGGGAATAAGCTCTCTGATAATCCTAATAGAGAAGATCAAATTTGCCAAGAAAATAGAAGCGATTGCTTGTATTTTGCTTCATTCTCCTCAACTATCTTTCTGCTCCTTGCAAGACTTAATCAACAGCTAATAAACCTCAGCTTTTCAGTGCACAACAGAGTATTGTCTTTCTAGTACTTGTGTTGGGACTGGGATTTATCTGTTATTGACTTCATCCTTTTCCTATCCTTTCCTTTTGTTTGGTCCCCGTTCCCCTTTTCTCACTAGCGCTTGCTTTATTTTTATCTCTAGTAAAGCAGGTCTGCCATTTAATTAGCAAACTGGCCTCTACCTGAAGCCAAATGAAATGTAATCTCCTGCCGACCTGAATGCAAGGTAGAAATTCCATGTCTGAAAGATTTCAACGTTTGTCTTGGCTTATATCTGGAGAAAAGCAGAAAACTTGCAGGTTTATATCTGGGAGAAAATTCTGAAAACAAAACAGTGTGAATTTGTCAATACTTGTTGGGCATTTTTTTCATGTTAATAAACCAGCCAGGAAGGAGCCATTTCACAGCAAAACAGGAGCAACTCTGCATTGATGCCACTGGACTGCGGTAGCAAAGACCTTTATAGTATCATGCTCAGATGCAGCTTTTGGTGGTAGATGAGAGAAGGACTCACAGGATTGCTAGGACTGGAAGGGCCCTCTGGAGATCATCCACAACCCCTCTGCCTAGGCAGGGTCACCTACAGCAGGTGACACAGGAACGCATCCCGCTGGGTTTGGGGGGATGACTCCCTGCCCTCCCTGGGCAGCTGTAAAGACCAAACTGCTCGGAGATCAAACCAGACCTGCCCTTTGCTCCAAGGTGGGTGTGCTGTGCAGCCCCCTCCCGAGCTGGGTGGCCGGAGGAGCGGGCAGTGCTGGATGCCTGGGGTCAGTGTCCCCGTGCCACGCCGTGCCTCTGCCCCTGCCCGTGCCAGTTCCTGGTGTTCCCGCTGCTCCCCGGTGCGTCTCCTGCCCGACTCTGGCAGCAATTCTGGGCAATCATGAGCTATGGCTCTTCTTAACCTCTAGACACACCTCTGCTCTTAGCCATCCATAGAACTCTACGGCCCTTCTAAAACATCCAGCTCCCGTTACTCAATTCTCTTGACTTGCGCAATAAAAACGAGATGGGAGAGGATGGCCAACACCTCCGCGGGGGTCAGCCCCACAAATACGGATCCAGCAGGGCACCTGAACTCCTGTGGTGTTCAGCATCACTGGGCATTGAACCAACATCACCCCAATAAACCCTCCTGACTCACTTGAAGAAGAAAAGTGTCATACAGTAATCAAATGGCTCAGGTCAGTGTGAGCAGTAACAGCTTATTTTCATCGCTGAGCTGCACTGCACAAACACCTATCTGTCAGCACTCCACTGGTTTAGTTCCAGGCAAAATGACTTGCTTGCTCTCCAATCTGGTGTGCTGGCAGTGCGGGAATGCAAACAGCCAGCCCTTTGTGTTCACCTGCAGCTTTATTCCCTTCATCAATAATTGCTAAAGAGACAAATGAAATTTTTCATACGTTGCTCCTGGAATTATATCACAGCAGTGCTTTTGTTTGATCAAAATTGCTAAATGTTTTCTGTAACTTGGAACAGCATAAAAATTGCAGGCTTGAAAATTACACATATGCCTCATCCTATCTCGAGGAATTCCAAAAGCTACTTGTGAGACAAGAAATGCTCACCATATTCCTTAGGAGTTGTCCAAAAATAATTGACTAAGCTACTCTGATTCCATCCAAAGCAACGGCATAATGCTCAGTGCAGTTGGGAACACACTGCTGTGATGCAAAATTCTCCTTTGAATTTTGAATTGAAACCCCAAGATCTAAACATTTGCAAAAAAATTAGAAGACCGTTCAGATGCATTAACAAGACAGAGAATGAACCTGTCAGTTTTATCCTGTATCCTTAGGTGCACGGGATGAGAAATGCTGCTGTTCCCAGAGGCTTTGGAGTGGGAAGATCCCTCAGTCACAGAATTATATAATTGTTTGGGTAGGAAGGGACCTTAAAGCCCATCCAGTGCCACCACTGCTGTGGGCAGTGACACCTTCCCAGGCTGCTCCAAGCCCCAGTGTCCAACCTGGCCTTGGACACTGCCAGGGATCCAGGGGCAGCCACAGCTTCCCTGGGTTATTCCCACCTCAGACAGAGCCTGCCAAAGCTGAGGGCAGTTGATACCAAAGGGAAATGCTCAGCATTTTGCAGGTTGGCTCTAAGGGAGGAGTTGCCTGTTTCTTTGGGTTTTTCTCCAAGCTCAAAAACATCAGAGCTCCGCACAGTTCCCTTAATCTTTCTCAAGAATTCAGTCCCAAAACATTGTTTCTGGCCCAGCTGGAGTTTTTCAGAGAGCTTTGCTAGTAGAGAGTGGGGAGTGAGTTGTGGCACATGGAGAAAGAGGAATTATTGGAGGAGTACAAGAAAAGAAGAGTAAATCTGGAGCTGGAAGAGAGGTGACACAAAAGAAAACAAAGTTACCTCTGCAACATCACACATCAGGAAGGACTTCAAGGAAGCAGAAGTTCATGTGATCAGAGTAACAGGGGGACACAATTCAGTAGAATTTCAGTAGAATTTCAGCAAGATTTCAGAAAAGGCTGGATGGAAGTTAAAAATGAGAAGTTCGTGGGCTTTGGCTTCAAAGGGTAAGGGAAAAGGATGGAATTAGTATTAGAAAGAGGAAAAAAAAGCCTACAAAGTGGGAGATCCTCAGTGCAGAGGGAGCAGAAGAGCCAGGACTAAAGCTAAATAAACCCCAACCTGTTTGCATGCGGCAACAAACAAATATCTGCACAGGAGCTGGGAAATCCAGTTTTCCACTTCTTATCCATGAGAAATGACAGTGCCCAGCTTGAGACACCGTGACAGAGGCTGAAGTGCTAAATGGGAATTGTTGGGTGCTGGGTTCCTGCATGCAGCCACATTTATTGCATCCCAATGTTTAATGTTCACAAACCATTAGATACATGTATATTTATGGTTTGATAATCAGCTGTCATTAACAGATGAGTAAACAACATAATGTTCATATTTAGGAGGAATATGCAAACTAAAGAGAAACTGCCAACTCCTAAGAACATTTATTTTCTCTACACTTAATGGGGGGAAAGGAGGCGGAAATACTCTGTCTGTAAATTAATTATGGGATATTGGCAGTGCCTCCACTACTGTACAACTGTAATTATCCCATCTCCATGCGTGGGACTGTAGTGGTGCACCCCCAGCTATTCTCATCCATGAGAGTTAGGAATATACCCATCGTGCACATTCCCTAAGTTAAATAATTTTTACTGTCTCTTTGGACCCAGAAGAGCAGGCAGATCATGATCTTTTCAACCAGTGCCATGCCAAGATGGTGAGGCCTTCTGCCACACTCCTTTTGTGCAGATCAGAGATGTTTCAAACTTCAGGAGAGGATGGAAACTCTTCTTTCCTGTGGGAAATGCCAGTTCAAGTAGAGCTGCTTGATTTGAGTGAGGTTTTCATGCAGTTTGCAGTTTGAGGTTTGCAGACCACCTGGATTTTCTTGCAGATTTGCTGTTTTCCATCAATTAAAGCAGAGAAGAACATGAAAACACATTTCTGACCCCTCCACAAATATGCCTGAGCTAAATATGGCCCAATGTATTTGTGACTCCCTGGTTGTATCTTTAATCATCCCTGACACTGTTTTGCATCCAAAGACACTTTATTAAATGTATCATTATCCTATTTTTATGGATGAGGGAAACTGAGGAGCAAAGCAGGATAGGATTAACTCAGGGAGGAGGCAAAAGAAGTAGAGAATTATAAGGAAAGGTCAGGTCTGGAAAGGATGAATTTACAGCAATGAGAAGATCTTAATTAGTCATGGCTGGGAGAGCTGGAAGAAATCAAGTGTCCAGCCAGGGATGAGGCTGGGAACAGAGTCCAGCATCCTGACTGTCATCTCTCCACTCTCCCACCAGTCAGGCCACGTGCTTGAAAACTGATCCATGTATTTATAACCATGGATATTTGACAAAAAGCAAATGAATATTAACAGGAATTTCCTGGACAATGTAACCAACTTTCCCCCTTAGCTGATCCTTCCTCTGCCTTATAAAATTAGAAAATTTTGCAATCCGTTTTGCAGATGGAAACAGATCATGTACAGATGCAACAATCTGGCAGGTTATCACACCAGGATTTTCAGCCTGGGATAGCACAGCCTCTCCAGCTGCTAAGGATCAGTCCCTTCAGCAAACCAAATTCACTAATCTGGTGCTTCCTCCTGCCCATAGCCAGGCTTATTGGGGAGGATTAGCTCGTTGTCCAGGGGTAATTTTCTCAAATAAATGGGTCAAAGCCTGTGCTGGCTCCCATCCTGCAGCCTGCTGAGTTCAATGGCTTTGCTCAGAGCACAGCCTGGTTCCTCATTTCCATCGAGATCCTTGGGCCGTGGCTGAATAACGAGAAGTGGCAGGTGAAGCCGAAGGTTTTGGCTTTGTTTTTTGTAAAGAAGAGAGGAGTGCAGCAGAACAACATATGGTACAGTGCCTGGCTAAAAATGATTTAGTGGGAAACTGGTGCTTCATTTCTGCCTCTCTGCAACCACATACACTAATGTAGTGGTGTAACTATTCATCTAATAAACTGCTAATATTTATTATTAATTGAACCATTTAATCTAACGGTGGATTAGGGGAAGGCAAATGTAGGACTTAATGACTCTGCTGATTGGTATAAATTTTAACAGTGAGCTCAGGCAGTATCACACAAATCGTGTTGCTGCTGCTGATATATACCTTGTGACTGGAAGAAACTGTGCCCAAGCAAAACTTGCACGGGGCTATCAAGAGGTTGGGCTTTTTTAATCTTTTAGTGAACACTCTAGGACTTAACTCCAAAAGATGATGTCACTATCACCAGTGGTTTATTTTATTAATGGCAAAGAAAGTGGTTATTAGTAATGTCTGCTTAACTTTAGAGGTCATCTTCCATCCCAAATAGCCCCTGGATGGATGGTTTAGTGCCGCTGTGATAACTGAAGTGCAGGATAACAAACCCTAATTATCTTGCACTTCTAACCAAATCCCCTGTGTTGTCTGCAAATCCATCATTGCCAGGGCTCTCTCCAGCCCACCCACTGCTCCAAATTCCTGGTTTTCTGGAACTGGAAGGACGCACCCACATCTCACAGAAGACAAATTTCTGCTTAGTGGTACATCTTGTTTCCCAGACACTGCTGGATGGGAGTTCAGGGATATTCCAGTTGGGGCTGGAAAGATGCTTCAGCTCTTTACCTTCCAAGCCTATGTAGTCAAAAGCAATGTCTGTATCCCAGGGAGAAATTAATGGAAAAGCCCAAACTTCCTAAAGGGATGTATCTTGCTCTAAGCTCTTGGAGGACCTGAGATCCTAGGCTTTATCATTGTGACATTATGGGCTTTAGACAAGCTATTTTTAGAGGTTTCTTTAAAATTTGATCAGTTATAATTTTCCCTTTATGGTTATAATTTTCCCTTTCATGGGAGCTCTGTAGCTGAGGCAGTAACTCTTGGAAACACAGCAGCACCCTTTCTAAGTGGGGTATAAAAACCCTCCTAATTGGAAATATTCTTTCAAACATTTGCACATTATTTTTTCATATTTTTTTATTACGCATAGGACATATGGTGATGTTGTGTGGCTCTCAGGCATTTGAACTTGCATGAGTTATTGCAGCAGTTCCAAATTTCGTGCTGAGAAAATTCAGATGCCACCTTCCAGGTCTGACGAAAATTAAGGGCGTGTTGTCATCCTTGGCTATGCTACCTTAGGTCTCCTTGAGTCTTGATGTTATCAGAGAATCTAGTTCAGTCTACAACTTCTAGAGCAGAGACCAAAACAGAGAGGTCACTTTCCATTTGGTGTTTCCCCTCCCCTGCGTTGCTCTCCATTTTCTACAGCTGAAGGAAACATGCCCTGTGCTTCTGCTATAAAAGCAAGGATGTGTCAGAGAATCTGGGAAAGCCATCTCTTTTTTTTTCTTTTTTTTCATCTATTTGTGGTAAGTGAGCTGGGAGAAAAGCTGTTTCTTACCCTCGTGGCCTCTGGAAGTCAAGAGAAAGAGAAATGGAAAGGAAAAAAAAAAAGCTGAGGGATGAATTAGAAGAAAATAAAGAATTGCTGAAAAGGTTGAAGCAGGGGGGAAAGAATGGAGAACCTCTCCAAGAAAGGGATGAACTCACAGCTTGCTTACCTGTTTGAGATAGAAATGTGCCAGGAGTTTTGGCAGATGTTGCTTTATAAACTTTCCTTGCTGTGGGGCTCTCTTGATCTCCCCGCAGTCACCCTACGGACACAGCTACACCAGCTCCCATTTCCCACTGTTATCCCACACCCTCTGCCCCCACACTCCCAAATCAGCTGAATCTGGAAGAAAATGCAGCTGAAAGATGGGAACCAATGGGAATTTGGCAGTGGCTTTCAGCAATGGGAAAAGTGAAGGGAAGAGTTCAGCAGGACAGACACCCTAGAAAGGCAATGCAGAGAGAGAACTAAAGCAGAAGAAACGGTTACAAAAACACAATCAGGGTTTAAATATGGAAATCTGAAAAAGGAAAGACTCAGCAAAGTGTCCTCAGTAGCAAGTAGCAGCTGTCAAATTGTGTTTTCTGGGCGAGCTTCAGAAAAAGCCAAGAGGTGCAACGCGTTAGTGGAGGTGTGGGTGTTCAGGCAGGACAAATGCTGAGAGTTGAGGTCAGTGATGCTCTGGCACAGCTCCAGCTCTGCACTGGGCATCTGAAAGCCCATCCTGGGTGTGACTCCACACTCTCCAAACCAGCCCAGAGTACATTCCTTGCTTAGCCAGAGCAGCAGCTGCCTGGTGCAGAGGGAAGTAGCTCTGAGGGCGAAATCTCTCACCTGCGAAATCTGAGCTACAAAGCAGTTTTAGGAACTGGTGAGGTTATAACTTTTTAACTTGTGAGGGAAACCACAGCTCTCAGCTGGCCCAACACAAGAAAGAAGCTCAGCAGGTTTGCAAAATGCAGATGGAATTATCAGGATACAGGTCAGAGCCTACATCTCCTTCACCCAGGAAAATTGCCCAAAATTTCCTGACCTCCATGGAAACACACTGATTTTCACTACGGCTCCCTCTCAACCAGTTCTGTTCTTCCTTCTCTTAGTGCTGGGTGGTATTTTACAGGTATTCTCTTGCTCCTGATGCTCATTTAGGTTGCCAGGTTGTTTCAGCTCAGTTATTCTCCTGCCCAGCAACAGAATGGGGCCATAAAAATTTACTTTCTTGTTTACATTCACTCAGCAATTTATAAGAAGAAAAGTGGGGAAAACCATAAGCAAAGAATCAATGCTGCATTTAATAGTTAAGCATAAAAGTCATTCTTAAACAATATTTTTATTTCAGTTTTAATGAGAGACCAGAAATACCACTTCTGGGTTTTTAAGGCCCATAAGGTGTTAGTACTCTTGTTATCTCTGATGTTCATGGTCTCTCGCACACCATTTATGCTGGGCATTATTTTTGACAATGCACTCTGGCAAATGCCTGGCCTGGGATTCCTTGGAATGAATAAAAGATTTATAGTGGAAATTCTACAAGTAATATCTTGTTATAATACATTCTTGTGCTAACTGCAAGTGACAAGTGATTGCTCAAACTTGTTCCTGCAGCTACCAGGTTTTCCTCTTTAATCCTATATTAGTTCTACAGAAAAAAAAATATGAAATACAAGGAGAGCTGTCTTTTCATTTATTTTATCTTGCCTCTATAGGAATATTTTCATGGTAAATTCAATATACTTTGTCCAAAATGTAAATGGAATGTTCAATGTATTTTTAACTCAAGCACTGTTTAAACATTAAAATCCTCTTTTGCAAATGCCATTGTGATAGAGGTTCAAGATTTTGCAGGGGCTTAATAACTTCCTGGGAGGAAAAGAGGCCAGTTTGGTAGTCAGGACTTGGTTTTAGAGGCTTCACTTCCTTTCAGTTCTGCAGGATTCCCATAGGACTGAGGCTAAGTTAGGAATTTCTCTGTGTGGCATTTCCCCATCCATGAACTGGACACTGTGCAGTGGGTGCTCTGCAGTCTGGGTGCCAGAGAAACAAAAGGAAGCACTAAAAAAGACAAAGTTAGGAGAGCTGCAAGTGGGCATTGATGCAAATCAAGGTAATATAATTTGAAATCTTTTATGTTTGCGATGTGACCGCCAGATCTTGGGGTCATGAACAGGAAGCTTGGGAGCTTTGTGTAAATTAGTGCTGTGATCATCTACATGCACCAGGCACCATTTGAAAATCTTTACATGAAAGAGGAAAACACCAGTGAAGTTGGGGCTGGTGATGTGGTGATGTGTCACTGCAGGTGGCACAATATTGGTGTTTGCAGTGCAAAACCAAAAAGGTTGTGCTGGACACAAACCGTGGGGACACACTGCCCCACCAAACTGCAGTGTTCCACTTTGGGTAGAGCTCACCCAGAAGTTCCAGGGAACACTCAAGAACCTCCTCAAGTGTCAATTAACAGCAAATTCTACCCAGATTAAATTTGCATCCCAATTCCCAGGCTGTTTTGGCAGTTTATGTCCTGGAGGTTGATTATGCATCCCTTCCATCCCTTTTTACTCTCTAATCTAAACACAGGATGTTATCTTTATTGCCTCTTTTCAAAACTTGCACAGGATTTTATTTAGCTCCTGTGTGAGAGGAAAATGAAAGCAAGAGAGAAGCTGGCTTGGGGTTTTGGTGAGTAAAGGCAAACTTGAGAGGCACTTTTGGAAAAGATGTGAAATGGTCTGAGGGTCTGTATCTGTTCACTCAGGGAGCCCTGAGCAGCAGCTCAGTAATACCTGGCTCCATGCTCTGTCACCCTCAACAACCCTCTGTGTTCTGGGCTAGGAAAACACTTTCCAATTCAATAGCCAGGTTCTTTGCTGAGGTTGCCAAAGGTGCCCATTTGGGTCCTGGTAATGCTCTATGGATGGATGGCTGCTTCCCAAAAATCGCATTGATAACACCTGCTGTGTCTGTCAGCTTTTATTTCTACCAGATGTAATTGGATTTAAGGGGTAACACAGGAGTGTGAGACAATCTGCCTCTTCACATGGGATCTTCTGGACACAACAAAAACTTCTGAATCTTTGTCTATCCTTTTGTTAATCACACATTTCAAGATTCCTGTCTTTCTTTTGGATTTCTTTCTAGTTTATTCCCACCCAAGCCTGTTTGCCAAGCATACAGCTCACATCTCCATTTGCTTCTATTTTCTCTTTTACATTTTTCTTGTCATACTAGGTACCAAAATTTTCTTCCAGCAGAAGTATTTCAAGAGCCATTGGCTTTCCCTTGCTGGCCTGTCTGTTGCAGGAGCAGGTTGTATCCTAATTGTGTCCTCGTGGTTACAACTAAAAGCTGGGCTCTTTAGTTGTACGGATTTCTTGGTTTGTAGCCAAAATCAATCTGTGCATATGTTTGTCGTGCTGTGACACAGTTCCTGGTTTTTTAAAGCAGTAGTTTCTCTGACAGCTTGGCTTGGTGTCCTCTGGATAATATTAACCTGCTGCAGGTAGAACTTCCTATGGCGTTCAAATGCTTCCAACTCACAGGAGTCAGGGCTGGGGCTGGATCTGGGACACTTTCCTGCTCTCAGGGCTCTTCCCAGAGCCCAGTCTGCAGTTCAGATGCAGAAACAGTGGCCCAGATTTCTCCCTCCCACGTTGTTTCTGCTCTCTCGTTGCCATCTCACGCCTGCCCTCGTGCACAGCCAAACAGTGCAGGCAAAGCGATGGAAGGAGT
The DNA here is from genome assembly GCA_013397845.1 of Melanocharis versteri. Taxonomy (NCBI): domain Eukaryota; kingdom Metazoa; phylum Chordata; class Aves; order Passeriformes; family Melanocharitidae; genus Melanocharis; species Melanocharis versteri. The sequence continues at coordinate 590,162 of VZTG01001442.1, forward strand.
TTCACCTCACTCCCCCAGGGCTGCACAGCAGCAGCTTCCCGAGGCAGCAAATGCCTTTGTGCTGTCCTGGAGCTTGGTTCCATCCCTTTTGAGTATCCGTGGCTTTGTCAATGCTGCACATTGGGAAAACCATCAGAACTTCACTTCCAGGCTAGTTTCAGTGAGTGCCACAAGAGCCACCCTGCAGAGAAGCCCCTGCCGTGGGGCCATCTCCACTGGCAGCCAATTCCATGCAGGGTCTGGTCAGCTCTGTCTTGTCTTCTCAGAGACCTTCCACTGGATATCAGCCTCCTTCCTCAGGCAGGTGGTTCTGAACATCTCACAATATCCTTGTGGTGGATATTTCTCTATTTGTTTGGCTTCAGATCAAGACTGAAAGCACTGCTGGAAATACACTTTAGCCAAAGATTGTTTAGGTCAATTGTTCCTTCTGGTATTAAAGTTATGAATCATCTTGGCATCAAGGTGTGACCTTTCCTCTTTACACTATTATGTCACCAAAAAGGAGGCAGAAATGGAAATAGGAAGATGATTGCAATAAATTTCTCACCACTGATATAATGTCTCATGTGCACCAGGAGTATTGGACTCGTAAACCTCATCTTCCTTGGCATGGATCCACACTAAACTTTGTTTCTGCTAACAAAATTCAACATTCCTTTTTTTCCAGCACAGCTTTCTCGGCATCATAAACCACCTGCTGGACCGAGTTCTCTGAAGTGACAGTGCAGAGATTTTAATCCAAAACTGATACAGGCAGGCTGAAAAGCTGCACTCCTGCAGTGCAGAGTCCTCACAGGAATGATCTTTCCAAACATAATGTTTTGATGTTGCTGGTCCAGAGGCGATAGTGAATAAAAACATTTGAAAAAATCTAAAGTGTGGGTAACAGTGAGGGAATAAATGTCAATTCTTGATCTGTACCTGCCTTGGAAAGAGTTAGATTTGCAGAGCAGAAACTCAGTGCTGGTTCTTTACTACAATTTTAATCGCTCACTAAAAAAAATAATAACATTTTGTCCTACAATAAAAACTATTGAAATTAAATTTGACACTTCAGAGTCTGAAATAAACTCTATTTCAAATAAAATTGTATCTTTGGAACAATATACATCAAAATACAGAGGACAATTGCAGGGAGATTATGATAGGATAAAGGTATTTCCTGCACAGAGCGATAGTGCTGCAGCCCTGTCAGGAGCTCTCCTCCAGGATAATGTGGTTGTTCTCCATAAAGCAGAGCTCCTGGAAGATGCTATTCCCTCTCCAACCTGCCAACTGGAGTGGTGTTTAAAGAACCAGAAGTTGGTCACCTCCTTTTCAGTTTATTTCAGTTTCACGGTGCAGGTGGATGGTGTTACCCCAGGCTGGGTCTCCCAGCTGAAGGGCCACCCCCAGGAACCCAGCACCAGGTTCTGGTGCTCGTGGGGCTTTCAACAGGGGGAAAGGTGCCTTGGGTGACCCTGCAAGAGCCCTGTGCTCGATCTGAAGGGCAAGGAGGGTGAGAAGGGAGGGTTGGCAGCTGAAAGGGCTGCCCAGCTGTGCCAGAACATCTGCATGCAGTCGGCTGACCCTCAGTTTGGGAGAGCAAGAGCTCCCTGTCACCTTCCTCCCTCAGACACTCCCTGCAGAACTGGTGCATTAGCAGGATTTAATCTGTGCAGAAACCTCCTCTGTCTTGCAAACCACTCCTCCCATTAATGCAGATTTTACAGCATCTCTCTCTGAGTGTCAATCATCAAACCAGACATGTAAAATAGCAATGGGCTGCTTGATTTGAAAAGAACTTGTGGTTTTCCTCTGCTGCTGTGAGAGCTGCTGGGAGCATAGGAAACAGCCAGCTCTGTGCAACAGCAATCCTGTGCTCCCAGACCTCAGCGTTACTTCCCACCAACATTTCTAAAGAAACCAAAGTCGTGTAATTCCCTGTGTGGGAGCAGGGAGTGCCTGCACGTTGGGACTGGGGAGATGAGCTGTCGCTGATGGATGCAGCAGTGCTGACAGCGAGGCCAGCTCTGAGCTGAGCTGGCTCTGGTGGGCAGGGGATGGTTTTCCTGGGCAGGGCAGGAGGAGCCACGCAGGGTGCTGTGCTGGAGAGCGTTCCTGCACCAGCCTGCCTTGCAATTAGCCACAAGAATTGGACTTTCTTCCCAACGCTGGTGAAACGTTAAATCCCCCTTCTGTCTGGGCTCCCCAAATGTCAATATTTTGTGCTGGTTTATTTTTTGATAGCATTATGCATATGGCTCACCAGTCCAGTGTGAGAAGTAGAAAAAATCTGAGAAGTAGATCATTTTGATAAAAGAAAAATAACCAAAACAGGCTTCCTCTAATTTCTACTTAACTGTTAGTAGGGGGCTAATTACTGTGAACTTTTGTATCATGGTGTCATGTAACTTGTTTAAAAAAATCTATTTATAATCTGATTCCTCTATTTTGACTAACCAAATCATTTGCAGTAATTAATTTTCAGGATTAATAAAAGTAAAAGGAAGAAATATGGGAGACTAGCTCCATATTTTAGGCATGCATCAGGAATTGCTCCCATTTGCATTTAACTTTATGTTCAGTTTGTAACTATTTGTTGTGGATGTCTTATCCCTGGAAGTGTCCAAGGCCAGGTTGGACAGGGCTTGGAACACCCTGGGATAGTGGAAGGTGTCCCTGCCCATGGCAGGGTGTGGAATGAGATGATTTTTAATCACCCTCTAACACAAGCATTTTATGATTCCATGATTCCTGGGATAAAATTAACACATAGCAATATTAATGATATCTTGAATTTACAGAACAGTTTTGATACACCCAAATCCTCCCTAGCTTTTTCCTACTCCAATAGAATTGGATTTCTGCCCTGCCATCCCATGAGAGCTCCACCTTGTAAACCATAAATTGTCACACAAATCAAAATTTCCCCTCTCCAGATCATATGAGTGGGATCACTCAGCTGCAGCTCAATTCTCAGGCCTCGCTTTTAACTGTTTCAGAATTTATTTCCCAAATACTTGATTTGATTTGAGCAGCCAAGTGGTTCTGTTGAAATCAGCTGGTACAGTGGGAGTTTCATCCTCAGATAAAAAGAAATTGCTGAATTCTATCTGTGTTCAATAACTGACATTCAAGATCCCTGTTTGCTATTGATGTGGTCAATATGTTTTGTGTAATACTCAACACAGAGATCCCATCTATCCCTGCCCCATGGAATTTACTTTCTAAGCAACAGTTATTAGTGGATTCAATACTTGCTGAATTATTTAAAACCCACGTTAGGTTTGTCCAAATAATCTTCCAGCTGTGGTACATCTCTAGAGATAATAGTTTGTGGTTCTTTAGGGTCAATTAACAGCCTTATGTTCACCTAAAGTGGCTGCTGAGGTAGAAGTGTGAGACTTCAGCCCGAGTTTTCAATGAAAGTGTACAAGACAAAGAATCATCACAAGGATGGTTTGGGTTGGAAGGGTCCCTAAAAATCATCTCATTCCAACCTCCACTCCCAGCCCTTGCAGATTGTTATTGCAGCCATCAAAAGGTCACGTGTTGTTGTCACAGAGTGACAATTGTTTTGTGAGGAAATACATTTAACACTTCTGAAACAAGATCATCTTATTCCACTCCAACATCTGAACCACTACAAATATTTATAAATTCAGTAGAGCTGGAGGAAAGAACATCCAAATGCTTGAAATAAAAGAGCAGGAGTGGCTGGCCCTGATCATGAGGATAGTTTTACCCTTCTGAGTGTTTTCACCTGGTACACTGAAACCCTTCTTGCAGAGGAGAGAGGCCTCCTGAAAATGCCACCAGCTGTCATTTACACATGGTTCCTGTGTTTGTCAGTGGGCATTGACATGACAAGGCCACTGCTTATCCTACTTCCAACACATCGGTTTCCTAATGAATCCAACATGAGTTACAGCATAAAGATATAAGATTTGTCATGTCACTTCAGACCAAAGATTCCCACAGCCCCATATCCTCATATCTGCTCTGTAACCGTGGCCAGCACAGGATGTTTGGGGAACAAGAATAAGTAGAATAAGAATGAGCAGCACTGAGTCATCTTTCCATTGGAATATGCTCCCAGCTCCTAGGGAGTTTTAGGAACTTCCACAGTCCTACTATTAAAAGTTATAGTCCTAAATCAATTATTTTCATATCCTACAGGCAAAAAAAAATCATCTGTTTTCCATTTCATTATTATGTTCCACTAGAGAGAGCAGAGCAGCTATTATCATTTTAGCAGAGTCTTGCAGATAGAAGGTGCTATTGAACTGCAAAGCTTTTCCTACCAGCTGGTGCACGTTCAGTGGCAGCTTTGCTCCTAAGAAAGGAGAGTTGCAGTCTTTGCAGGGCAGTAGGTGTTTATTGGCCCCATTTTTCCAAAGAAAGGGAGCATGGCTGGCCACCAGCATCTGCCCCAAGCCCTGCATGACTCGTAAGGCTGTGTCATTGTGCCACCCCCGCGCCGTGTGTTGATGCACTTCAGAGCAGTGTATTAAAGGAGATGAGTAACATCCCTCAGATGCTTTCATTCTCCTGTCCCCCCCTGTGGAAGCAGCCTGGTGTTTTGTTTGGAAAGGGTTTGTTTCTGTTCCTGATGTACACGCTGCTGAGCCTTGATGGCTGAGGAGGCAAGTTCAGGAGTACACCTTGTACTTTCACTGGAGGGTGGTCGGGTTTCTGATTGCTGTTATTTCCTGTGGGAGCTGCCTGTCAGAATTATCTGCCACAGCACTGTGTAGTGACTTGCAAAGATATTATACCTGGGACTGGGGATGTTACCAGCTCTGCTGGAACACTGGTGTTTCAGCAGAAATAGTTGGGGTAAAGGTCATGTCTGAGCATCAGGGCACAAATCAGGGCCAGCCCCTTCTTCCATACCAATCACTTCTGCTTAATTAGGTATAACTTCTCATCCATTAAGCTTCATAAAGTCCAGGAACAGGTTAGGAATTAGTATCCCAGATTTACATACGGAAATCCAAACCCATGGAGAATCCATTATCCAACATGGTACAGGAAATAGAATACAGATTTCCTGACATCCACGAGGGAGTCCTCTCAGCCAGTTATACAACCCTGGGTTACATGAGCATTTAATAGAGGCAGTGATGGAATAGGATTGATAGCAAAGTTGCCAGTACATATAGTAGAAGATTCCCATAAATCTGCAAAGGAGTACTCAGCTCCTTGTGTCCCACCCTGGGCAATGCCTGCTCCAGCAAAGCCAGGAGATTTCACGCAGTAAAGAATGACCAGGAGCAGAACCTCACCTTAAGGACAGACATTTATCTCAGCAGTTATTAACTGATCCATTCCAATTGTCATCTCTGTTCCCACTGCACTGGTTTGTACAGATTCACGTTGCAAGGAGCACACAAGGTGCAAGAGGATTTTGCACTCCTGTGCAGAGGAAAGCAGGAGCTGATGACTGAGTGTCAGCCCCTACAGGGTGACGTGGCCAAGTGGAGAGGAAAAGAGGTTGTAACAGCAAAAAGCAGCATATCAGAGCAGGGGTTTTAATCCCAACTGAAATATATGGAGCCATCCTCTGTTCATTTAATAGCCCTAGCAGTTTGATGAAAGCAAGACACACCAGAAGAACAGCAATGATAAAAACACCAGTCTTGATAAGGAAATAAAACCCCTCACAGCCAGTGAAGTGCTTTCCCCCACCCTGCGCTGTGCTAGGAGGAGCAGAGCGGGAGAGAGCGATCACCTCGAGGAGCAGAGCTGATTAGAAGTACAGTTCCCTTGTCACACTGGGTGATGTTGTTAACACATCTCCTCAAACCCTGGTGCCCTGGCTTGAGGCTGGAAGGCTGCTCACTGAAATCGCTGCGTGCCACTTGTAACGGAGCCAGCTTGGTAATAGAGAGATCTATAAGTGTTGGCACCCTCCCTCCATTTTCCAGTGGAGAGATAGCTGCATCCTAAAATCCTTGCTAGGTCCGTGACTGGCACTGAACTGGGCAAAGAGACCGATTTTGGAGCTGCAGCAGAGGCAGTGCCCCCATCCCAGCCCTGGTCTGGCTGCTCCCGGGCTGGAGTCACCGTGACGGGGTGATGGGAGGAAGCATTTATCCTACTGAATAATTACCTGCTTGAAACAACAGGCTTTGGTCTCCTGAGCTATCAATCTGCAGCCTTGCATTAAATTAACTGGGGAAGGATCTGCGAGAGTGTCTGGAGAATATATAGGAAAAGTTCAAAAGTTTAGCGTGCTGTCAAGGCTGCATGTTCACTCCACATAGAGAGAAGGAGTCACAGAATCCTTTAGATTGGAGAAGAGCTCTGAGATCGAGTCCAACCATTGCCCAGCACTGCCAAGACCACCACTAACCCATGTCCCCATGTGCCACAGCTACAAAGCTTTTAAATCCCTCCAGAGATGATGATTTCACCTCTGCCCTGGGCTGCACAACCCTTTTGGTGAAGAAATTTTTGTTAATGCCCAACCCAAACCTCCCCTGGCACAACTTGAGGCCGTTTCCTCTCATCCTGTCACTTGTCACCTGAGAAAAGAGACTGACTTCCACCTCTCTACAACCCACTTAGCTCGTGGAGAAAAGCTCCTCTAGAAATGAGACATTCCTCAGCCACCTGTTAGAAGGAAAAAAGGCAAATGAAGGAAAATGGTGATGCTCCTTCTGGAGCCAGGGTTTGGGTTTGGATCCAAATACTGCTGTGGGACTGTACAGTCTGAGTGCCACTGCAACAGCTGTCTGATTTCTACTTTTTGTCATCTGTGTCCAACTACAAAGGGGAAAAACTTCATATGAGAATTTTTATATAGTTGTTGGAGCAGGAGTAAGGAAAAATGAAGCAATGTCAACAGAATCCTTGTCCTCAATGTGGTGTGTCAGGATAGACTGTTACATTGGCTAAGTATAGATTTTTTTTTAAAAAATAGATTTTTAATAAGAAATTAAGTCCATTTCTTTATGGAAGATCAAGTGATAAGATTTTTCCAAAGCTTCTGCAAGTTTTTTGCAAAAAATTATGTGAAATATGGGGTCTGAATGCTGACAACTGAAACACCAGAAACAACTGGAGCCAAATAATCCCACAGTACTTATGCAAAACTCCAATGGAAATCAGACCTTAAAAATAAGCCTGGTAAACTTAATTTTACACCAATTTCCTTATCTAGAAAATTATTCCTTTTTAATTAAAGATAACATGGGTATACACTCCACACGCACAGAAAGTACACATCTTAATTTTTTGTAGAAATTCACTTTGAAAGGTTCATTATACTTTGTCATGCTACAGATGCCCATTCTGGACATCAGGGTAAAGTAAAAAAATTCACTCACTGTTTTACAAGCCTGATGATGCTTTGAGGATCCTGCAGTGTAGACAACAACTGGAAGAGGATGTCAAACCCACGTAGGGTGAAGAGACCTTGCTGTGGTCACACAGTGGATTTGTGGAGTAAGGAATAGGTGCAAGGTTCTACTCCCTGCTCCAGACAGCACATGCTGGACCATATGAGGCAGTCCCTGGGACAGACACCTCTCTTTTGGCTTTTTATCTTGTACATGGGCTCTTTGTACCTTTTGGGTCCTGCAGCTGCTCTTAGATGTGGGTTTTTGCAATAGCAGGAAAAGCCCTAGAACTCTTCATCCATTTTAACATTGCTGCTGATAAATGTGTTCTGATGGACTACTCGGTTTCTCATTCGTGGAGATATTTAGTGCATGCCTTTAATGGTTGGTGATGCACAAATCGGTTTTAATATCAATAATGAACAATTTGGATGACATTCAGATTCAAGATCTGCCAAAAAAATTTGCTACATGTCAGGATTTATTGAGTACAATACATTGAGGTTGCCAAAGAGGCTGGAGTTCCTTCAGCAGAAAAGCAAACAGATGGTCCCAGGAAAGTGAGCACATTCTTAAACCCTGGATTGCATTTGGACAGAATGGAGCCACATCTGCCAAAGCCTGCTGGCCAGAAGTATGGCGGAAGGGAGCCATCAGAAACTAATGTGACATTCTTCAAGCTCTTTCACTTAATATTGGTATTAGTAATCTAACAGGAATGTTCCAGAATTGCCAGGTGTCCTTCGGGTTGGCCAATTTAGGGGAAGGAGACATGATTAACAGTGAGTAACTGGATACACACATGCACCCCGGTCTGAAGTGTTCCCTGCTAAATATATCCTTCTAGGTCATCCGTGTCCACCTGGCCTGGAGATAAAATGGTAGGAGCTGCTCATTTCAAATAATCTGTTTCTGATTTCTGCTGCCACAAGCCAAAAGATAATCTTGCAAATGTGCCTGTCCCTCCAAACAACTGGCTGTGAGAGAAGATGCCAGACCTGGCAGTGCAGAGCAGAATTATCCCGGAGATCTTCTCAGGCTTAGCACGGCCCTGGGTTCAGGATCAGAGTTCAGGAGGTAAAAAGGGCAGGTTATGTCAGGAAATATATAGATGGGATGAATCCTAATGGATTTGTGCTTGTGTAGTACTTTGTAAAAATAAACTGCAGCATAAGGCAAAAGACTGACTCGTTCTTCAGCTGCATTTAAACAGCAGATTTCCCTGGTGGGAGATCACCCAGGGTGGTTCTGTATGGGAGGGAGACATGTCCTCTGGTCCAAACAAAGCCTTCAGAGGTGCAAGGTGAGGTTCTAGCTCGTGGTCTAGCTTTACAAAAAGTAAAACTATCACTAAGTCTGCTCCATGGCTCAGCTTCCCATCATAATTCAGGGATCATATAACACCTCACGGGACTTTTACAGAATTTAATTTATCAATAAATAAGAAATGTGAGGTCCTTGTGTGAAATGGTCAGTAGGAATGCACTGGCTGGGCATCACTGTGGATCACAGGGAGAAATCACAGCACTGATGTGATGGAAGAGGTTGTCTGGAGAGCAAGGAGCTCTCTTAGTGGTCGAGGTAAGACACCAACACACTCAGGGAGTTATAGATGGTAAAATGCTAGAGAAACGTTATGGTTTGGTTTGAGATTGGCACTTCCAAAGGTATGCAGAGGAGGCATTGCAGTAGGCACACTCAAACAGAGTTTATTCCTTCTTGCATACAACAAACCAAAAAGTGAATTTCTCTGGTTTATTTCCTGCCCCAGAGCTGACACATGGAGCAGTGGTGCAGTGAATCTCAAGCAGACCTGAGTGTCAGCACTCGTGGTTGATCTGTTCTTGTGCCTTGACTGCTGTAGAGGTGTCGCAATGACGGACACAGCCNCAGACACTGAAAAATCTCTCTGCCACCAAGCTTTCAGCGTCCACATAGAGGGATTATTCCTTGGAATCAAGTGGTTTTTAGGATGGCAATGCTAACCACAGCCAGGTCCCTTCTCTACCTCTGCACAAGCCTTTTGTGCCTAGAACAGGTGAATTCACCCTCCAGCCTGCTCTCAGTACTTCCCACCTCAGCCTGTGTTCACCTCGCTGCAGCCAGGAGCAGCACAGGCACAAACCCTGCGAGGGGAAGCGCTCCCAAACCGGGTGCAATGAGGCCTTGCAGCCTCCATCTCCAGCCCCTACAGAGCCAAATGCAGCATGAACTGAGTGAGCAAAGCCTCCCACTGCCATCGGGGGCGAGGGGAGGATGCTCAGCGCTTCCAAGGTACGCAGAGCATCTTCCCACAGCGGTTCCAAACAACTCATCTGCCAACGGGGAGGGAATGCAATCTCTCAGTCCATCAGCCGGGTGTAATGGGGAAATGGGTGAAATCTTCTCACCCTGTTTCTGCAGGAAGTCAGATGATATGATCCTAACAGTCCCTTCTGGCTGCAAAACCTAAGAACATCCCTCTGAGCTTACTGGGGTGTTTCACGTACATGTGGTGAGCCTATTTCATCTCTGGGTTAACTCTGCTGACATCAGTGAGTTACACCAAGGAGAAATCTGGCCTTGTCACCGTGTTTTGTACTGTAATTCAGTTCCTCCTTTGTTTAAAACTTTTGGCAGCTTGATGTATTATAAGTGCCACGTACGTATAAAATGCATTTCTTTGAGCAAAGAAAAATATGCTAATATGCATATTCCTACTTTGTCTCTTTCTTGTTACCAGTTAATCAATCACACCGAATGTTTGTGACACTTATTAAAGGGAATGAGTAGATAAAAGCACATGGCTTTCATTTATGAGACCCTGATAAGTTGGAAATACAAAGGATCTTACCAAAGGGAGTCAGTGTATACTAATGGGTAGAACAAAGAGCCGATAATGAAAAAGACGTTGAATGTGGATCCCAGTTCTATTAACTCCCTTTGTGATCTTGAGTAACTCAGCTATTCCCCACACTTTATACATGTGACCAGCTCCAATCTGGAGGCCATGCTTCCATTGAATACCATTAGGCCAATCATTCTTTTAAATAAAATACTTCTGTGCTGTCAGCTTTTAATTGCTATCAGCCAGAAATCCAGATTAAAATCCTGGAGCCTGGATCTGGGAAGATTATGTTTTTAGTCTGTGTTCAGATGCAGCTTCAAAAGGAAAGCAAATCCCAAATGCAGTGAATATTACTTATCTCTTTTCCTCTCTCTTCATTTCCATGTGTATTCAGATTGAGTGGCAAATCTGCAAATCTTTATTCACCTGATTTCAGAGTATAGACTGAGCAATCTGCTCTTCAGTTGGGAACTCGGAGGCTGTAGATAAATAACCCCCTGGAAATACCACCTCGAGGAGCAGAATGGGTATTGATCCAACACACAGGGTTTCTCAGAACACATTCCTTTCTTTTCCTGAAGAGAGCAGGTCTTTCCAACAGCAGGAACACTGTCCCCGTGGCAGATACTCCAGTGAGCCGGGGTGAGGGATGTGCCCTGCCTCTGCAAGGCTGGGAGGAAAGCCACAACTCCAGCCCCGGGGTTGGCCAGGGGATGGTTATTCCAGTGCATCTCAGCACAAGGAACCCCAGGAACTCTCATGGACTAACTGACATCTTATGCATGAGTATCCTCACATATCCCAACCCAAATGTCCCTGTCACGAGGAAGGGACAGAGGTGGCAGCCGTGTCAGTCTCTAGTGTGGGAGTGGGAAGATCTTGGCCATGGGATTGGCCCTGAGGCAGAGTCCCATTCCTGGGGATGAGTAAATTCACAGAATCACACAACCATTCCAGGCTGGAAAAAAACCTCTGAGATCATCCGGTCCAAGCTGTGCCCAATCCCCACCTTGTCACCCACCCCACGTTCAGTCACTCCTTGAACACCTCCAGGGATGGGGACCCCACCACCTCCCTGGGCAGCCCTTTCCAATGCTGCTCTTCTAGCACCAGGAAAGTAATTTTTTCTCTCTCTCTCTTCCCCATCTGCAAAGCTGGGGCGATGATGATACTGCCCTGTTTCACACTGCTCTCGGAGATTTGCAAATGAGCAGTGATATTATTATTAATGAACCTGTAAATCTAATAATTCAATGCTGTGGCAGCACAATAGCACACAGGACCTTAAATACGGTCCTTAGGTGGCTGTATGAAACATACGCTGTTGTTATTTTGACTTATTTATATATTTTCTAAATTCCTCCCTTTTGGTAAGAACAATTATGTTACGAAGTTTGGAAACTGAGAAGAAGCGTGCAGTGTAAATGCTCAGGAATGACTAATTTGGAGAGTTTTTTGCAACAAAGAAGTTCAAAAAGCAGTTAAAGGCCTGACTGCTAACAAATGAAAAAAGTAATTTGGATACTACCGGCAGTGCAGGAGGTACTTTTATTAGGTAAAGCAATGCAAAAGTTTGGCGTGGGTTCAGTAATAATAAAAGAGCAACTATAAAGAGTTAATTATCTCTGATCCCTAAAGGAAGTATATCTTTCCTATCATCATTGAGGCCCTTTGTAGTGCAGTGTTGGGAAAAACAGAGCATTTTGGCTGAGAGCCCAACACCTGGCCTGGGAATCATGTTTTACAGTGGCCAAAGATCATCAGCTTCTCCTAGATAGAGTGCTAATAATGTGAAATTGGGGCTGAAGTTACCTCATTAGGGGCACCACTAGTAAACTCCATAGCATTCCTTTATGGGGAAAAAAAGGGAAGAGGTTTGGAGTCATGGTGTTTGCCTTGCTTTGATCTTTAAATAAAAGTGTCAGTGTTGTTTCCTAAATAAAAAAAAAAAGGTATGGCTGTTGTTGGCCTAACCCTTCCTTGTCAAGTCCTCCTCACTGCAAAAAATGGGACATAAAACCATACAAGGCTCACTGTGTTATAAAAAAGGAAATCAGCAAGGGAAAAAACCCTGTAGAGCAATTTGGAAAATGCTCCCTCTTCTACCGTTCACTCCACTGAATATTTCTAATGTTTTTTGCCATAAAACTAGATATTGGTGGAAAATTTTGATTCACACAGAGCCAGTCCCAGCGGTGCTGCGAGAGCAGAGTGACTCCACACGCCTCGGCAGCCTGGTTGGGGGCAGCCTTGGTGCTTTCTGCTCCACAGGGACTTGGAGAGGAAACTTCGTGTGCGTGGATATGTGCATGGAGGAAGCAAAGGAGTTTTAAAAGAGAGAAAATTGCGCCCAAAAATATTATCCCTGACAGCTACAGAGCAGGCACACAAATCCTGCCCCATCCCTGGAGGTGCCCAAGGCCAGGTTGGACAGGGTTTGGATAAACCGGGGATAGTGGAAGGTGTCTCTGCCCATGGCAGGGATGGAATGGGATGGGCTTTAAAGGTCCCTCCCAACCCAAACCAGCCTGGGATTCTGGGATTCCAGCTGCATTTGAAATCTCTAACAGGTTTAAGCATTATAAAAAATATAGATTATAAAAATAAGCATTATAGAAATATGTATCTATGGACACTTTTTGCATATTACAAGGCGTTACAGTTTGGGGATTTCACAGGCTTCTCCCAGCCCAGAAGGGCTGAAACCTCTTGGCTGAGAACAAAAAGCAGCATACAAAGGAAAGCTGCACGGTCCTTTACAAAGAAATGGCCTTTTTTCCCCCTGTTTTCCAGCTGAATGGTCTCATCTTGCTCATATTACCAGGAAAGTGATTAACCTGCAGTCTTCTCTTAAACCTCCCCAGTGCCGTGGCACTTCTGTGAGGCCCTGGGAGGCCAGAACAGCCAAGGAAGGTTTAGCAAGGCTGAGGATCTGAGTGAGGTTCAGACATCTCCAGTGGGGAGGGACCCAGCACCCTCCTTCTGCCTGCTCCTGCCGCTGCTCCATGGGCATCCGTTGGCAAAAATGGAATTCCCCATCCGCAGCAGCTCCTCGGAGAGAGAGGAGAAGGGAGGCCCCCAACAGCAAATCCAGGGCTGTTTGGTCCTGAACCAGGACTCATCAGTTTCATGGGGGTAAAATTAGAAAATAAAAGTAAAATAAAATAAGCAAGGTTTCTTTTAAAAAATGTGACAAATGTGGAAAACAATTTTTGCAGTCACTTGCTTTGCTGAAAAATGAGTCTGTCTTTCAAATCAAATGAATAAACCCCAAAACATAAATTACAAACCTAGAACAAATCCTTCCCAAAACAGTGTGAAATATTTCTGTTTGGTAAAGTTTTCACTTATTCTGCCCCTGTTCAGAAATCCGAGTCGGAAAGCAAGGCCACCCTTTATTATGTATGCCAGGCACCCAGTCCTTCCATCCTTTAATAACTGTGTCACAACACCTTTTTCAGATGCTTGATGGTGTAACGGCAGAGGTTAATTGCTTATGGAAATGGCTGCTAATGTTAGAAGGATGAGGGTAATTTGTTCCCCCGAGCGGGGAGAAGACGTGGCAGCAGCACATGAGCCATTGCAGCCCCCTCCAGAGGCTGGTGTCCCTGCTGTCCCTGCTGTCCCCACCACTGTGGTCATGGGATGCTCTCCTGGTGGCCGTCCTCCCATCCCGGGCTGCCCGGCACTGCCACACCAGAGGAGGAGGAGAAGGATTCATGTCCGTGCTGCTCAGTGCCTTCCAAACCTCCCGAGAGGAGCGAGTGAGCCAGTCTTGCCTGGGCCCCCATCCCTGAGGAATTCCAGGTGGTTGCATCCCTCCTGCCCAAAATCAGCGCGATGCCCATGCTCTGGGGATGGCAATGCTGCTCGCACTGCATCTGCCATGGGCATGCATTTCAGGTCTGCTCTGGGCTACTTTCAGAGCCAAGTTTCCTGCAGGGAAAGGCCTCCTAACAGGCATGAACAGCAGCCAGGTACAACCTGGAAGGGTTTGGATGCTGTTCTACTTCCTTGGTATCTATATTTCCTAAGGGATTTTTCCTAAGGGTACCCTGTGCTGGTATTTTCAGGTGTCCGTGTGTGTATCAGGTTCACAGAACAGTCTGGGTTGGAAGGGACCGTAAAGCCCATCCAGTGCCACCCCCTGCCATGGGCAGGGACACCTTCCACTGGCCCAGGTGGCTCCAAGCCCCATCCAGCCTGGCCTTGGGCACTGCCAGGGATCCAGGGGCAGCCACAGCTTCTCTGGGCACTCTGTGCCAGGGCCTCACCTCCCTCTCAGGGAGCAATTCCTTCCCAATATCCCATCCATCCCTGCCCTCTAGCAGTGGGAAGCCATGCCCCCCTGTCCTATCACTCCATCCCTTGTCCCAAGTCCCTCTGCAGCTCTCTTGGAGCTCCTTTAGGCACTGGAAGAGGCTCTAAGGTCTCCCCGGAGCCTTCTGATCTCCAGGCTGGACCCCCCCAGCTGTCCCAGCCTGTGTTCCAGGCGAGCAGTGCTCAGTCTGGCTCTGCAGGTTCAGTGAACCCTGTTCTGAGGAGATCTGGTACACCTTAAAATCCAGCCTTGGTTTGGGCCACTGTCCCTGGCCCAGAGCCCTGGGGTCAGTGACTCTTGAGGTTCCCCTTGAGGGAGGATGCTCTGTTCCTGGGCAGGGGGAGCTTCTCACCCCCACAGCAGAGGCTCCCTGGCTGTTGATGGGAAGCATGGCACGATGCACGATGGACTGGGCAGCAGAGGGGTTTGGAGGGGCTGTCTGGGCAGTCTGGACACACCTTGGCAGGCACTGGCACCTCCACCAAGGTGCTGCTGCCCCGGGATTCACCAGGGCTGCTGGTGGGGTTAGCACCATGCTGGAACAGCAACTTAGTTAGAGAAGGAGCACCTACCTGACCAACTCCTCTGTGCTGTACTCCCCTGCGGTTTAAATTAGCATCCAAAAATGCCAGGAGTGCCAACACACCAACACGGCTGTCCTTCATTCCACAGCCTTCCCTGGCTCAGGAATAGGGATATTACCTCGGCAAAGGGAGAGTTAACAATCCCCACAGACCTACTTATGTTTATAACATACTCATCCAAAGCTTTTAACCCAGAATAACATTTACACGAAGGCTGCAGAGCTCCGTCGTGCTGCTAATGCTTACAAGATTTCCCCAAATACTTTTCCGGAAGCTCTTCTTACGGAGAGAGCCCAGAGGGAATAAGTGAGCTGGAATCAGGAATGCTACTCCTGCACGTGTCCTTTCCCAGTGAGATCCTTGCTGGTCCAGCCCATTTGGACCCCCTCACCTGCAGCCCTTAGTGCATGGGGAGCTGTGGGGGTCCCACGCTCCAGCACAGGCTGGTCTGGGGCAGTGGGAGAGGCACTTGTGGCTGATTCAAGGGGACAGTGACAGATCAGCTCGTCGGATCCGTGCAGAGATGGGGAGGGGACAGGGAAGAGGCAGATGCTTGAGACTTCACCAGCAAGACAAAGAGCTCGGGGAAGTGCCACCCTTGCAGGGAGGGACAGCACTTGCAGTGTGGAGCTGCATGTATTTTCCTTCCTTTACACCTCCAGTGAAAAAATTGAAGGCTCCTGCCATTTCATTCATCCCTTGAAAATGAGTGAACAAGGCTCCTCTTTCCTCCAGCTTCCTCGTTCCCCAGTCCTGTAAATAATGCGCCACTTAAATGTCCGCCTTCCCCTTGATGACAATTTATTGCAACAGAAACGCTGTTAATTTGGCTGCCTGGCTCCCAGGTGGGGCTGTGCTGGGGCAGCCTGTGCTGCCAAAATCCCTCTCTCCCCAGCTCCAAGGAGATGAGCTGGCACCCAGCGAGGCATCACATCCCTCCAGAGAAGCAGCATCTAGCGAAAAGTCTCGGCTACTGAGGGTGGGGTTTTTAATTTCTAACTTCTTTGTGCCTTGCAGTGCACTAGACATTAGGTGGCAAGGCTGGATCTCTGAATCCAAAATGCAGGAAGTGTGAATCGCTGTAGTAAAACCAAGGGAGCCAGCAGGATTTATGTTAACTGAGGATCCGGCCCCCAGCGTGTACTCCAGACCGTGGTAAATTCTTACCTGGAGGCACCAGCATATTTAGTCCTGACATCATGGGAACATTACCTACCTGTAGCAGCTTAATTTACACACTCCCCAACACCTTTAAGATGCTTTATAACCTTGAAAATCCCCTGACAACAAATACACTCTGCTAGCATATGCCAGCAAGGAAACGGTGCAGTGTAGCCATACCAATTAAGCCTGAACATTTCATGCGTCCATGGTATTTTTTTATTGAGGTGCTGTCTATCTTTTTAACTAGGTTTGTTTTTATTGAAGCAAAAACCTGCCCTTTCAGATGAGCAGGCTGGTCTATCAGAGCTGACATTTAGTGGAAAACAAAGTGCAGGCATGAGAAGGTTACAAGAGCTGGCACATGCTTTTGCCCAGATTAGCCCGTAACAGAACTGGACTCGTCTAGCTTTGCTTTCAAAGAAATCCTTCTGTCCATAAATTTTGTTCTGCTTGTGAGCAGAGTAGGAGGCCGGAACAGCAACAGTACTCGACAGCTGTTGAAAATAAGGGTTTGGATTTATTCTGTTACACACAGGCCAGAATTGATGAAAGAGGCTGGGGTTGGCTACAGTTGTGAGCTCGGTGGGTAAATCAGTGGTGCCCTCGTGGTTTTGCACCAAGGGGGAGCAGGTTTGGAGGCAAGGAGGGGAGCACAGTCCCCTCTCCGGGACAGAGCATTATTCCCTATGTCATCCCTGCCATCCCACACCCCATCACCCCTATCGCCTGTATCACCCCTGTCACCCCTATCACCCCCAGGGCAGTGCATCAGCTCTACAGCCTCTGCTCCCAGCAGGATTCGGGCCCAGGGAGCTGAGCACCTCCCATCATTATGCCTGGCAGGATGTGGTGTTGCTGGTTCCTGATTACAGCAAATTTGGCCACAAAACCGTGATCCTCTCCTCGCTCTCTCCGTGCAGCTGCCATTGGGATTGGCAGGAACTTTAAGCTTTCTTGACTGCGGGTTCCTAATGGCCTTTTTGGACCGCTGTAGGTAAGCAGGCTTTATTATCCATGTCCAAATAATACTGAATTAATTATGCAACCTAAACTAGTGCAGTAGATATCCGATTGTATCCTGACATTTACTAACCACCGGGGAAGACTTTTCCTGGCGAGTTCTTTGCATCGTACGATCAGATATTGGCCCCCAGCTGAAGGGCAAAGCTCTTTTCTGCTCAGCACTGCCCAAAGATGAAGAGCCTGTCCTGACCCCAGCAAGCTGAAGTGCGGCTTTGTGTGGAGATAAACCAGCCAGGAGAAAAACTGGATTAATGGCAGGAGTGTGAAAACCACGGAGCGAGTGGGTTTTGCACGGGGGCCTGCAGGAGAACTGGGAGAGAGGTGTTGTCTTCCCAGGTGTCGGTAGGAAGTTTTTCTGCAAGTGAGGGAGTTCTAATCCCCAGGTTTTGGAGCCATCATCACTAAGCAGCGTAGTATTTTTGTGTTTGAGAGGGCTTGGCAGCAACACTCAGCTGCTCAGTCCCACGCAGGGTGAGATGCAGGCTCGGAGCATTCACACCTTCCTCTCAATGGAACAGAACGGGCCAGTCACTGCCAGGGTGAATCCGGTTTCCCAACAACCTGAGCTGCTCAGAAACTCACCAAACCCACAGAATAACGATTTTCAGGAAAACATTTGCTTGCCTAAAACTTCAAGTCTGAGTGTATTTGCTTTTCGTACAATTGCCATTATTTGCTGGTAAATATTAATAGCGGAGATATTTAGGCTGAATGTTTGGAAGCAAAGCTTTCCCTCTGCAGTTCAGTGCCTTTATCTCCCTATTCATAGACCCAACTTAAAATTCTTTACTCTTAACATCACCATCATCTGTTGTCATAGAAACTATTGCAATACATAAGTACTCTAAATGACTGCAACTTGGTTGAATGGCAAGGGATCAAGATGGACTGTGATGGGGGAGCACTTAAAACAGGTACATCTATGGACAACAACTGATGATGAGAAGAGTTGTTCAGTCTCTCAACAACAACAAAAAAAAGTGCAACATTCATTATCGGGGCAACAAATCATAGAATGGTATTTACTGAACCTTTTTGTTTATTTTGTGTATTCTTTCCTATGAGACATATAAACCAGGAGCTCTTTGTTTTCCTTAAACAAATCTGTGTAGTCCAGTTCTGAACTAATTTTACTGGGCTTTCTCAGTGAAATTTCCTATGGAGAGTCAGGATTTACATTCCTGATTTCTTAAGTTTGTGTTTATTTGTACCTTGCTAACAAAGAAATAATACATCTGCTTTGTTTCCTGTGGCTGAGAAAACCAGCACTGAGCTTTGCATTTGTACACCCATATTCCTTTCAAATGGTTGGTGCAAATACAGCCACCAGAGCCAGTTAGGCTTTAATTCTACAGCAATTTATGTACCTCCAGTACCACTGCAGTGCTTCGAGTCCCAAACATCCCTCTGAAGCGTGTGCTGTTCCCAAGGAGCAGAACAGAAGGTCAGTTACAAGTTACCATTCTTTCCCCCTTGCTATAGCTGCAAAATGCCAGGAGAGCTTCAATTTGAAGCCTGAAGAAACTGTTATTCCTGCATCATCTCAGTGGAATGCGAAGCTCAGACAGGTCCTTAGGATGTGTAAATGTCACAGAGATTCAGTTTTGCAGAGAAGTCATTGACACTCCAGTGACAGCACAGCAGTATTTTGCTTCTGGTTCAGTACAAATTACAGACAACTTGACATAAGAGACCTTCAAATGCAAAAGCAGACTGAAATCCTACATGATCAACTGACTTTCCCTATTTACAACAACACAGCTTTCATTTAGGCGTCTCTTTGGGGACGACTTGATGGAATGGAAATGGAACAGGGAGAAAAGCCGGGGAAGTTTCTGATTTGTGTGGTTCTGCTTGCTCCACACTGAACCCTCTGAAGTCTGGCTGTGCCTCTGCCTTGCAAGATGCCACATGTGGGTGTTAGTGGCACATCCTCGAGCTCTGCTCTCTGAACTCCCCCTGCACAAAGCACAGAGAGCCAACCATTTAAATAAGAAAAGGACCTTAGCAGCCCTTCCACTCCTTGCTTGTACTATTTATTCCAGATAATATCTGTGTTCGTATATGTTGCTTCGTGACTTTGTAATTATTGTCTTATCTTTCTTTCTACATGTAATAACAGGTCTATGACCATTCTGTTAAGGTGGTTGAATGCAGCTTGATTCTGCATTTTAAAGAAGTCATTTGCTGAAAATAAGACAAGGGAGATCAAACTCGGCCAGAAACCCCTGCAGGCCATGGGTTAAAATAATGCTGTGGGCTCTGAGACAAACTAAAGAGCCCAAATGAAGAGTGTTGTGCATGTAGAGGGCCAAGATATTGCATGGATGGCAAAAGGACTGGAGCAATGGCTTTAACTGACTGTGGAGTGAAGATACGACATTCACCCAGCTGAATCTCATGGAGATCAAAAGACCAAATATTGCTTCAAACAGCACAGGAGGAAAAGGATTAACAAGAAAAAGATTGTGCCAGAATAAGTGAAGTGTGATCTATCCCAAAGAGCGACTCTGTGAGCTCAGTTCATTTCAATTCCCATGTTCAGGACCCCCTGAGCAGGTCCAGGGATACCAAACTCATAACCAGGGATGCAACTTAGGGAAGAAAGTCATCACAACTCGTGGCGCCTGCCTAGCAAAGCTCAGACCAATCAGGAAGCAGGGTTTATATTGCCTAATTAATTCAACTGTCAGGAAATTAAACTATCATGTACTTTGATATCTGTCTGTTTTCTCAGGTGCAGTTATATTTGAAGAGACCCCACGCCTGTTTAGCTGTGATCCCTTTTGGAAATAATTGGCATGGTTTTGATTGATAATGTGTATTCCTCTTTAAAGGAAAACACACTATTTTTCATAATCAGAGGCTGAATGCATAATGAGTGCTCTGGTGCTGCCTTTAGCATCAGGTCTGTCAAACTGCACAGTTATTTCCATATTGATGCAAACTAAGATATTACACTCCCTCATTACATTGACATGGCACATCTTTCAACAGTCAGCTTCCAATCATACGTTCCTTGCAAACAAAATTACCTTCATTTTCTCTTTTGCTACAGAAGGAACTAGCAGTGGAAATGTGCCCTAACAAGCTAATCAACTAATTTTTAGAATATGTTTGAACCATTTAATATTCTAAAAGAAAACAAGAAAAAGTTGCTAATGGGTATGCTGGCATAAACAGAAATAAATAGACAACTGGTTGACTGAACATTAGCATACTTAAGTTTTATCGAAGTCACAGTGGAATTCATTTTGCAAGTCAAAAAAGCAAGATCTATTTGTATCCATAAGCTGAACCACCTCATTTACTCTCTACATTCTTGAGCAGATAACCTTGGTTATGAAGGTAAAAGGGAAAAAAGAGGAAACTACCCTTTTATGAGCCAAATACTCCAGGCGATAAATTGATTTTAGTGGGGCCAGTGTGTAGGGCTACTGATAATGGCTTGTGTGATACTAATGGCCCTGCTGCTAGGAGAGAGCAGCCAGGCTCTGGGTTATGGGCTGCCATTCACGGGGTTGGCAGGGAGAGAGGGTGTTTCCAAAGCAACATCCAGGGGTGGGAAGAAGGGAGAGGCAGCTTTGCATCCTGAAATCCTAACTCCCGTCCCAAACAGGCAGCCGACAGCAGGGAGGGTTGGTGTTTTAAGTGGCCCGGTTCAGTGGAAGGAGAAGGGTTGTGGTGAGCAGGCTGGGAGGGACCCAAGGGGAAGGTTGTTGACTGTAGAAAGCATTGCTGAGGCAGTGACACCGTGCAGGGCATCACTGACAGGTGGACTGAGCTCTCAAAGAGCCTCACAAGCCCCCCGACCACCCCGGGAGCTTCCCAGGGACCCTTCATCCTGTCAGGAGCACATCATTTGTTTTGCTGCAGGAGGGTTACAAGCCCTGTGCAGAGACCCTCGTTCTGCCTCACATTGTAAGGTCTGTTTTCAAAGCAGAGCTGGCTTTCATTCCCTATCAAGATCTAGCTCCGCATTTGTTACATATGTTAATTTGCTCTGAAAATCCAGGGAAAAGCAAATTATTGTCCTGATACAGTGTTTAGGCAAACGTCCAATGTCTCCCCTGGGTCCGAGTGTGGAATCAGTGGCAGTCCTCCCCTGTGCCAGTGGATGATTAGGGCCACAGTGGTCACCGGGGCTGGCTGTGCCTGAGGACAGCTCTGGGCAGCACCTTCTCCTGAGGCAGTGCAGGAAGAGCCGAGCCCTCCTCACCTGAGGCAGAGATGTGCCTGGTGCATCTGTGTGTCCTGTGGGTGCACAACATCCCCAGGCTGAGCATGGCCACTTCCGACAACAGCTCCCCTCTTCCCAGACCCACACACTGCACAGGACATGGGGACCACAAATCCCATCCCAGTCTGGACCAGGGATTTGCTTCTGCACTGCTGTCACACCCGGATTTCATTCAGGTCATGTGGACTTTGAAGCTTGTGAATCGATCCTGAATATTTCAATGTCCAAATTAGAGTTGTTCCATGCACAGATCACTGTTAGGAATATATGGGGTGATTTACACACCTGAAATCTTAACCTGGTAGCAGATCCCAGTCTTCCCAGCTCTATGTCTAAAATTTGGGCACTGTATTTTCCTTTCCTTTTCCTATGGGACATTTCAGAATCCAAGCCTGAAAGCCATTAAGTCAGCATTGCTGTAAAGCCTTAACACTATTATCAGCTGCATTTCCCTGCACATCCAGGGCAGAATACCTTCCAAAGCTGACAGTTGCACGGGAATGCACCAGACTGTTCCCTGACATGGGATTAAACAACATACTGTGCAGCAAGAGAAACATCTGTTTGTTCTCGAGCTGAGCAGCGACCGGCTCGGCTGAGGGTCCGGAAGAGAAGGAGGGCGGCTCAAGATGAAAGCTTGCACTTCAGCTGTTGGGGGAAGGAATACATCCCTGGTGCTGTAGAATATTTCCGCTCCTTCGTAAAAATCAAGGCAGTGCTATTCCAGCAAATACCCCGGCACCACTGCAGCATGACAGCCAGCAAATGGAACTGGAATCGTTTCCATCATAAAAGCACATCCTACAAGTCGGCAAGATGGGCTAGAGAACAGATGTCCCAAGATCTGTGAGTGTTTCCTATCCGTTAGGGATGTCTCTTGGTCTTCAAAACAAAAGGGGTTTCTGGTGAGGAAGGTGGCTGTTGGAAAAAGAAGGGTGGGAGAAGCTCTGTATCCCACCAATCCCAGCATGAGGATGTGGAAGGGAATGGCCCATAAATCTGAGTCTGTGGACAGCCAGCTGAGGAGGGGGCTCCACAGACAATGTGGGATCGTGGGCTTGGAGCAGCCAGGCTGATGTGGGGCACGGAGCAGGAGAGGCAGCTCCCCTCCCGCCTGTCCTGCTTAAGAGGTTCCCAACACGCTCCTCAGTTTGCAGATTTAGATACAAATTTGTACAAAGAAGTGTGATAACTCTCCCTGAAACCTGATTTGATTTTCTCCCTTCGCTATCTTATCTGGCACAGAGGAGATTTAAGTCATACCAGATTATGAAGTGTTATCCTCTCTACTCATCCAGAATATCTGCAGATGGTCAGGCTGCCAGGGCTGAGCTCCAGGTTGCCTCTGACTGCAAGTTTCAATTCTGAAGGTAATTTTTACCCGATTGCTGGCTCGAAAGATGGAAACACCAAGTCGTACAGCTGGTAATTTCTTTACATAAATAACAATTCCGCAAAAGATCCCTTTAATGATATCAATTATACGTAACTAAGCGCACTTTAAAGACTGATTTCTTTTTTTAGGGGGTTGTTTTGAAGCATCTTTGAATTCACTAGGAGTCATTTTCTCTTTATAAACTGAAAAGCAAGTTTCCCGTAGACACCAACCCCCCTGACAGGTACATTGTTCCACTTTCATGTCTAGTTATTTACTTGCCAAATGCATCAGGCACAGAGCCTGAGATCAGCCACACAGACGTAAAAATACACAAATTAACCTTCCTCTTTTTCCCAGCAGGCGGTTGTGGGCAGTGGATGGGAAAGAGGATGTGCCCCATTGGGGGTGTGCTGGGCCTGGCTTTCCCCTCCAGGGGCTCCCCTGGTGCTGCAGGCTGTATTTAGCCCAAGCTGCCCAAACAACGAAAGGAGAGAGAAAACTGAGAGTAGAAATTATATCCTTTAAAGGTTGAAATAAGAAAGATGCGAAGATTAAAGGCTTTGTGCTGTCCCTAATGCAGTCACAGCCCAGGCTCTGATACCAGACCCTTGGGAGGCAGTGGTTCATCCTTTCACCGAGGTTGTGTTCCCCAGAAACATCAAGACCACCTGAAAACGCAGCAATTTGAGTTTTAGCTCCTGATAGTTTTCCACACTCTGCTTGGAGCTTCCTGCATCTCCTGACAGCAATAGGAGGTCCCGTCCAGACAAAGGGCTCTTTCCCTTGGCAGAGCAAAGGAAACCTTTCTCTTGAATTAGGAATGCAAAGCTTCATTCTTGGCCAAAGATCTGAACCTCGACTGTTTGTGCTACATTGTGAGAGGTTGTTTTGTATTGTCCCCATTCACATTCCCTCTGTGCCGGGAATGGGGACAGTCCTCTGTGCCAGCTCACCCAGGCACTGCAGGAGGAACAGCACTGAAGGCAGGAGGCACTCAGAGCTTATGGACATACAGATATCTGCAGCAGAAGGGGGAGACCCCCACCGCAGCATTCCCTCTGCCATGTGAACTACTGGTTCTACTTAAAATTTCACTGGCAATCAAGGAAAATGCCATTCAGGCAGAGCAAGATGCCTGTGCATGGAGGATTGCTGGAGAGTACAAAGTAACAGCCAGCCAGCAGCTGATAATCTGCTTGTAAACTCCTGTTTGGAAATAAAGACAATCCCATTTTACAGTAACCAGATGTTTTAACAGAATATTAGTATTTACAAGGGCCTCGGGCTATTGTTTTATACAGGTCTGAAGAGGGCTTACAAAAATGGAAAATCAGAAGCAAGTGTGCAGTTCAAAGACTCCTTGAAGCTGTGACATTTGGTGTGATGTGGGATGGATCCCCTTTGGTTTGTGCCTGGGATGTCTGTGGGATTGATTGCCAAGTGTTCTTCCATAACTTACCTAACCAAGTTCCCCTCTGCTCCAATATTTCCCTGTTCTTTATTATCCATAATTGGATAACTTCTCCAATTTTCTCCTTGGAACACTGAAGATAAGGTTTCTGTTTAATCATCCCACTTTAAGTACTTGCAATCAGACAGGATATTGCTGCTTTTAAAATAAGACAATGACATTTAATGACTTTCATTTCTTCCTATACAAAAGATTAATTTATATGCTGGAGTCATCTTTTTCATTGCAAAATTCTCCCCACTCTGTTTGAAATGATTCAATCTGATTAACAACTTAATTCTCCTTTTATACTTCTGATTTTGTGGCTTTCGCTGCCAGCATTCGCTTGTCATCTCTTTACCAACTCTAATTCAGCTTTTGTTTCTGAATTAGTCTGAAGTTAAGAAGCCAGGCAAGTTGTGAGGTGTGTGAGTGCAGACGTGCTGCCCCTGCAGCTGTGGCGTGAGGCAGGGGGTGGAAGGACTCGGTGCTCAGCTGATGGAGCAGCACCACACGTGGAAACACGGCACCAAAAGCTGTAGGAAAACAGAGGGATTCCCTCAGCAGCCCTTAGAGGCTCTAAGAACTCCAGGTGAAGGATTGTGGGGTCAGTGTGTGCATCCCCGGGAAATCAAAGGGCAGATGCAGCACGGGGGAAGCAGAAAACTCCTCACTGCTGTTTTCCAGGCTCTCGGAAAAGCCCTGTGTCAGGAAGCTCTGCAGAGAGGACAGAGGTAGGAGCCAAAAGCTGACAGGGAGAAAAAATCATGTTCTAGAATACACCTTACCTGGCTGTTTTAAACTGCAAACCCACAGATTTATCCTGCCAGTTTTAAGCTCTCTCCTTGGAGTGTTCAATATTCTTCTGGAGTGCTGGTGGAAAGAAAAGTTTCAAGCAGGTGCCATGAGCACATCATCTGGATGGTTCTTCAAGTACAGACATGAAAGGTGTTCAAAGCTTTGACTTTCTGCATCGTTACTGGTGATTTGATGGTTAATAACATAAATTGCAATGCAATCTTTACCTTCCAGAGTGTTTGCCTTTAACAAGGTCAACACCATTTTTAGGAATTTATTTTGGCTTTCTGCTAATATGCTTTAAAGAAATTATCGTTTTCTTTACTCTGCTGACCATCATTTTCTTTTTGGACTTTTCCTAACTTTTACTTAGCATCTATAACTTCCTGATTTATAATATTTTACTTTTTGGTGTTTATTTATGTTCTCTTAGCTTCAGAAATGTCTTCTTTTTCTCTTTCAAATCAAGCTGCTCCTTTAAGCCAGGAAGGCTTTCTCCTGTGGCTGTGGGATTAGGATTTTCCATCATAAAGGAAGAGGTACTTGAGCACAACTATAATAACTTTATAAGTTATTTTTATTCTGACAAAACTCTTACATATGCCCAACAGATTTAGCCCTCAGTTGTTTTGTGGACTGTAAAACCAGTCTTTCTAACAGGCCAAATGCATAAATACAACATTGAAGGGGGTTAGCAGAAGGCACTTGGCTGTGTGAGAACTTTTCAAAAGCTCTGATGGCTTTTTCTACACTTCTCTGTCTTTATATGAGACCAGTGGGTGAGCCCAGATGCTTTTCTTTCTCCCAGTCCAGTCTCTGTCCGTGCATGGGATGCCTTTCCCCTGTGTGTAGAACAAATGCACTGGGGTTTGCATGGGGTTTGAGCTACAATATCACATTTCCACGCTCGTTTTAGTGCCACACTCAATTTTCCTTTGTGTCAAGATCCCGTTCCCTACCTCTGCCATTGCTACGGAGTGGCAATTCCTTCTCAGTGAAGTGGCATCTTCGTTTTTGGAGCTGGCACCTTGTCTCCAGCTCATGTGTTATAAATAAAACCTTCGGGGGCCTCGCACAGCCCCAGAGCAGCTGGAATGTCAGGTGGGATGTCCCTGCCCTGCCCCACACGTGGTCACAGGCTGGAGCTGGCCCAGGGGAGCCCTGCACATGGTCTGCAGCCCTGTCCCAGCCCTGCCTTGCACGGGAATTCCTCGGGAAAGGTGGACATGCATGTGCAGAGTGCCATAAGCAGATGCTAATGGTGCTTCCCATCTGAGCACTGTGAAGTATTGTAATGATGCTTTAACACAGCTCAGCAATCAAACTCTGGAGTGTAATGAAAACAGGAATACGTGTTTAACAGAGGAGAAAAGCATGCGGGGAACAGAATGATTCCTCACTTAAGGGCACACACATGTAAATACACGTACGTGTCACTCAGCTAATCCGCGACACTTAAACCCAAACACAAACCCTGCTGCAGCCACGGATGGCAGTAATACGGAAGGCTAGATTGGATCCACTTTCCAGATTAAGATCCTAATCTTGCAAATAACTTCAGGCTGCTGAAATCTGACAGCCACGTGATGCCCTCCGTGTGGTATCTTCCACACCCTGCCGGGGATCAGCTCTGCCCTGGTGCCTGCCCTGTTCCCCTTTCCACTGGGATCACAGTGGGATGAAGCAGCACACTGGGGATACCAGAGTGCTGGGCAGCACCCAGGCAAAATGCTTAAGTTATCAAAGATGATGACAAATAATGAAAAGCTAGGCTAGGGGAGAAAAAAGTCTGTCTCCAGTAATTTCACCCAGAGCATTGCCTCTCCTGTTGAATTGGTTTTGCTGGCTGGAGAGGCAGCTTTGATGCTGTTGGTGCCCTGAGAGTAGTTTTGGCATGGCCATCTTCTATAAGAAAAAACGTAACTGTGAAGTGAATGAGAGTTGACATGACAGATTGTATCTGCTGTGCCTCTTGGCCCCAAAGGCAGTCGTTTGTGGTTTAAAATTCAGTAATTATGGATGTACACAAATGTTTCTAATGGGCCTCAAACAGTCAGAAACGCAGGCACCATCCCAGAGTGCTGCACAGCAGATTGAAATTAAATAAGCATGTGAGGAACGCAAGGTTCACCTGCTTGGAGAGAAACCTCAGGCTGGGGAACAGCCACAGGTTGTCCCATCATGAAGGAGATCACTTGGAAAAGTCTGGCTGTGATGAAACAAAACCCACATGGAGCTTTACAAGGCTTCTAGAGAGAGGCACCAGGGGTTGGAACCAGGTGGTTTTTAGGGCCCCTTCCAACCCAAACCATTCCGTGACCCTGTGGCTCTGTGAGGACTGGCTGTCTCTGCCGGAGGAAAGCCCAACTCCCCCACGGACGGGGCTGGGCAGGCAGGGAGCTGTTAACCACACCACTGTGCCCTTTGTGTGCCTTAATCTGCGTCCTGGCAGCGCTGGAGGTGTGGACTGGCTCCAGTAAGGATTTTTATTCCATTCTGAGCAGTTGATTCCTCTCTTAAAGCCCAGCAGAGACCCTTGACCGGGCAGGATGGGCTGTCGGGGCACGCCTGGTTAATGAACCACCACGGCACCTTTGTTTCTCTGGCTGCCTGGTGCCCTGCTCTCTCTTGTACAATTATTACAAAAATCAGACAAAATGTTGCCTTGAGATATGATTTTCATAGTGGGATAGATTTTATTATACCAGCCATACAATACCCGCTATTATCATTTTGATTATATGCTCCTCTCATTTGCACTATTGGAACATTATCTGTAGTACATTCATTATTACTTTATAAGAAACTGAAACTACATCCTTAAGATGAATTGTAAGGAAGGATTTCTATTTCCTCAGATAGATACTTTGGCTGAGATCATTAAGTGGCAAACATTATTTGTAAAAGTTTATTTTATTTTATTTACGTAAACTCTAAAAGAAAGAAATAACATAGATATTTCTAACAGACAGAAAAGCCTGCGGCTAGTGGCAACAAATGACTGCAATTTAGAATTCATGTACTATTAAGAAGTTCTGATTAAATTGTAAGTTCCTTTGGAGGAAGGAAGTTGAACAAATGAGAATCTGGCCCAGTGAGCTTTGCTGGGCTCGCAGGGGCCGAGGGGTCAAGAGCGACTCACAGGTTCCTTCTGCCCCACAACCCAAGGTCTCTGAAGGTCAGATCCATCATGAACCTGAGGGGAGAGGCCGGGAAGAGCTGTGTTTAATAGCCCAGTTGGGTTTAAAGAGGTGCTGGATCACCTGTAGGGCTGGTGAGCATCCCTCACTGGAGCGCAGGACGTGCCCCTGGGGGAGCCACCTTGGCTCTGTGTCCACAAACAGGGATGGAGGAGTTTGCTCCCCATCTTTTCTCTGTGCTGTCCTCACCATGCAGGAATCCTCGTCCTTTTGCACACGGAGAAGGGAGAACCACCAGCCACAGGGACTTTACCCAGCTCTCTTGGTCCAGATCCATCGCTGCCTCCCAACCAAACTGCCCCATTTCTGCTCAGAGTGCCTAGGCACAAATCCCAACCTTGATCGAGGTCTAAATCTTCCCACAACTACAATGCAATCAGATTTGCACAGTTGCTCTGACTGAACAGTGGCAGGAGCACCTGACTCCTGAGGCGTTCCATATTCCTGTGAAGATGTCCCTGCTTAATGCAGGGATGTTGGACTAGATGACCTTCCAAGGTCCCTTCCAGCCCTGTGATTCTGTGATTCGAGGACTTTGGCAGAGCTGCTCAACTGCCATGGCCAAGTCAGACTTGTCACTTGTATTTAATGGACATCTCTTGTTTCAGCTGCATAAATGTAGTTAAATCCCAAATTGTGGGTGCAGCTGGACCATCCCAAGGAACCTGCTGATACGTGAAGCCCATTGCATCTTTAAGAAAGATAATTTGTGTCTTCACTGGAAGAAATCACACTTTGCTGTGTAGATAAGAACATTTTCAGGTTGATTGCAAATCATAAATATTTGATGTACTGTAATTACTAGTTCTTAAGTATCATTTTCCAAATTATTATTTCTATTAAATGCATAGAAACTTGGGATGGAAGAGTGAGTTAATGCAGAAACACTTCATCACTGCAGATCTGGGTGTGGGGAAGGTCATAAGTGAACTTGTCCTTTGTTTCTTCCCACCTACCTGTCTCATACACCCCTGCAAAAACAGCAGAATCAGGTTGGACTAGATGGTCTTTAAGCTCACTTCCAACCCAAACCATCCTGTGATTCTATGAACTAGTAGAAACTGAAAACAAAAGTAATTCTCATAAGAATAAAGGCTGGGGTCCTGCTATGATTTTATGCTCCCCTTTACTCCACCCAGCTGCACCATCATGTCTTTGAGCAAATGATTTAATCTCTGTCCTTGCCCAGAGCCATCAGTGAAATGGATACAATTCCTCAGTCCTGGCTCTGTGATAAGGTTTGGCTGATGTTTGCAAAGCACACTGAGATCTCTGATAGGAGACATCCTGCACACTGTGCTCACCTTCAGGCTGTTCCAAGCAGGACACACACACAGATGTCTCTGGGGGATGAATCACCAGGGGTTCTCAAGGTCCAGTCCTTCTTCACTCCAACAAACCCAGCCTTGACCCTCTGTGAGGCAGCGTGTAGCCAGATCTCTAAATTTAGTCATTTTTTCCACGTACCCCACCTACCCAACACCAAATGTCCCACTTGGTGATGCTGGGCTTGAGCTGCTGGTGGCGATCCACGGGCTGCAGCTCCTTCCAAGGCAATAAATAGTGTCCTGCAGCCAGCACCCCAGACCTGGGCAGGGCGGTGGCGTGTCCCCAGTGGTGGCAGAGGTGGGTGGCTGCAGTCCCCCCTCGGGCCAGTGGATGTGGACTCCTAGTGTTTGGCTGTTTCTGCCTGACCCCTAGTGCTACCCGAGTGCACCTGTGCGGCGGCTCAATCATTGCTTACAAGTTGGCAAACAGGAAGAAAATATTCCAACTAATCTGGAATAAGTCAGATATACTTTTTTTCACCTCTGGGGAGATTTTCAACTATAACAATGTAGCTTTGAGCTTCTGACAGATGCTAATGAATTGTTGTTTACATGTTTGATTTACTGCCTAAACAAAGATAAGACATGCTCTTGAAAACACATTGAATGCACAATCCAAACACATCCATTAAATCTGTCACAATAAACATGACAGCTTTCTTCTAACCTAACAACTGGCATGCCTCATTTACATATTAATGAGAAAACTGGGATCAGTCTGCACAAATTGCTTCTATCTTGCAAAGGGGAAGCACTGACTGACAGTGCAGCTCTCCATGGTGTAAATACAACAAGTAAATACCTCTGCCATCTTAATGGATTTTATTTTTATTTGCCTATTTGGTTCCACGGTTATTGATTAGTTGTCTCTTGTGAACTGCAGTGACAGACTTTACAACTACAGGGACAGACATTAAAAGAGTTCCTTCGGCTTCCCTGGTGCCTGAGGTGCCTGCTGGGCTTTGGGGTTGGCAGTTCCCAAAAAGGCTTCATCAAAGGCTGGATCTACCTTGAAGTTCTCACTGGTCTCTATCACCACGGGGTGCATGTCCCAGTGCTGCCAAGTGCTCTGTTGGCCCTAAAACACCACATGTTCTTCTTAAACCTCTGGAGGATGAGCATTCTGCAGGTAGGAATACAAAGCACAGAGGGAAAACTACTAAAAAGCCAACCCTGTGCTATTTCAAGTGTGAATTGGGAGCTAAGTTCCTGCAGTTACTTGGATTCCTAATTGTGCAGAGGTAGCACCAGAGCAAACTTGCCCCCTGTGCTGTCAGCACAACAGTGGCATCTCAACTGCAGGGAAATCTGAGCTTTAGGCATAGCAGAGACCTAGAAAAGTTTTTCTTGGACCCTGGAAGCTCTGAAGTCACATCAGCAGGGAGTTACACACCATCTAATGTGGTCGTTTTCAGTATCTGTACCCTGTACTACATTTTAGAATACTTAAACCCCTAATTTATGTATCTCTAATTTATGTGTCTCTAATTGTTTACAAGTTGGGTATCTGTCCCACATGAATGCCTGGGCTCTCTCTGTGCCAGTGGAGAAAGCTCAGTGCCTACACAGGACAGACCATGTCACCTACATCCATCACCAGCCTTGGGAACCTTGTGAGGAATCCCAGGAAGCCTGGTCTGACTTTTGGACAGCTAAGGGAGATAAGAAGAATTGCCCCTTCAATGCCGCTGACTTTCAATCAGGTTTACACTCTGAAGTGCTCAAATTACCTTCCGAATGGCACTCAGCTTTTGAAATCACCAGCTGCTTCTGGCAAATGGACTTGGAGCATGTATTGACACAGCCCTACAGGGCCTTGTGCTGGGGAGAGGTTCCTGAGGCACCAGCCATGCTCAGGTTCAGCAGGGGATGCTCAGGATGCTCACAAGTAGATCCCAAAACATGTAATGGAACCTTGAGACAGTGCCATTAAGTATTACCATATCAGGGGATCACACCACTGAACACCGCAGTGAGCCTGAATTTTCCAGAGATGAAGGTTCTTGCAGCAGGGACGTGGGAAGTCGCCTGCTCCAGGTCCAAACCAACACAAATCCAAGGTGTAATCCTCAAATCCGGCCAAAACCTGACTAGAACAGGAGGAAAGCTACACGTTTCCAACAGAAGCAGCTTTCAAGCATTCAGAGGCAGAAGTTGTGACCATCACGTGTCTGTCTGAGGCACTGGGGAGCTCTCTGATGAATTTTGATCTGCCTCTGTTTGTACACTTAAGACATAGCTTGGGCTTTGGGTGTAGGGAAGTTTCCTCTTGTAATAGTTCACTCTAAAAGGCTGTATGAATAACACTAGAAATGATCCAAACTGTTCCAAAGGACTCCAGGGAAATTAATGCACTCCTGTGCTTTTGTTTTGAAGTTAATTTTTTTTTTGGTCTCAACGAACTATTCCCTCTCTACAGAACTGTGCACACTGCTTTATTCTTCTGAGGCCCACAGAACCAAACATTTCAGAAGACTAATTTATCTCCTGGAATTTGTAGTCCTATTTCTAGATTAAAAGGGCTGTGTTCAGTTACTCTTGGATATAGATTCCTCCTCCTCCTCTCCAAGACTCCGTTGTCTGACTCATGTCTCCAGACATTACTGGTTTGCCCCTGAAGTAGTCTTTCATCTGTTTATGGTGGAACAGTTTGTGTGCTACTGGGGCATGGCATAATAACAGAATTTATATTAAATAATTAGCATCAAATGAAACAGATTTTTGCTGTAAATGTTATTCCACTCCAGTTTTACAGAACTACATTCAAACAGCTGAATGCACCCAGAGAAACCCAGACAACCTCCCCCAAAATAAAACAAGCCCCCAGCCCCCAAACTTTCTCTGGTGATAAAGACCTTCATTCAGATGCAGAGGCAGAGCCCCAGCCTCGTTCAGGAGGAGCCCTCCCTCGCAGGGAGAGGCTCTGGGGAAGTCCATGGGGTGGCTCGCAGAATGAGCTATTGCTCAACCATGCTGAGCACAATTAGTCGTGTACAACATACAAGCAATGAACTGATTTAATTTCCCTGTCAATCAGCAAGGAAAAAGGGCCAGCACAACGCGGAGAGTCGCTTCTCTTCAATCTGAGAAGAGCTTTGGGGGAAATATTGTAAATGTCATAATACAATATGTTAAATATAGTAGTTAAAATACTGTTCTGCAGCCAAATTCTCTTCTTAGACGCACACACAACTCCCACTGGCAGGATCGGGAGTTGTGCAGGGTAGCCCCAAATGGGGGAAAGCTGTTCTGGGGAGGGAAGGAGGCTGATCAGTGTCTCTGTGTGTGTGTGTGTGTGTATGATTGTGCCCTCTGAGGCAACACGGACCTGTGGATATGAAAATATTCCAAATAACTTCGAAGGCTAATGAGGAATAATTGTGGAAGAGATTTCTTATCCCGTGCTCCAGGACACTGGACTAAATCCTAGGCCCAAGCCAGCACTTCTGTCCCTCTGCACTAGTGAACCGTGGACTAAGGAAGCGCAGGAGTGAAGGCAAGAGGACCCCAGCCCTAATCCTGACTTCAACACTCCCTGTTTGTGGTTGCATGCAGACGACTTAAAGCTTTTTATCCCGCACGGTGTGAAACCTTAAACACCATCGTGCTGATAAGGGCAGCAGCTGTGCAGAGGCTGAACACAAGGACTGTGCTTCCCGTGTTCTGCAGCGACTCCTGCTCATCTGAAATTACAGCAGCTGCACAGGCAGGGGTTTGCTCCAGCTAAAGCCATTCCTGACCAGGGAGCAGGAACGCTGCCAGGGCCCTGGCTCCAGCACAGGGCAAAGCTTTGCTGGGGGGTACTTAATAAATACCAGTATAATCACAGAAACATGGAATGGTCTGGGTGGGAAGGGACATTAAAGATGATCCAGTTCCCCCCCCTGCCATGGGCAGGGACACCTTCCACTATCCCAGGTCGCGCCAAGCCCTGTCCAGTCTGGCCTTGGACACTGCCAGGGATCCAGGGGCAGCCACAGCTTCTCTGGGCACCCTGTGCCAGGGCCTCACCCCCCTCCCAGGGAACAATTCCTTCCCAATATCCCATTTAACCGTGCCCTCTAGCAGTCTGAAGCCATTTGATACAAAAAGCCATTTATTTCAGGTAAAAGCCATTAGATAGAAATAGATAAATATTGTTTCCCTGGCAGTGATGGCTCCGGGTTGCAGCTTAGTCTTCATAACCACCTTAATCTTTGTAACCACAAGGAGGTGATGGAGTTCCCATCCCTGGAGGTGTCCAAGGAATGGCTGGATGTGGCACTCAGTGCTCTGGTCTCACAGGCTGTACTCAATAATCTTGGAAATATTTTCCATCCTAAATGACTCTGTGTGATTCTGTGTAGTTATGGGAAAACTTTGATTTTGGGACAACAAATGTGTCCTCATCCATACCTGCCCTTCCTTACACCTGCTCCCCATGAGGAGCTACAGGCATGCTAAGGCCATATTTTGATATATTCTCCATATTTGATCATATTTTTTAGCCAGCAGCAGGAAGCCACATAAAGCAGGAGCTGCACAGTAATTAAAGAGCCCAGAGCAATCAGCAGGTGTGGACACTGAAGGAGGTGTGAGACCACTCAAGGAGGAACAAGTCAGCACAGCTCAGTATAAACAAAGGAGTGGAAAGAGGAAGAAAGAGGCACAATCCATCCTTTGGACTTTTCCCATGTAAATTTGTCTTATCCCTTTCAAATCCATTAATTTTTTTTATAGAGTTGACACACCAAGGCAAATTAATTCCACAATTTTAGTAGGTTTTACATGGAAAAAAAAAAAAAGAGTTCCTGCTATTTGCTTTAACTGCTCAGAAGTTTCATGTGGCAAACACTTATTCTTAAATTGAGTACCACATAATCACTCCCGTTACACCTCCTCCATGCCACTCAGGCTATCAGAGATCTTTATCATATTTCTCCTTCAATCATTTCGTTTTCCAAGCTGAGGGGGATGCAAGGGAATGGCACACAATATTCAAGAGGTGAGCACAAATGAATTTATCTAGTGGCATAATGATGTTGCCTGGTTCAGTGGCATTTTGCTGCAGTTGTGGTGGTGGAAGGATACAGATGGATCAGAGCTCGTGGACAGATGTAGCACCTTTTATTGCACCAACTATACAGCTGGAAAAATTAAATGAGCTTTCAGGCACACATTCCTATATATTCTAGTTGCCTTTTTGGCTGCCTAGGAGCTTTGACTGATGTTTCTTCAAACTATCAGCAGTGGCTCTCAGATCTCTTTTCTAAGTGGTGAGAGCTGAAGAGGAGCTCATCACCGAGTACACAGAGACAAGGCTGGGGGCTTCCCTTTGAGCTTGGCAGCATTGAATTCGATCTGCTGGTTTGCCACAGAGTCCTTTGGCACCGTGGGACCCTCTGCAGCTCTCTGACGGCTTTGCCTTTGCCTTTTTCACCATTTTGTAACATCATTTCATTATTCCTCTGTTTTCTGGAGGAAATTTGTAAAAGGAGGTGAATAAAACGCAGGGGTAGAAATATTCTGTGTGTTTCTTCTGCAGTAGGGCACAGGTGTTGATGGGCTCAATAGCTATTCAGAATGAACAATCTCTCCAACATAAGAGTTTTTACTGAGGCATCGTTGGCTCTTTAAAATCCCAGTTCACACAGACTTTTTTCCTGCTGGGTCCCGATCATTCCAGTTTCCAGCCGAGCAGCTGTCAATTTGGGCTTACCTCGCTTCCAGGATCCCAGTTGGGAAAGCCTTGTTAAACTCTCGCCTTGCAAAGCAATCAAACATGTTTGTTTGATTGTTTGTTTGTTTGTGATGATTTATGCTGTGATTAGGCTTTTGATATTACACTGGTTGGGGTAAGGTGCAAGCAAGCTCTTGAAACACTGCCAGCACTAAGTCAATATTTCATTAAGACTCATTTATGAGAGAGCTGATGAAGGACTAGAGTGAGGTCTCTACATGTTTCATATTCATCTATTTGGGTAAGGCTGCTGATTATTTAAAATATATTTAGATACTTGATGTAGTTGTAACTGGTACAATTCCTTACGTGGGAACAGTCATAATGACAAAAAGTGTCTTTTTATGAACAAAATTTAATCTGCCTCCCTATAAAAATGAAAAGTGATTGTAAATATGTGAGTGTAAAGACACTTCTGTTGCTGTGTCTGTGTGACTGTACAGATACAGCTCTGCAGAGCAGCGGGAAAGTTTGAAAGAAGAGCCTGGGCATTATTGAGACTCGGCTGTGCTGCCTCTGGCAGGATTTATTTATAGTATTTTTGGCAAGGGCCTATATTCCCTCCCTGGGTTTTCCCTTCTATTCAATCTCTTTGCTCTCCCCATCACGCACAGCTAACCCACACCGTGGGACACTCACTTGCCAAGACCCCTCTGTGCCCCCCACTCAGCCCAGGCACCAGGAGAGTTTTTCTCCACCTCAGTAGCACCGTAAGATGCCACATGAGCGAGAAGCACACAAGTCAGTTCCTGGCCAGCTGAGGAAACATGCACACAATGAGCTCCTCAGCCAGTGCCCACGGACAGGGAAGGCTTGAGCACCCCAGAAAGCCTCGTGTCAAAGTGAGGGAATGAAGTGAAATGTTACTCCAGCCCTGACAAACAGTTGGCACCGGTGCCGCCAGGGAAGATTAATGCCTCCCTTCTCCTTACCTGCGCCGACATGATGTTCCCTGACACTCAGATCTAATTGTAGCAGCTGAGGTGTAGCAAGTGTCACCCTCGCTTAAAACGTTATCAGGTAATGGGTCTGCGATGATGTGGAGACAAACAGGAGGTTAACAGAGAGGTCTTTATCTGCTGCATGTGGAAGGAGGGCTGCGTGTCTGCTGCGCCGATAGCGATCGCTGTGGGATGTGCTTTCCTGTGCTGCGAGGGAAATTATACATGGAGGTCAACACACTCAATGAGATGCTGCCAAAATATGTATTTCCTTTCTGCAGACCTTTTTTGAAGAAAGGTCTCATGCTGGAGACTGTAATTAATAAAGGAAATATTTATACAGTGTCACAGAATTTACCAGTCACTCTATAAACACTGATGATCCATGTTCCCTGTCCCAAAGCACTTACGGGCTAAAAAAGGCAAGAGACACGGAGCAGTTTAGATGAGGGAGGGAGCGGGGATTATTAATGGTGAGAAGAAAGAGGATGGGTTGCAGGGAAGGCTTTGGGACAAGGGAAAGCTTCATCATGGAAATCCAGGCATTTGTAAGGCCAGGATGGAAACATCGAAGATTGAGGCAGAGGTGTTTTGAAGGGGGAGATGCAGATGTGGGCACATCTGGGAGCAGAGGTTCTGCCAGCATCGCTGGTGGAGTGACCAGTGAGAAAACTGCAGAGGGGCTCAACAGCAGGTGTGGAGCCCAGGCCCTTCAGGACGTGGGCTGTCATTGCCTCGGCAGGAGGGTGAGCTCCGGGCTGGAGCTCCTGGTGAGCTGGGAAAGCTGCTGGAGCAAGGGGAGCTCAGGGAAAGGTGGAGAGCCAGCGATGGAGAAGGGAAGAAAAGCAGTGCAGAAAACGCTGAATGAATGTGTGGTGGAGACAGGAGAAGTAGGAACGCACCGCTGCAGAGAGGAGGGGAAGTGAGATAAAGGAAAGGAAGTTCAGGCAGCGAGAGTTAAGAACTTTGCCATTGATTTTGGGGACAAAGGAGGAAAATAAATGATAGAGAAGTGAGTGGGATTAGGGGAAGTGCTCGAAGATAAGCAAGGCAAGAAGGTAGAAAGCAAAAGACAAAGGCGAGCAGGCAGCACGGGGGAAGAATTAATCAGGGTCAG
This sequence comes from Melanocharis versteri, assembly GCA_013397845.1. Lineage (NCBI taxonomy): Eukaryota > Metazoa > Chordata > Aves > Passeriformes > Melanocharitidae > Melanocharis > Melanocharis versteri. The sequence goes on from VZTG01001442.1 coordinate 627,583, forward strand.
GCGACTGGAGGGGACAGTTTAGTAACCAAGGAGCCTGATCCACTTCTGACATTGTCATTTTTCTCCTCTGGCGGGGAAAAAAAAGGAAATTAGGATGATTTTCAAATATCTGTGCAATAAAAGTGAGGCATTGCAACTCCCCCCAGCTTGTAACTGCTTGATTCAGCCCCACTGGTGCGTTGGCTGGGGGCAGCTCTGGGGTGGGGCTGCAGTGAGTGCTGAGAGAGGCGATGCTGCAGCTCTGCTACGCTTGGTGAAATTGGTCCTCATCCAAAAACCGCCGAGTTCAGGCAATTCAAATATTCAGTAGTTTCCAATATTCCCTTGGAAAGATAAAGTCTACGTATGCCTGAGTTTTGAAGTAGTAAAATGCCACAGTATTTTTAGTCTTTGTTTGATCAAAGAAAAATGAACCAGATAGACAAGTGAAAAATTACCCAGGAGCTGAAGTCACTGGTGATGTCTTTTATTGCACTATCATACAAATAGGAAGGATGTTCTTTTCATCTGACATAATGAAAAATGTATACCCTTTTCAAACTCACTGGTATTCATTCTGAAGTTAGCCCTCCCCCCTCCAAAAAAAAAAACCCTTGACGTTACCTAGAATTTGACAAGTTCTGATTAATTTAATAGGAAAAAATCTCTTGATATCAAATACCAGCTACTGTTCCAGAGAAGGTGAAGGGAATATGAATTTTATTTTAAACTCATCTATTACGTACAAGTAATAATAAAGAGCAATTTTCAGACTTTTCTCATACTAATATTTTTTGTTCCTATTAGATTAATCAAGACAGAAATATTCTCAGAAGAGTTAGGGACGGTTCATTCCTGAGTAGTTACAGCTCTGAGCATTATCCAATCCGGTAGGCAAAATAATGTTTTTATCCCACGTGAAAAATGTGTTCTTCTCCAAAATTCCAGTGCTTTTGCATCACAGAGGTGCCAGCCAGCACTGGGGCCACATCGTGCAAAGTATGTGGGGCATGTTAGCAAGACATCCTCCATCCTCCCTTGCTAAAAGTCCAGTCTGGGACCAGAAATGAAGTGGTGGTGGTGGTGGTGGTGGTGTGTCACTGGGGACGGACACCCACAGTCATGCGACGTTCCCAAGGTCGCACGGGAAGTCTAGGGCAGAAATAAACCCTGAAATCAGATCTCTTGGGTCCCATCCAGTTCCTTAACCAGAAAACACTCTTACCACATCCTGTGCAAGCAAAGTCAAGGCAGTTGTAGCAGCCCCTGCTAAGGTAACAGCAGTTGTGAGTCTCCTTTGGGGTCTGACTCTGCACTTCTTAGAGCTGATGGAGAAAGTCCTGCTGAATTGAAGGGCCAGCAGTCAAGCCCTGAGGTGCTTTCATTCTGGTTATGTCTTTCATTTGATTTTGCACAATGTCAGTGAAAATGCACTCCCAGCACTCAGCCCTTTGCGGGTTGGAACCAGTGGTGGCACGTCCAGCCCAGGTTTGTAGCCTCACCTTTGCACCAGATCAATGCACATTTACACCTCCATGAGGAGAAGCACTTGCCTTCACTCCCAGATTTTATGGCAGCTCAGAAAGGCTGCTTTTGAGCTGCTGTTTATCATAAAGCACATTAGGATTTAGTGGAATTCTGAGCTGAAGCTGGGAGGCAAAAGAAGATCCTTCCCAAAATACAGTTTAGGGATATATTACTGCATCCACCAAGTATTCCCAAATAAATGGGACAGCTCCTGGCTCTGCCACTGGGTGGTTCTTGATGGAGGTGCAGCCAGAGGTCCTGGGGAAACTCTTCTGGCTCTGGGAGCTCTTCTGTGTGCTTGAATGACTGTTCTTCTGCTTCTTTGTAAGATTTTGTTGAAGTTTCTTTTGTCAAAAGAATCTTATTCCATGCTTTTCCTCTCCTTATCTCCACCAGAACGAGGGAGGTGACGGGAGAGCTTTCTAGGAATTACACTGCATGAACCTTTCCTGTCCACAGGCAGTTTTACCAGCAGATCCTTATCCCAGCCTCTGGGGTGGAGGTTTCCTGCAGGTAGTTGCAGAAACATAATATTTGTGTATTTCAAAGACAAGGGATTTTTAAAATTTTCTATGAGTTTTCGTGCATAATAATAATCCCCACCACTTTGCAGGATCCTTGTCATAAAAGACTTCTGGGATGGATTAAACTCCTTGGCACCTCCTCAGTGATTAATCAATCTCAACAGGCATTTATTGCTTTGTTCACTACAGCACAGGAGAGATTATCCCTTAAATATACTTGACTCTTTTGGTACCATTCAATTACACCAAAAAGAGCCCCAACACATATACAATTATTTTGAACTACTTCTCCAGCGAGGAGCAATTGATCTTCGAGAGTCTCTTCCTCTTCTTGTTATGCTGATTAATAGCCTTGGAGTTAGTCCCTGAGAGGAAAACATTTCCAAAAATAGATGACAGTTTCCATCTTCATATTTTAATCCCTCAAGGGCCCTTTGCATCCACAACGAAGCCTGGAGGAATATTCCCATTTCCCCCCATCTTTTTTAACCTTGTCACCTCCACGATGGAACCACCCAGCTCCCAGTGCAGGGGATGGAATTGGGAATTCTTGGTGCCACTTAGGGCCACCCCGTGTGTGCCTGCGTCCCGTGACAGGCTGTCAGTGTCCTCGTGGGGATGCACCATGCCAGAGAGTGCCTCAGAAACCACTGGCTGAGTCAGTGGGAGAGCCCAGTGCTTCCTGAGCAACTCTCCTGCAGTGCTGAGGGAAGAGGAGCATCCCCCTCACCTACTGAGGTGGAAATTCCTGTGTAAATACCAGCAGAAATCCCGGGAGGGGGAGAGGGTGGGTGGTGAACAGGGGGAGGACAGTGCCATGAGGGCAGCACATGGCCTGGGGAACCCACCTTCCTGCTGGTGACCCCACCTTCCTGCTGGTGCCAGGTTCAGGCATTTTCCTGCTTTTCAACACCAGTCTCACGGCTGGTGGTGCGTTTGTAGCTGCACGTGAACCTGCAGTCATTTGGAGGTTGCACATCGCACTCTTATCCTTGGAAATGCTTTTAATACTATCCTGTACCAAATGCAAACAGCCAGAGGGAAGAGGTGACTGTAAACCTCAGAACCCTCAATCAAGTTGGACTGGATGATCTTAGAGGGCTTTTCCAACCTGAAGGATTCCCTGATTCTGTGAAACACTGGGAGAGGAGCGGGGCTGTGCCCGGGCTCGGGTCTGTGATCCTGGTGCTGGAGCTCCACATGGTTTCCCTCTAAAGGAATAACACGGGGTTGGTTTGCAAACAAAATAATGATCTTTTCTCACTTTTCAGGAAATGATTTTTAATATCGTTTATTGAAGCGAGGGGAAAACAATTTAATTGTGAGAGCTGCTGTGAACCGTATTTAACCCCCAACGTACTAAAAGGAGGGTTTTCAGATAAGTTATGGTTTTTAATCTAAGTTAAACCATTATGTACATAAGCACTATGTTTTTACTATTCTAATAACTGCTGGCTTGGACTTACCAATTCTTTTTTTATCATCTTTTCTGTCTTCCAAGACAGACCGCTGCATTTGAACTTTAAGAAATATTTTACATTTTATTTTTCTTCATTTCTTTTCTACAATGCTCGGTGCACTACTGAATCCTTAACTCTGAGCATGATTTCCCTCAGCGTATCTGTAACTTACTAGCTTTCCTGAGAGATTTGAAATAGCTGGATAAAATTCCTGCTTTTAAGAAGTGCATGCAAGTGGTCACATCTCATCTGTCCTGGATGGCATCCAGTGATCTGTTGTTAGTTCAACCCTCTGATTAATAATTTACATATATTTTACTAGCACTTGAAATGAAGTTTCTTCCCTGAAATGATTAATTACTGAATGAACAGTATTGAAAACATATTATTCTCATCATTCATTTGGGGAAATAATCTGATTAATTACGCGACAGCCACGGAGAGGGTTTAAGATTTACACTGATTTTCTGCCCCTTGAATAACTGTCCTTAGGTTGCAACAAAACCCTCTATGGTTGCAATTACATATGTGAAATTTATGTACTAAAAAAAACCAAACAACATTTTAAGTAAGAAAACTTGACTTTTAAGTTCTTCTGTACATAAACATCACATCATTGTGCTCCTTCCCAGTACTTCATGTACCCGTTGTGCCTTTCCTGCCAAGCCCCAGCAACGCTTTACAACCATTAATTAATCAAAGTTTCCCAACAGCCCTGGCCATAGGTCAGGTCGCAGTGGCCCGGCTGCAGCAGAGCCAGGTCGGGCACAATTGGGTTAAGACAAGGAGGGAAAGGGCAAAGACGAGACAAGAGCCCTGGAGATCTTTGCAGCATCACCCCACTCCCAGCCAGGGCATCCTGCAAGGATATTTTAATAACTCCTGTTTATTCCCACGTCCAGCAACCTCTGTTATTAAAAAATACATCAGAATCACTCTGTTCCCAGCAAACAATAATCCACAGACTGTAATTTTAGCAAAACTTTTTTTTTTCTTAAGTATTTTGTCCACCTTTCTGGAGAAATGAACATTTCTTCCCACTAACCACTTTTCTGATCTCTTGTCAAGGGCACGCCAGGGATGAGCACTGTGCTTAGTCCCTGTCCCACAGCAGCACCAGCAGCTACTGGCACGGCCCAATAAATGACAAAAAAATCTGTGGCATCACTTCCAAGCCCTCCTCTCTCTGTGGAATGTTGGGCCAACTTCAGCCTCCAAGATCCCACCCCTCTGTGCAGTTCTGTCCTATCAGTGGTAGGCAGACAGTGTTTTTCCTTAGGATGAAGTTCCACCTGCTTCAGTTCTCTCCCAAACACACTTTAAGTATTCGCAGTCCCAAAAGATCTCAGATTTTTTTTTTTAATCTGTGCCTTTCAGCATCCTTCAAGAGTGTTATTGTAGTCAGTGATGGTTTGTTTTGAGTTGAAAGGGTCCTGTAAGCAAGAAAGGATAACGGGATGAGCCCCCTAGAAAAACTGGTGCTGCTTAAGAAGATTTCTGCCCACACAGGGGTTTATCTCTGGGACATGATCAGTAGAAAAACTATGATGAAAAAAAATACTCTCTTTGGGACTAAACCCATAAGCTTCTAGACTCCTCAGGAGGCAGGAGCCCAGGGACTCAATCCAAGGGAAGAGAAGTCAGCGCTGCAGTTGTGTTTCTGCTCTGGGAGCCAAACAGGCTTTGTCTTACACAGCCTTTTTCCACCCTAAGGCAGCTTATGACAACAGTTTCTACCAACACCAGCCGTGTCCTGGCAGACTCCCTGTCTCTTGCTTGAAGATAAAGATTACAATAGCATCTGGGCGGAGGCCTGGGCGAGGAAACACTTCCCACAGCATCCCTGGGGATGTCTGCTGGAGCCCTGGCAGGCATGCCTGCAGTGCCCGGGGGCCTGTGCTCCTGCTGGGATGTGCAGCGAGCACAGCAGCTCTCCTGGCTCAGGGGGGAGCAGAGCCCGTCCAGGGGCAGGTGGGTGACTCCCGAGGTGGGTGGGTGACTCCCGAGGTGGGTGGGTGACTCCCGAGGTGGGTGGGTGACTCCCGAGGTGGGTGGGTGACTCCCGAGGTGGGTGGGTGACTCCCGAGGTGGGTGGGTGACTCCCGAGGTGGGTGGGTGACTCCCGAGGTGGGTGGGTGACTCCCGAGGTGGGTGGGTGACTCCCGAGGTGGGTGGGTGACTCCCGAGGTGGGTGGGTGACTCCCGAGGTGGGTGGGTGACTCCCGAGGTGGGTGGGTGACTCCCGAGGTGGGTGGGTGACTCCCGAGGTGGGTGGGTGACTCCCGAGGTGGGTGGGTGACTCCCGAGGTGGGTGGGTGACTCCCGAGGTGGGTGGGTGACTCCCGAGGTGGGTGGGTGACTCCCGAGGTGGGTGGGTGACTCCCGAGGTGGGTGGGTGACTCCCGAGGTGGGTGGGTGACTCCCGAGGTGGGTGGGTGACTCCCGAGGTGGGTGGGTGACTCCCGAGGTGGGTGGGTGACTCCCGAGGTGGGTGGGTGACTCCAGAGGCAGGTGGGTGACTCCAGGGACAGGTGTTGGCTGCAGGGCTCTGCCACCACACCAGCTGGCACAGGAGCACCGAGGGAACTGTGTCTTGCTGCTGCCATTTAGAGCTGGAAAAGCAGAGATGCTGAAACACTGCAAGGTCATGCCCAGCCGTGGAGGACTTGCTGCTGCTTCATGCTGAGCACTTTTCCCAAATCCACCAATCCTTAAGTGTGCGAGCAGCCCCAAGGAAATCAGCAGGATTATTCCTGTCCTTACAGTTAAACCACACAGAAGTGCTTCGCTGGCCTGGAGCCAGGAGACTCCGTGGTGAGGGAGCTGGGGAGAAAATGCTGAGCCACATTCCGACATCCCGAGGGGCTGCTCCCCACCCCTGAGCCCCCGGCGTGGCTGTGGGTGTCCCAGCAGATAAAGCAGTGCCTTCCCCAGGCCTCTCTGTCTGAGTGCCTGCAAAAGTTTGGGAAGTGCCTGGCTGGAGGAGCCACAGGACCTTGTGGTGCTTCCCCCCAGGATCCGTGGCAGCACCATGGGCAGAGAGCACACACTTGTCCTGGGCAGGTGGGTGCCACCCCACACAGAAACTCTCCGTGCACTGCTTGTCAGCCCCGCTGTCACACATGCTCACAGCGCACTGTAGTCACATTTTTCCCTCCCTGACCCTCAACATCTCAATTTTCTGTCTGCCTTTGAAATCTTGGCTAATTAGGAGGTTACATGTTCCCTGTGAGACTGGCCTTTTGTGCAGAGTTTGTAATTAGAGTGACTGTGCAGTGCTCTATTAATTGCAAGAATTGTGATTTTTAGATTAATGAGTTAATTGCTAATATCTGCATACGACATTCCCTCAAGATGTATTACATTACAGTAAATAAACCTTGTGCCTGGAATGGCAGGCATTAAAGGAAACTGCCGTGATTAGTTTGAATACTTCAGATAGCTAAAATAATATTTACTCAAAACACAATGTGTGTAAAACTGGATTTTAAAGCCTTTTTTTCCCCCCAGCCTCCCTCACTAGATAACATTTATATTTGATAGCTGGCAGCCAGGAGCTGCCAGGATGCTGCTCTTCCCACAGAGATGCTCCAGCCCTGCCCAGCTCCACCTGGGCTCTCCATCCAGCCCTCCCTCTGCAGTTGCAGCTCATAACTCCTTCAGACTTTATCCCAAATGCTGCACCTTGTCCTTGTTTCCTCCTGAAGGATGCTCCAGCAGCAGTTGCTGCTGTCCCTATGCACATCCCCAGCCCCCAGCAAGCAGGAGCCAGGGAAAAGCTGAAGCTGCAGAAGTTGCAACAGGATGGGGGGAATTATCCATATTTAAACTCCCAGGCTGCTCCTGCTGAACTGTTGTAGCAAAATCCCATTGGAAATGTAACAGCCAGAGCTAGCCAAGACCTTGGTAACAGCTGAGTGATTTTCATCAGACAAGTAGCTGTTTGCTGAAAAGTGTAATTTTGGGACAGCTGAAACTATTTGCAAATTCATCACGATTTCAGGAAATAGCCTCCTGTAGAATAAAAGCCCCAAATGAAAAAGTTTCCCAGTTTCCCAGTTTGATATTTTCTAGATTAAGTGCCTCTTTTTGTTTTGCAAATGAAATTTGATTTAGATATTTATCTAAATTAGATAAAAACCTGCAGAGGATGAATGCCAACGTTGGTTTGCACGACACAATCCCTTTGGGGGTGGCTCTGAGTAGTTCTTTCCTTTTTGTACTTTGTGTTTATTTGTTTAAACAAAACCTAGGCCCTACCCAAAACAATTTCCCAGGATTTTGGTTTGGGCTGAGTTATTCACAGGAGTTATTCCCATACTTGCTAATGCACAGAAATAAAGGCAGGATGAGTTAATTCCAGTAATGAGCAACTGCTTAGCTCAGGATCTATACCCAACAGACTTCTCAGAGGCACAGAGAAAAGTTTATCTGGAAATCACATTGCATTTGTGGTTTATAAAACTCCTGTTTGCTCTCACTGCTGAGAGCCAGGGCAGCTCAGGGGCATTGCTGCTGCTCCCCAGCTTCTCAACAAGAATCACTCCAGACTCAGCCCCTATAGCTTTTAGGTACCTGACTTTTAAATTAGATGGTTCATTGCATGAACTAAAATTTCCCTGGAAAACAGCATTAATGGCAACTGAAAAATCCTCTTCACTTGTCAAAGCGTTTCAGATTTTTTGAGCCTGGCTAGTGAAGACTTCTGCTTGTTTTCCCAAGGAGAGCAGCTGTCCCTATTGCTGCCTGTTTGTGGATATGGTCACATCAAAATATGTGCTTTGGAGAGAGGATTGAATGGAATTCTGGTTTGGGAGATCTGCCTGTACCTCAGATATTCACCCAAGTACTGCTGCACCACCCAGAGCTCTTCATAGTGGTACTGAATGCACTCACCAAAACCTTGGAGGTACAAAGGGATTGAGCAGAGGTCATACAGGGAAGCAGGAGGAAAAGAAAGACGTGTTCCAGACAAGGAAAGATCCCAAACCAGAACAGTCTATGCACACAGTTGGTACCTGTAATACATCATATTAATTACATTACATTATATTATATTGTCACCATGGAATATATAGTGCTTCTCAAAATGTGACACAGAACAGGATCAGAAACTTCTCATCCTGATAATTTGGGGGATCAGAATCTCCCCAAATCTGTGGCAGAAGACCTTATGTACTAAAAGGCAGGACCCAGCAGAAAGTTGGTCGCACCACGTGCTTTCACAGAGACGCTGGAACAAACAGGAGCACCCATCCTGTCTCTGTGTTTTGGAGATTATTTTTCTGACCACAGATCTTGGGCATTGAGGTTTAATGGCAAAGACTGAAGGCATCTTAGAGGCCTTTTCAAACTTTAATCATTGTCTGATTTCTCTGGCTGCTGTGTTCTGAAGTTTATTCAGGAAATAGGAATGTAAGAGACCAGATCTTCCGTGCCTTTTATCTTTCTCTTTAAAGATTTGGATTCCTACAGCTTGTTTACTGCCAACTAAAAAGTGAAAATGCTTACTTAGAAACTAAGGACTGGTCTTCACCACAAAGATCTGTTGCTTTGATAACGTTGCTGTTAAAGCAGCAAAAATCCTCCTGGGGACACAATTCAGTCTCTAAAAGAAATGCAGACACCAATGCAGCTTCTTCCAGTTTGGAAAGGAAAATAAGCAAAATGGCACAGGACATGTTTACACCAGCGTAATTATATCAAAATAAGACTTCCAGTGTATAACTGCTTCAGTTTAAAAACCCAGCAATCCTCTCTGTAGCAGTCACTGTTGTGACAGTGGCTGTTTTCAGGTGGGTTATCCTTTGCTTCAACACACACAATGACTCGGACTGTTCTGTGATTCTGAGGTTCTGAATTAACCTGGCAGTGAGCAGCTTTTGGCAGGGCTGGCTGAGATTTGGCTACGGGGCTTTGTTTTCCCATGAGAAACCCTTCAGTCCAAATGCAGAACTGGAGGGGTGAGTGCAGGTAGCTCTGCTGCCCATGCGTGGGTGGAATCCCTCCCAAATACCCAACTGACCTCTGGGACGAGGTTCCTGCTTTAAATTCCCAGCCAGATCCGGTGCCAGTCCCACCTGGTGATGGTGCCCACTGCAGGAGCCTGTTCTGGGTGGCCCTGGGTTGTTTGGGTGGCAGTGGAAGGTACAAGGCTCACCCATCTCAGGCCCCTTTGTACTTGTGTACCAAGAGTGCATCACCAACAGCGGGCAGCCCACAGGAGCCGCCTCATCTGCATTTCCCTCGCTCACTCCCGAGCCGACACCACGCTTGCTACATCTCCGGTGACCAGAGAGATTTAAGACACAATTGTACTATCAATGAAATGCAACTTATGCCTTCCAGGCACTGAAATCCTTGGAGGGCCTCGTGCAGGGCTGCACTGCTTCAGTTTTATGCCAGTAAGTTCCTCATTAGCATAGGAGACTGCAGGCTGTGGTGAGGAGGAGCTGGCTGGGAAGCAGCTTCTGCTGCCCTGCCCAGGGACTCTGCGCCAGCCACTTCATCTCTGCTCCCCAGGGACCTCTCTGGCTCACCAGCCTGCAGGTGCTTCGGGACTGGGATGATCTTCCCAAGGACAGCCAGCATGAGGAGGACAAGGCCAGAGCTGCTGCCTGGGCCAGCTTTGCTCGGCCTCGCTCCTTGTCTCTAACCGAGTTGCACTGGATGCCCCAGGGCCAACTCTAAGGAACAGAAATATCCCTTCCACCTTCCAACAGCCAGCAGCATGAGGAGTCCCTGAACCCAGAGACTGTGCCTGGATGGCCCTGTACAGTAACTCCTGATGGACCTGTATCCCACAAGGTTATTTCAGCCCCATGATCTGATTTGGCTCTGTGTTATTTTGGATGCACTATTTAGTCTTGTACCATGAGAAAAGATGCTCAGATATAAAATCTGATATGTAATGGTGGTTTGATATATTCTTGTGTTATAAGAATTCGTGCATCCTCATTCCCTATTGCCTCTCCCACACCCCTGAGGGTTTCACAGACATCTGTCATACCCCCTTTGGCCAGCTCCTTTGCAGACAGATCTCAGATGATGCCCCAGGCGTGACTGTAATTCAAACAGTGAGTGACAGATAGAATAAGGTGCAGTAAGTCGTGGCTGAGGAACACAAGCCCACGTTTCACTCCAAACACCAGCAATGCCCATGCAGGGGCACTCCCAGTGTCTGGAAGGCCCAGTCCACCCTTTCATTTTGTAACCAAACTCCTTTCTGTCAACGTTATAATGGTAAATCTCCCAATAACTGGCTTTAAAGACAATAACAACTGTGGAATTAGAGGCTGGGTGCTGTAGAGTTCCTCATTAAGGTATTACAGGATGCTGGAAGCAGAAGCCATTGAAACAAGCTGGCGTTTATGGAAGGTAAAGGTTGAGGAAGTCCATGATAAGGGAGAGGGAGCAGGAAGTGTCTTTATCTGATAACTATTTGTTTAGAAACACCTGGCACATACATCAAATTAGTGCATCCAAATGCCCTTCAAACTTTAAAGCAGACAGATTGATTCAAGCACCTTTCATTAAACTTTCCTGGAAAGATTAAACATCAGCCCTGTGTTTTATCAGCAGAACAATTCTGCTCATGCAGCGATGACATTAAGATGTTTTATGGACAGGGTGCACAAATGTGTGTGCACTCTGCAAGGCTTTTCTCCAGACTTGTAATTCCTCGCTTAAGAACATAAACCGAAAAAAATGGGAATAAAAATACCCCAACAGTTCTGCATAATGATTTCACACACATGCAGGGGTAAAAAAACCCCTCAACAGGATTATGAAAAGAGAATTTGATTGTATGTTGGCATCCTTTTTCTCGTGTTTGCAAAGGGAAATGGATTTGAGAATTTCCCACCGATTTGAATTCAGTGGCTGTAGTAGGGCAGAAGTAATATGTACTGCCTCGTTCTAATCATCGATTCAATTCAAGAGTTCTCAGCATGGAACTCTTTTTCTTTCTCAACGGGAATAAATTTGCCAAGAAGGGATAACACCAACATATTATGTAAAACATCACCCGGCCCCTAAATTTGTGCGACTTTGTGGAAATCAGTCAAAATCTATATTTAATTTGATGTGAGGAAAGTACGATGCCGAGCCTGGATTACAACACAACCGCTACCATTACGATCAATGTACTGTTGAACTAAATTGTTTTATATATTGTATTAGGGGATCCCAGGTGTTTTGCTGGTCTTACAGCCCACTTGTTGCTGCAGTCGAAGCCAGGAGAGCATTAATAAATTCTGATAATGCGTGTGGGTCCCCCATTCCCGGCCAACCCACACTCGTCTCCCCACCACAACCACATCCCTGTATTTAAAAGAGAAACATGAACTGCACCAAAGCTTTTCTCCCCCAGATCCTGCAGAAAGCAGCATCATGGCTCTGTCACCTCTGCTGCACGGGGCACGGGCACAGTAACACATTGACACGAGGTCGTAGCCTGGCAAATGCTCCTCAGGCAGCGTAACCAGCGCTGCCACAAGCGCAGCCCTGCGCTCCTGCCCGGCTGCTCCTTCCTCCTGCTGCAGCCTCCCCATGTCCCACGAGGCCGAAGGCAGAACCAGCCTGGGCAACAGATCCAGCTGAAAATAAGCTTTTTTTTTTTTTTCTTACTCCCCCCCTCTTTCCCCAGGATTAGTGTTCAGCTGGAGCCGTTCCCTGATCCACTTCACCTTGCAGCTGCACAAATGCTGGTGCTGGCAGTGGGAAGAGGCAGGGAGGGCTGGGAGAGCATGGCCAGGGCCCAGAGGAGCCAACTGCTCCTGGAGGCTCTTGCAGCAGCAGCTGAGCACAAACGGCTATTTTTTGTTTTTAGTGGGCTTGGTTTTCTTTCAAAATTAGGGAGAGCTGAGAGAGTTTCTGCCCAGACTGCAGTAACCCACACTTTTCCAAGCAGGAGCTCAAAGTCCAGCGTGACCCCGCAGCAGGACGTGGCCGGGGATGTGCAAGTCCTGCTCCCGGAGGCAGAGGGCAGGAAGGGAAGGACCAAGGAGGATTTGGGGTCTCAGGACCCTTATAGAGCACACTGAGCACCCACAGCAGTGTGGGATCAGAGCTGGGGGACCCAGCACCTCAATCACCAAGGCAGCATCAATATAAGAGGACAAATGAGAGGCATCTCCTGCAAGGAATCCACTTGAGATACTCCCATGGAATACTGAGAACTGTTATTCCTGGCAACTTTCACACTGAAACCTGCTTTGGTGATTTCTTTTTCATGATGACAAGCAAGATTCACTGCACTTTTAAACCAGAAAAAAAAATATAAATGCATCTACCCTTCTTTCCCTGGGCTCCCACTGAGAGCTTGTGGCATTCACTTGCATTAAGTTACTGTTACAGTATGAAACTCCAAGTCTGGGTTGAAAACCTCTTAAATGTGTAAAAAATAGTGTTACAGTAATTAAATTCTAAAAACTGATCCTAAAATGGAGGGGGAAGCTGCTGATCTAAGATCATACACTGCCTTTAACAGCAATTTTTTCTGCTGGTGCAATCCCTCACCCTGGATGACATCCTTACAGTAAATAATAAAAAAAGTGATGTGAACCATCCTCTTAATGAAGTTACTTTTACAAGACTGATACCAAATGTTGGAATTTTGGTTCCCCACTAGAACTAATTGTTCTCGATGGTGTTTATATACCTGTGTGAGTCTGGTGTGAGATCAAAACTATGAGAAAAACAACCCATCTTCTAAATGCTCAGGTCCAAAACAGTTTACCAAATATGTTTTGGAACAAATCCATCCTGGGTTTGCATCGATCACAGGAGTGAAATGAAGGATGCACTTCTTTTAATGCATTTTCAAGTTAAAAAAGAGTGCTAATATTAAAAGTGGAGTACGTAGGAAAATAAACCAGTTCATTTCTCCATTTCTCCAAATTTACACTCACAAAAACCTTTAAGGAGAATGCCTTACTGTACTCATATTCCTGCTTATTGCACTTGTGTTACAGGCAGATGCACCAAACTCTTGACTTACGTTTCTAGAAAACAAGTGTTTCCTGCCACCCGTTTGTAAAAAAATCATGAGCACCTTCTCAATTATTGTAATGATTACCCATTATAAGCTAGCCAGCATATCTGCTCAAAACCAGTTACGTTTTGAAACCTGGTAAAAAATAAATGGGGTATTGACGATGGTGCTGGATGCTCGGTGTTCCTCACACCCAAATCTCATTTCTAACGATCAAACGCGGCTCTTAAGGATCGAGGCATGATTTGTGTCTGCCTGCTCCTGCACAGCACCGAGTAACTAAGTTGCACAAACACTCGGAGCAGTAAAATAACTGGTCTATTCTAGTCAACAAATACTCACTCTAAATCTGCAGGGAGGGAGATGCTGGCGCTGACATTTCTGCACTGAGAGTCATCCAGCTGAAGTCACTGTGACTCCTCGCGCCACATAAAAGCGACGCAGGAGCATCGTCTTTGCAGGATCAAGGCCCGCATTTGCATCTGCGAATCAGCCCCTGTATGAAAAGCAGGCTGTAAATTTTATTTATTTATTTATTTTTTAGTTCCTCGAGCCGTAGCAGTGCAGCAGGAGGTGCTGCTCCCAGGCTGACGTGTCGGTGAAGGGTAGAGGCAACGTGTGATTGTGCTCCCGGCTGACGGAGCCTCGTGTGACGGGCGCTCGGCTGCTCGGAGCCAGCATGTGGGTCAGGAAACAATATCCCAGCATCACCGTTCCCCTGAATCCCCTGCTCGGAGAAAACAAGTTATTCACAAGAGAAGCATGTAATCCCTTACTAAAAATAATTACAAATTCATCAAATAGACCCAGCACAGACACAGGGGCTGCAGACTTTCTGTTACGTTTCAGTGAGTAAAGCTGCAACACTGGGCGAGCAGCATTATTCCAGCAAAAGGAGGTGAGCCCTGGCTGGCAGGGAAAAGGGGCATCGTGCAAATCCTGCACCCCAAACACCCAGTTCTCATACTGGAGGGAATCCTAGGAAGTGCATTTTTAAAAGTTCATTGGATTTCACAAAAAATTATGCTGGAAGGGCTTGGTTCCTAATTGTTACCAGGAAATTTTCCGTACAGCTACTGATAGACTAAAATAAATAGACGAGAGGAACAGTTTGGATTTGCTTTGCAGGCATCCCTCAGCAGCTATGTTTTCAGGACTATTCTTCTCCTAGCAGGGATTATCAGCACTGCCACCCCCAGTCAGTCCACGAGGTTGGGTGCCTCAGAGATGTGTGGAACCTTCCTCTTCAGTAACAGCCTACTGTCAGAAACATCTGTCCAGAAGTTGGGTAAAATATAGAAACAACCTGCAAGAAAGAGGCCAGAAGAGAGGTCTGGTGTGTGCCTGCACATTGCAGAACAATCCTCCTCTTGGGCTGTTAATTCTTCCATTAGCCCCAAAACTGCTGCTCCCAAGCTCTGGGAAGCCAAAACGCCCACACTGAATTTTACAGAAACCAGTGAGGCGCCGGAGGAGCCGAAGCTCCTTCAAGGTTGGACAGCAGCTGAATGGAAGTTTTAAAAGCTGCAATTTGAAGTTAAACCCCCGTTGTTCCAGGCTTCCCACTGAACCCACTGTGTATCTCCTTTCCGAGCATCTCATTACAAAGGCTATTTCACACTTGATGAATGTTCGATCGCAATCCAAATAGTTTGAAGAAAAATCCACATGCCTGAGGATTGCCCCCTGCTAAACTCGAAGATGTGTGGCTTAAGAGCTTTCTCCTTTACAACCTGTAACCTAATTGCTCTGGCAATGAAATAATTATTTGTGTCTTTGGCCTCAACTTATGTCACTGCCTTTGTTTACATCGTGAACTCAAGGTTATTTATTAGAAGCAATTGCTGCATTCCTGCCCCGTGCCCCCATACATTGTGTATGTAATGTTTAACAAAGCAAATTGGGTAAAGCAAAGAGAGTGGGGTTGTGGTGTATAAAAATCCCTGCTGCAATGCCAGGAGCAAGGCCTCGGTCGGTGCAAATCCCTCCATCCACTGCAGCCCACGTCCCACGTGCAAAGGAGCTGCCCACAATATTTTAACAGTTAGCAGTGCTGCTGATGAAGGAAATCCAAGAAGTCCTGGTAATACGGAAATTGTGATTTTCATGTTGAGGTTTCCTCCAGGCAGACAGAGTTTTCCCTTCGGAGGGACTTTTGCCAAAGGGAAAAGCGCAGAATTAGATGCATCTTCCAGCTGAAAGCTGCTGAATTTTGCTAAAATCTACGTGGAGGTGCCTGGCCGTACCCACATCAGGCAGAGCCTGGGTGTTACGGGGTGGCCACAGCTGTGGCCATCTCTGCAGTGACACCGCGGGGAATCCTGGTGAGCGGAGGCCACGTGAGGCTCCAGCTTCTGCGGGACAGCGGCAGCAGCCCCCGGCAGCAGGTGCTGGGAGCACAAATGATGGGCATGCTGTAAACATCCACTGAGGACACACAACGTGCTCATAAGAATCAACATCTTCAAGGCCCTTAACCGTGTAATTCCACCCACAAAAACTGAAGCTCGCTTATTAATTGTGATGGACAATCGAGCTGGTTCAAGGGTTTTATTTGAGCAGAAAAGGAATGTACTGTTTCCCAGGCTGATCGAGAAGCACGGGATATATATAATGCAGGAGGCTCGATGATTATACAACAAAAAGATGGGATCACCACCTGCCCACATTCTTGTGATACGCAGATGAAGAACGTCTGTCAAAACACTAATTCCCAAATCTACGGGGGTAATACGGAATACAAATACAAACAGATGCGCGCCGAGCGCGCTCTCGTTATCTCGCACCCGGCCGAACGCCCCGCCGCGGTCACAGCAACCCGGCCGCTCGGAGGGGACGGACGCGGCAGCCCCGCGGCCCCGGGGATGCCGACAGCGCGGGCCGCGCATCCCCGGTGGCCTCTCCTCCGCGGTGCTTTCTCCGCCGGGCTCCCCGCGCCCGCTCGGGCCGCGCTGCGGGGCCGGGCTGCGGGATGCGGGATGCGGGNAATCCCCCGAGAGAGCCTATTTGTAGTGAAGAGTATCTATAGGGGGCGAGGCTGGTCCATGTGGGTTTGTGTCATTGGTTTGCAACGAGAGACCCCGCCTATTGCCAAAAAAAAAAAAAAAAAAAAG